>JAVIAB010000104.1:21884177-22484177 GCA_032433765.1 Megaustenia siamemsis
TACTACTACTACTACTACTACTACTACTACTACACTACTATTACTATTACTATTACTACTATTTCTACTAATATTACTACTACTACTATTACTACTATTAATTACTACTACTATTACAACAACTACTACTACTACTAATACCTACTATTTATTATACTAACTACTACTATTACTACTGCTACTATTTCTACTACTATTACTACTACTATACTATTACTACTATTACTACTATTATTACTACTACTATTACAACTATTATTACTACTACTACAACCAAACACGTGAGTATCATTGTTAACAATATTCTATTAATAGAATTAATCACGCGGTGCTATTAATAGAAAATCTCAATGTGGGTGTTTCCTCTCATCAGCCACCACAAGCTCACGTGCATGACGTCATGGACGAGCCGGAAGGTCAAGTAACACCCTAAGATGTTCATCACAGCCGGTGTTGTTGCCCTTTAACTGTTGAGCTCTGTCATGTAGGCGTGGCTGAGACTTAGTGGGCGTGTCATTATAAAAAAACAGCTCATGTCAACATCATCTCCAGGCTCCTGACTAACCCCAACAGTGGAACCCCACTTTTCGTACTCCCCTTTTTGACTCGTCAGACTCGGAATTTTTTCCATTAAATTCGACTTAGTATTCGAGAGTTACCCCGGAGTTCGTACACAGTTCAATCAGGCTGGGCTGTAGCTCAATTCCAGAAATTGAATTTTTTCTTCGCTTTAATGGCGTCTGAGAATTGTTTGCAACATAGAAACACTAGGAAACATAACATTAGGGGAGGCCAACAGATGAGTAAAAGATGGATTGATGAAATATTAGAAACATTAGATGATTATGTAGAAGTGGTAAATGTTTGATGAGAAAGTAGATTTAGTAGATAATGATGTAAGAAGTGGTAAATGTTTGATAAAAAAGTAGATTATAGGAGATAATGATGTAGACGTGGTGAATGTTTGATGAGAAAGTAGATTATAGGAGACAATGATGTAGAAGTGGTGAATGTTTGATGAAGAAAGTAGATTATCGAGATAATGATGTAGAAGTGGTAATGTTTGATGAGAAAGTAGATTATAGAAGGTAATGATGTAGAAGTGGTAAGTTTTATGAGAAAGTAGATTATAGAAGATAATGATGTAGAAGTGGTAAATATTTGATGAGAAAGTAGATTATAGAAGATAATGATGTAGAAGTGGTGATGTTTGATGAGAAAGTAGATTATAGAAGATAATGATGTAGAAGTGGTAAATGTTGATGAGAAAGTCGATTATAGGAGATAATGATGTAGAAGTGGTGAATGTTTGATAAGAAAGTAGATCATAGGAGATAATGATGTAGAAGTGGTGAATGTTTGATGAGAAGTAGATCATAGGAGATAATGATGTAGAAGTGGTGAATGATTTGATGAAAAGTAGATTATAGGAGATAATGATGTAGAAGTGGTATGTTTGATGAGAAAGTAGATCATAGGAGATAATGATGTAGAAGTGGTGAATGTTTGATGAGAAGTAGATCATAGGAGACAATGATGTAGAAGTGGTAATGTTTGATGAGAAAGTAGATCATAGGAGACAATGATGTAGAAGGGGTGAATGTTTGATGAGAAAGTAGATATAGGAGATAATGATGTAGAAGTGGTAAATGTTGATGAGAAAGTAGATTATAGGAGATATGATGTAGAAGTGTAAATGTTTGATGAGAAAGTGATTATAGGAGATAATGATGTAGAAGTGGTGAATGTTAGATGAAAAAGTAGATTATATGAGATAATGATGTAGAAGTGGTGAATGTTAGATGAAAAAGTAGATTATAGGAGATAATAATGTAAAAGTGGTAAATGTTTGATGAGGAAGTAGATTATAGGAGATAATGATGTAGAAGTGGTAAATGTTTGATAAGAAAGTAGATAATAGGAGATAATGATGTAGAAGTGGTAAATGTTTGATGAGAAAGTAGATTATAGGCGATAATGATGTAGTAGTGGTAAATGTTTGATAAGAAAGTAGATTATAGTAGATAATGATGTAAAGTGGTAAATGTTTGATGAGAAAGTAGATTATAGGAGATAATGATGTAGAAGTGGTAAATGTTTGACGAGAAAGTAGATTATAGGAGATAATGATGTAGAAGTGGTAAATGTTTGACGAGAAAGTAGATTATAGGAGATAATGATGTAGAAGTGGTAAATGTTTGATGAGAAAGTAGATTATAGGAGATAATGATGTAGAAGTGGTTAAATGTTTTATAAGAAAGTAGATTATAGGAGATAATGATGTAGAAGTGGTAAATGTTTGATGAGAAAGTAGATCGATTCAAATTTCACGAAGTTTCTTTATTTTTAACAATGTAGATTGAAGGGGTAAACGAAGACTCCCCGAACCAAAGGCCCAATTTGTATTTCTGATTTACTTTTTGGTACGTTCGCTGGTTTCCACTTCTGTCGAAATCCCTAGAGACTCATCATCATCATGGTGTGTCTTCTCCGCAACGAAGGTTGGCTATCATGGATCGCCATTCTACTCTGTTTCTTGCTTTGATGGTGCAGGCTGACATAGATTGACTTGTCCATCTTTTGATGTTTACTCGTCCATGTTAGTCTTGGTCTGCCTCTGCCTCTTCTACCTTGTATTTTTCCTTCCAATATTACTTTTAGTAGGCTGGTGTGTCTTTTAACATGCCCCCAAAATTTCATTTGTCTTGTCTTAATTGTATTTAGTAATTCTCTTTTTATTTTCCGTTGTTTTAAAATTTCATCGTTTGTTATCTTTTCCTTCCATCCAATTTTACCTATTCTTCTATAAATCAACATTTCAAAGGCTTCAATTTTCTGTTCTGTTTTCCTAGAGACTAGAAACTGAATTTGCACGTTAATTAATTTTTCCCTGACAGCCGTGTGTACAGGTGTCCATCGCCGCACAGGCAGATAACTCCGTCTTTGAAGGTACTCATATTTTTTTTTCCGTCGATGAGTAATTGACGTTTCAAGCCGGGCCTCGCTGCTGGGGGGTTGCCGAAGAGAGAAATCACAAATATAAATCTATTATTTATGAAAAAAGACCCTGTCTTGTCTATGTCCTTAGCTCTGTGTCGTAGACAGACAGACAAACGGTTAGACAGCCAAAAATAGAGAAAGAAAGAGCCATAAGGCGACGTGCACGAGTTACTACGCATACATGTGTATGTTAGGCCGAGACCTTTTTCTAAGGCCTTCCTTGCTCTCCCCCCCCCCCCCGCCTTCTTCTTACCTTCCTGCCTCCCTTCCTTTCTCCCTCCCTTCTTTCCTCCCTTCCTTCCTTACTTCCTTCCCCATATAGACAGTCTAACACTCGTGGTCGGTCCTCACCGAGCGCAGGACGAGGGCGGAACAAATGGCTATCATTAAGTCTGGACGTATTCCAAGCCCCTCGGAGAACCAGATACCTGGATGACCTCCATTGATTGACCTCACTTAACATGCAGATATCTCTGACAGCGCATAGTGTGGGAATAATAAGATGGTCATTAAAACAAGGAAACATTACGAGATATACTACAGAGTGGTGTGGGTAATGAGTGGAAATAAATATTAAAAGATAGAAGATTAGTCTTACTGTTGAATTGACAGACTAGTTTAACAGACAAGACTAGACATCAACATCAACCAAGATTCAAGACATTTTCACTCAAAATAAACCAAGATTCAAGACATTTTCACTCAAAATAAACCAAGATTCAAGACATTTTCACTCAAAATAAACCAAGATTCAGATTATTTTCACTCAAAATAAACCAGATTTATGATAATTTTCACTCAAAATAAACCAAGATTTATGATAATTTTCACTCAAAATAAACCAAGATTTATGATAATTTTCACTCAAAATAAACTAAAATTTATGATATTTTCACTCAAAATAAACTAAAATTTACGATAATTTCATTCAAAATAAACTAAAATTCACGATAATTTCATTCAAAATAAACTAAAATTTACGATAATTTCATTCAAAATAAACTAAAATTTACGATATTTTCACTCAAAATAAACTAAAATTTACGATAATTTCATTCAAAATAAACTAAAATTCACGATAATTTCATTCAAAATAAACTAAAATTTACGATAATTTCATTCAAAATAAACTAAAATTTACGATAATTTCATTCAAAATAAACTAAAATTTACGATAATTTCATTCAAAATAAACTAAAATTTACGATAATTTCATTCAAAATAAACTAAAATTCACGATAATTGCACTCAAAATAAACTAAAATTTACGATAATTTCATTCAAAATAAACCAAGATTCAAGACAGTATCACTCAACATAGAGCAAGAGTACAAAGATAAACGTAAACCCGAACACCTCGCAGCGACAGCTCAGTACAAACGGCCTTTATTTTTCGGTCCTACAAATCTCCCGTAATGGAACAATACGGTAAAGACAGTTTACAGACTAAAGTCAAGACAGAATCATTCAAAACAGCCCCACACTTGACACACCAATCACTTACCTAGGCCGAGAACTCGGGGCAACCACACTCGGATAAAGTAACCAGACTTAACAACTCACCTTAGTCTCGGTGTAGATATACAGCTAGAGAACACACGAGAGTGTTTGCAACACACGAGCGCGTCCAATCCAAATAAGATATAGAGATCTGGAACACATCCAGGACCGAGGTGGAGGCGAGGGCGGCCAGAGTTTCAGCAAGTCGTGCACGACTTATCTTCCCTTTACAGACCATTTATCACTTCAGTTCTCGTTGCCGAGGAGAACAATGGCCCAGTACATCCGATATGATTCATTCTTTCCTCCACCGCCTTGTAGGTCAACAGTTGAGCCCCTATACTTCACGTCATCCAGGCTGCCCTATATCTGACCCACACTGTTCATTTATCTTCTTTCCCACCGTAGTCCGCCATCTCCTCCCAGTTATCACTGACCCCTTCTCCTCCCAGTTATCACTGACCCAATCTCCTCCCAGTTATCACTGACCCCTTCTCCTCCCAGTTATCACTGACCCCTTCTCCTCCCAGTTATCACTGACCCCTTCTCCTCCCAGTTATCACTGACCCCTTCTCCTCCCAGTTATCACTGACCCTTCTCTTCCCAGTTATCACTGACCCCATCTCCTCCCAGTTATCACTGACCCCCATCTCATCCCAGTTATCACTGACCCCATCTCCTCCCAGTTATCACTGATCTCTTCTCCTCCCATGTATCACTGACCCCATCTCCTCCCAGTTATCACTGACCCCCATCTCCTCCCAGTTATCACTGACCCCCATCTCCTCCCAGTTATCCCTGACCCCATCTCCTCCCAGTTATCACTGACCCCATCTCCTCCCAGTTATCACTGACCCCATCTCCTCCCAGTTATCACTGACCCCATCTCCTCCCAGTTATCACTGACCCCATCTCCTCCCATTTATCACTGATCCTATCAACCATTGGTTCTACCTTATGGACACTTCTGTGTGCCTGATTCTGTCTGAGTGGCCAGCTTGTATGAGATGATGACAGTCTTGATGTTGATTGTATGAGATAGTGACAGTCTTGATGTTGATTGTATGAGATAGTGACAGTCTTGATGATATGGTAACAGTCTTGATGTTGATTGTATGAGATGATGACAGTCTTGATGTTGATTGTATGAGATGATGACAGTCTTGATGTTGATTGTATGAGATGGTGACAGTCTAAATGTTGATTGTATGAGATGGTGACAGTCTAGATGTTGATTGTATGAGATGGTGACAGTCTTGATGTTGATTGTATGAAATGGTAAAAGTCTTGATGTTGATTGTATGAGACGGTGACAGTCTTGATGTTGATTGTATGAGATGGTGACAGTCTTGATGTTGATTGTATGAGATGGTGACAGTCTTGATGTTGATTGTATGAGATGGTGACAGTCTTGATGTTGATTGTATGAGATGGTGACAGTCTTGATGTTGATTATATGATATGGTAACAGTCTTGATGATATGGTAACAGTCTTGATGTTGATTGTATGAGATGGTGACAGTCTTGATGTTGATTGTGTGAGATGGTGACAGTCTTGATGTTGATTGTATGAGATGATGACAGCCTTGATGTTAATTGTATGAGATGGTGACAGTCTAGATGTTGATTGTATGAGATGGTGACAGTCTTGATGTTGATTGTATGATATTGTGACAGTCTTGATGTTGATTGTATGAGATGATGACAGTCCTTGATGTTGATTGTATGAGATGATGACAGTCTAGATGTTGATTGTATGAGATGGTGACAGTCTAGATGTTGATTGTATGAGATGGTGACAGTCTTGATGTTGATTGTATGAGATGGTGACAGTCTTGATGGTGATTGTATGAGATGGGGACAGTCTTGATGTTGATTGTATGAGATGGTGACAGTCTTGATGTTGATTGTATGAGATGGTGACAGTCTTGATGTTGATTGTATGATATGGTAACAGTCTTGATGATATGGTAACAGTCTTGATGTTGATTGTATGAGATGATGACAGTCTTGATGTTGATTGTATGAGATGGTGACAGTCTTGATGTTGATTGTATGATATGGTGACAGTCTTGATGTTGATTGTATGAGATGATGACAGTCTTGATGTTGGTTGTATGAGATGATGACAGTCTTGATGTTGATTGTATGAGATGATGACAGTCTTGATGTTGATTGTATGAGATGATGACAGTCTTGATGTTGATTGTATGAGATGATGACAGTCTTGATGTTGATTGTATGAGATGATGACAGTCTTGATGTTGATTGTATGAGATGATGACAGTCTTGATGTTGATTGTATGAAATGATGACAGTCTTGATGTTGATTGTATGAGATGATGACTGTATTGATGTTGATTGTATGAGATGATGACAGTCTTGATGTTGATTGAATGAGATGATGACAGTCTTGATGTTGATTGTATGAGATGATGACAGTATTGATGTTGATTGTATGAGATGGTGACAGTCTTGATGTTGATTGTATGAGATGTTGTCACCTTACCCTGCTGTTTTTCAACGTCACATCGAAGTCCACAACTATTATTTGTCTACCAGTCCTGCCATTAGCACCGACAGTATCTCTTGTTTATGCTGGCTAAACCTTGTTTATCCTGTTGTTGTTATTTCAGTGGCTGCTCCATCTGGTGTTACAATGCGTCCCAGGTATGTGTTTGTTGCTGCCTGCTCCTGGTAGTCTACTTTGGTCGTTGGCTGATTCATGACCTCATATAATGTGCCTTCCAATGCTGGCAAAGCATATGATGGGACGATGAAGTAGAGGGGATGGGCATATGAAGGGATGATGAAGTAAAGGGGATGGGCATATGATGGGATGGGCATATGATGGGATAATGAAGTAGAGGGGATGGGCATATGACGGGATGATGAAGTAAAGGGGGTGGGCATATGAAGGGATGATGAAGTAAAGGGGGTGGGCATATAATGGGACGATGAAGTAAAGGGAAATGGCATATATTGGAATGATTGAGAAGAGACGATGGGCATATGACGTGATGATGAAGTAGAAGGATGGGCATATGATGGGATGATGAAGTAGAGGGGATAAGCATATGATGGTATGATGAAGTAGAGGGGATGGGTATGTGATGGGATTATGAAGTAGAGGAGATGGGCATATGATGGGATGAAGAAATAGAAAGGATGGGCATCTAAAGGGACGATTAAGTAGATATGATGGGACGATGAAGTAGATGGGGTGGGCATATGATGAGATGATGAAGTAGAGGGGATGATGAAGTAGAGGGGATGGGCATATGATGAGATGATGAAGTAGAGGGGATGATGAAGTAGAGGGGATGGGCATATGATTAGCTTATGAAGTAGAGGGGATGATGAAGTAGAGGGGATGGGCATATGATGAGATGATGAAGTAGAGGGGATGATGAAGTAGAGGGGATGGGCATATGATGAGATGATGAAGTAGAGGGGATGATGAAGTAGAGGGGATGATGAAGTAGAGGGGATGGTCATATGATGAGATGCTGAAATAGAGGGGGTGGAATTATGATGAGATGATGAAGTAGAGGGGGTGGACATATGATGAGATGATGAAGTAGAGGGATGCGCATATGATGAGATGATGATGTAGAGGGGATGATGAAGTAGAGGGGATGATGAAGTAGAGGGGATGGTCATATGATGAGATGATGAAATAGAGGGGTGGAATTATGATGAGATGATGAAGTAGAGGGGATGATGAAGTAGAGGGGATGATGAAGTAGAGGGGATGGTCATATGATGAGATGATGAAATAGAGGGGTGGAATTATGATGAGATGATGAAGTAGAGGGATGCGCATATGATGAGATGATGATGTAGATGGGATGTTGAAGTACAGGGGATGGACATGTGATGGGGTGATGAAGTAGAGGGGATGGACATATTATGAGATGATGAAATAGAGTGGATGATGATGTTGTGGGGATGGGCATATGATGGGATGATGAAGTAGAAGCAATGGGCCTATGATGGAATGATGAAGTAGAGGGGGTGGTATATGATGGGATGATGAAGTAGAGGGAACGATGAAGTAGAGTGGATGGTCATATGATGAGGTGATGAAGTAGAGGGATGGTCATATGATGAGATGATGAAGTAGAGGGGATGGTCATATTATGAGATGCTGAAGTAGAGGGGATGGTCATATGATGAGATGATGAAGTAGAGGGGATGGTCATATTATGAGATGCTGAAGTAGAGGGGATGGTCATATGATGAGATGATGAAGTAGAGGGGATGGTCATATGATGAGATGATGAAGTAGAGGGGATGGTCATATGATGAGATGATGAAGTAGAGGGGATGGTCATATGATGAGGTGATGAAGTAGAGGGGATGGTCATATGATGAGATGATGAAGTAGAGGGATGGTCATATGATGAGATGATGAAGTAGAAGGGATGGCCATATAATGAGATGATGAAGTAGAGGGGATGGTCATATTATGAGATGCTGAAGTAGAGGGGATGGTCATATGATGAGATGATTAAGTAGAGGAGATGATGAAGTAGAGTGAATGATGAAGTGAATTGAATGGTCATATGATGAGATGATTTAGTAGAGGAGATGATGAAGTAGAGTGAATGATGAAGTGAATTGGATGGTCATATGATGAGATGATGAAGTAGAGGAGATGATGAAGTAGAGTGAATGATGAAGTGAATTGGATGGTCATATGATGAGATGATGAAGTAGAGGAGATGATGAAGTAGAGTGAATGATGAAGTGAATTGGATGGTCATATGATGAGATGATGAAGTAGAGGAGATGATGAAGTAGAGTGAATGATGAAGTGAATTGGATGGTCATATGATGAGATGATGAAGTAGAGGAGATGATGAAGTAGAGTGAATGATGAAGTGAATTGGATGGTCATATGATGGGATGATGAAGTAGAGGGGATGATGATGTAGAGTGGATGGTCATATGATGAGATGATGAAGTAGAGGGGATGGTCATATGATGAGATGATGAAGTAGAGGGGATGGTCATATGATGAGATGATGAAGTACAGGAGATGATGAAGTAGACACGATGATGAAGTAGAGGGAATGTCATATGATGAGATGATGAAGTACAGGAGATGATGAAGTAGAGGGGATGGTCATATGATGAGATGATGAAGTACAGGATATGATGAAGTAGACGCGATGATGAAGTAGAGGGGATGGTCATATGATGTGATGATGAAGTAGAGGGGATAATGAAGTAGAAGCGATGATGAATTAGAATGGATGGTCATATGATGGGATGATGAAATAGAGGGGTGGAATTATGATGAGATGATGAAGTAGAGGGGATGATGAAGTAGAGGGATGATGAAGTAGAGGGGATGGTCATATGATGAGATGATGAAATAGAGGGGTGGAATTATGATGAGAGGATGAAGTAGAGGATGCGCATATGATGAGATGATGATGTAGATGGGATGTTGAAGTACAGGGGATGGACATGTGATGGGGTGATGAAGTATAGGGGATGGACATATTATGAGATGATGAAATAGAGTGGATGATGATGTTGTGGGGATGGGCATATGATGGGATGATGAAGTAGAAGCAATGGGCCTATGATGGAATGATGAAGTAGAGGGGGTGGGTATATGATGGGATGATGAAGTAGAGGGAACGATGAAGTAGAGTGGATGGTCATATGATGAGGTGATGAAGTAGAGGGGATGGTCATATGATGAGATGATGAAGTAGAGGGGATGGTCATATTATGAGATGCTGAAGTAGAGGGGATGGTCATATGATGAGATGATGAAGTAGAGGGGATGGTCATATTATGAGATGCTGAAGTAGAGGGGATGGTCATATGATGAGATGATGAAGTAGAGGGGATGGTCATATGATGAGATGATGAAGTAGAGGGGATGGTCATATGATGAGATGATGAAGTAGAGGGGATGGTCATATGATGAGGTGATGAAGTAGAGGGGATGGTCATATGATGAGATGATGAAGTAGAGGGGATGGTCATATGATGAGATGATGAAGTAGAAGGGATGGCCATATAATGAGATGATGAAGTAGAGGGGATGGTCATATTATGAGATGCTGAAGTAGAGGGGATGGTCATATGATGAGATGATTAAGTAGAGGAGATGATGAAGTAGAGTGAATGATGAAGTGAATTGGATGGTCATATGATGAGATGATTTAGTAGAGGAGATGATGAAGTAGAGTGAATGATGAAGTGAATTGGATGGTCATATGATGAGATGATGAAGTAGAGGAGATGATGAAGTAGAGTGAATGATGAAGTGAATTGGATGGTCATATGATGAGATGATGAAGTAGAGGAGATGATGAAGTAGAGTGAATGATGAAGTGAATTGGATGGTCATATGATGAGATGATGAAGTAGAGGAGATGATGAAGTAGAGTGAATGATGAAGTGAATTGGATGGTCATATGATGGGATGATGAAGTAGAGGGGATGATGATGTAGAGTGGATGGTCATATGATGAGATGATGAAGTAGAGGGGATGGTCATATGATGAGATGATGAAGTAGAGGGAATGGTCATATGATGAGATGATGAAGTACAGGAGATGATGAAGTAGACACGATGATGAAGTAGAGGGAATGTCATATGATGAGATGATGAAGTACAGGAGATGATGAAGTAGAGGGGCTGGTCATATGATGTGATGATGAAGTAGAGGGGATAATGAAGTAGAAGCGATGATGAATTAGAATGGATGGTCATATGATGGGATGATGAAGTAGAGGGAATGGTCATATGATGGGATGATAAAGTAAATGGGATGATGAAGTAGAGTGGATGGTCATTTGATGGGATGATAAAGTAGATGGGATGATGAAGTAGAGTGGATGGTCATTTGATGGGATGATAAAGTAGATGGGATGATGAAGTAGAGTGGATGGTCATATGATGGGATGATGAAGTAGAGGGTGGATGGGCATAACTATTCATAGCTTCTGTCAAGCTGGTGATATGATGAAACATGTAGAAGTTACAATGCTCCCACTAAGTTCTCATTTAGCACCCTTCTTTTTTTACTTTCTTCAGGGACATCCATACTGGACTTGAACGCAAGGACGTGTTTCGATATTCCCTTTGGGTGTCCGGTTAGCGCAATCGATAGGCGGTTGGCTTACTAGGGCAACAGCCGGGGTTCGTACCCTGGCGAGGACACCTGAGTTTTACTAATTCCCTAAAAATTAGTACCTCTGAAGTCGGAGTAAATCTGCCTGCACGGCGAGGGGCATCCTGTAATGGGATAAAACAGACTTTACACGCAAAATTCAGTCCCACAAAATTGAGTGGGTGGGACTTCGTCAGAGGTCAAAGCTGATGAACGCGAACGAACGAACGAACGATATTCCTTTGTTTACCATGAATTTTGATATCGTATGACAAGGAACAGTTGGCTGTGTTCACTTTCTGTGTGGTTTCACCTTATGTCTTTTGGCGTGTGGTGAGACAGCTATGATGGGGACTACAGTTACCTTTCTTTTTTATAGTAATTTGGATGATTCCACTGGCATGGGCTGTTGAGCAATTATGGATTTTAATTCGTTTGCAGTGATACCGGGGCCTTCCATAACAATAATAATAACAATAACATGTTTAATTTGACCTAGTTGACGTCAATGGGCATGGCCTATATTCACCATGTAGGATCATCTTGTGCCACCTTACATCTCCATAAATCTGTTAATGCATCTCATTGTAGAAGTTAGTGTCTGGTGACTGAGTTATATGCTGGTTACCTTCACTGCCCTCCGAACATGTCCTTTGATGTTCAAATCCCCTCCTCAGCCAGTCCCACAGTGTCCAGCAACTGATGACTCCAGCTCTGTGTTTATTGATATTCTCATATGCGCCCATTACGGCTCTCGTTTCTAGATGTACCCATCTTTACTCCCATCTCTCCCGTCGGAAGGAGTGACGTGGATTCAAGGGTAGACAATGGATTGATGGAGTAGTCTCCTGATGCTGTGACCAAACATCCAAGATCTAGAATCAATGAACAAAGCAACAGAGAAAGAAATAGCAAGGAGAGAATGCAGAAAACATGAGAGTTATAGTAGGAGGAGAACAGGGAGATGAGTTTATGAGAAAATGGTGAACAAAACAAACACAAGAGACAGTAGTGATACAGGCTAACTGGTACAGGGAGTGAACAAAACAAACACAATAGGCAGTGGTGATACAGGCTAACTGGTACAGGGAATGAACAAAACACACTAGACAGTGGTGATACAGGCTAACTGGTACAGGGAGTGAACAAACACAATAGACAGTGGTGATACAAGCTAACTGGTACAGGGAGTGAACAAAACAAACACAACAGACAGTGGTGATACAGGCTAACTGGTACAGGGAGTGAACAAAACAAACACAAGAGACAGTGGTGATACAGGCTAACTGGTACAGGGAGTGAACAAAACAAACACAAGAGACAGTGGTGATACAGGCTAACCGGTACAGGGAGTGAACAAAACAAACACAAGAGACAGTGGTGATACAAGCTAACTGGTACAGGGAGTGAACAAAACAAACACAATAGGCAGTGGTGATACAGGCTAACTGGTACAGGGAGTGAACAAAACAAACACAAGAGACAGTGGTGATACAGGCTAACTGGTACAGGGAGTGAACAAAACAAACACAAGAGACAGTGGTGATACAGGCTAACTGGTACAGGGAGTGAACAAAACAAACACAAGAGACAGTGGTGATACAAGCTAACTGGTACAGGGAGTGAACAAAACAAACACAAGAGACAGTGGTGATACAGGCTAACTGGTACAGGGAGTGAAAAAAACAAACACAAGAGACAGTGGTGATACAAGCTAACTGGTACAGGGAGTGAACAAAACAAACACAATAGGCAGTGGTGACACAAGATAACTGGTACAGGGAGTGAACAAAACATAATAGACAGTGGTGATACAGGCTAACTGGTACAGGGAGTGAACAAAACAAACACAAGAGACAGTGGTGATACAGGCTAACTGGTACAGGGAGTGAACAAAACAAACTCAATAGACAGTGGTGATACAGGCTAACTGGTACAGGGAATGAACAAAACAAACTCAATAGACAGTGGTGATACAGGCTAACTGGTACAGGGAGTGAACAAAACAAACTCAATAGACAGTGGTGATACAGGCTAACTGGTACAGGGAGTGAATAAAACAAACACAATAGGCAGTGGTGACACAGGATAACTGGTACAGGGAGTGAACAAAACAAAATAGACAGTGGTAATACAGGCTAACTGGTACAGGGAATGAACAAACACAATAGACAGTGGTGATATGGGCTAACTGGTACAGGGAATGAACAAACACAAGAGACAGTGGTGATACAGGCTAACTGGTACAGGGAATGAACAAAACAAACACAATAGACAGTGGTGATATAGGCTAACTGGTACAGGGAGTGAACAAAATAAACTCAATAGACAGTGGTGATACAAGCTAACTGGTACAGGGAGTGAACAAAACAAACACAATAGACAGTGGTGATATAGGCTAACTGGTACATGAGAATAGACAGTGGTGATACAAGCTAACTGGTACAGGGAGTGAACAAAACAAACACAATAGACAGTGGTGATACAGGCTAACTGGTACAGGGAGTGAACAAAACAAACACAATAGACAGTGGTGAAACAAGCTAAATGGTACAGGGAGTGAACAAAACAAACACAATAGACAGTGGTGATACAGGCTAACTGGTACAGGGAGTGAACAAAACAAACACAATAGACAGTGGTGAAACAAGCTAACTGGTACAGGGAGTGAACAAAACAAACACAATAGACAGTGGTGATACAGGCTAACTGACACAGGGAGTGAACAAAACAAACACAATAGACAGTGGTGATACAGGCTAACTGACACAGGGAGTGAACAAAACAAACACAATAGACAGTGGTGATACAGGCTAACTGGTACAGGGAGTGAACAAAATAAACACAATAGACAGTGGTGATACAGGCTAACTGGTACAGGGAATGAACAAAACAAACACAAGAACACTAATGATGCAGGCACTGGGTACAACGATATACTGTAGGCCAGTAAGTGCCTGTTTTATGCAACTCTTCTGCGGCTCTGTGAGAGAAAACATCTACAACAAATTCTATCTCTCTCCTTCTCTATCTATAGAAATTACTATACAGCATTCATGACATTGAGCCAAAAACAAGCCAAACACAAACCAATTTTAGCCATATTTTATTTCTGTGTTGTCTGGATCAGTTTGCAAGTCCTGCAGTGACTTCTGCCAGATTGGAAACATATTCTCCACCATTGACTTGTAATTGGCCTGAAAATGTCAAAACAATTTATCTACAACTATATTAAATCAACACACCGATCTTTGTTTATCTACAACTATATTAGATCAATACAATACAATATAAATAACAAGCAATGCCATTTATATCATAAGATCTTTAGTAGAAAGAGCCATAGAGGTGAAAACAGATCTATACTGGTGAAAACAGATCTATACTTATGTTTCATAGATTACACCAAGTCATTTGACAAAGTAAAGCACCAAGAAATAATCAACATTTTAGAAAGCATAAACATAGACAGCAAAGATCTAAGAAGAATAAAGAACATGTACTGGCAACAAACAGTGGCCATAAGAACTGGAAACCAATTGGGAATGTTTCAACAAATAAAACAGGGTGTTAGACAAGGTTGTGTGCTGTCACCAGATTTGTTTAATATTTATAGTGAGATTATTTTAAGATCCATAAGGGGCATGCCTGGAATAACAATTGGAGGTCATAACATAAATAATCTAAGGTATGCTATTGATACAGTCTTAATCGCTAAGAGTGAAAATGAGTTACAGGAAATGTTGGACAATATAGTGAAAGAAAGCAAAAATAAAGGACTTAGCCTTAATAGCAAAAAGACAGAGGTAATGGTAACAACAAAGAAAAAGACATCACCTCAGTGCAAAATAAAGACAAGTGGAACAATATTAAAACAGGTAAATGAATTTAAATATTTGGGAACTTTGTTAACCTCAGACGGAAGATGTACAAAAGAGGTGAGATGCAGAATGGCTCAGGCAAAAGCAGCTTTTCAAAAAATGAGGAAGATACTATGCAATCCATTTTTGACAATAGAAACTAGAAAAAGGGTTCTTAAATGTTACATAGAGCCAGTCTTAACATATGGATGCGAATCATGGACAATAGGACAACAGACAAGAAAATCACTGGAGTCTGTAGAAATGTGGTTTTACAGAATAATATTAAGAGTACCATGGACAGCTAAGAAGAGTAATGAAGATGTTCTGAGAGAGGTCAAAGCAAAAAGAGAGCTAATTTCCAATATTAGGAAGAGACAATCATCATTTTTGGCCATGTAATGAGAAAAGAACAACTTGAATATATTGTAACAACTGGAAAAATTGAGGGACGAAGAGATAGAAGGAAGCAAAGAGAAAAAATAACAGACAGCTTAAGAGAATGGCTTGGCAGAAGGTCAACAACAGAAATGATAGATAACTGCTGAGATCGAAAGTTGTAGAGAGACATGATCACCTAAGCCAGCAGGCCCGGTACTTGATGATGATGATATTAGATCAACACACAGATCTTCTACAACTATATTAGATCAACACACAGATCTTCTACAACTATATTAGATCAACACACAGATCTTCTACAACTATATTAGATCAACACACAGATCTTCTACAACTATATTAGATCAACACACAGATCTTCTACAACTATATTAGATCAACACACAGATCTTCTACAACTATATTAGATCAACACACAGATCTTCTACAACTATATTAGATCAACACACAGATCTTCTACAACTATATTAGATCAACACACAGATCTTCTACAACTATATTAGATCAACACACAGATCTTCTACAACTATATTAGATCAACACAGTCATAATAAGTTGGTGATAACAGACTTGAGATGGGGTCAATGGTTATAAGGAGAAGTGATAACACTGAGGAAATGGAGTCAGCGATGGTTATATTTATGGAACGCACCGGTACCACTGCCATCGAATTAAAATCCATAATTGCTCAACTGCTCATACCAGTGGAATCATCTGAATTAATATCTTATCTCCCAAAGAAAGGTAGCTGCAATTTCCATCATAGCAGTCTGAGCACATGCCAAAAGACATAAGGTGAAACTGCACAGAAAGTGAACACAGCCATCTGTTCCCCATCATACGATATCAATATTCATCGTAAGCAATTGGAATATTGAAACACGATCAAAATGGATGAAATGCACAGCTCATGGTGAGCACAGAGCACTTAGCTCAGTAGCTTCTGCAACAAGCCGAACTTGGAATATGTGAAAACTCCAACAATGAACACTTTTCAGACACAGCCTTTAACGGTTCCTGCCGCCTATCCACCATATTGACCAGAAATTCACATTCTCCTCAAAATGTTGATCATCATATTTATTTTTAATGTATAGCACTTGATGATGTTAGGACCTTTAGAAATCGTTTTTGTCTTCAAATCTAAACATATGAAACACAGTTAGTCATCGGATTATCCTCAATGTACATCGAATAACAGTCCGTAAGTGCTCAGATCTCCCCTGCAATGTGAATTTGTGAAATGATAGACCAGTTCACAAGTCTACCCTCAATCTCGCAGTCTTGAATCTAGACAACATCCCTCATGACCAACATGAAACTCTGGGAGTCACACTGGGGATGCAATATCATGAACACATCTTCGTCATTTCACCCTTCATAATAAGCGTACGGCCAGTTTAGGGATATACGATCAGCCATCATGATGACCTACCACACACAACAATGGATGCGCCCACAAACAACAAATTAATCTTGTGAATGCAGCCAACAACGTGTGAAACACCGTAATGATGGTGCATAATCCCTAAAGTGAAACCTTTGGTTGACTTGGCATAGCAGTCCATATTAATGAGTTGTAATATATAAATAATTGGCGTCAAACAGTTTCAATAACAGCCATTGAACAGCACTCAATTTGTTCACGTAAACCGCATATGAACTCCAAGACGGTAGAAGGTCGCATTCACAGCTCTTGGCCTGCCAAAGAGGAACATTGCCGTGTGCAAGACTCAGCAGCACCGGCGCAAATCCATTAAGTGAAACATCAGGTTGACTTTAACACAGAAATCTGCACTGGACAGCTGAAATTAATCAGTCCCCATATGCAAATCCATGGAAAACAAACCAGTGGAAGAGATCGATCACTTTATCTATCTTGGAAGTCACATTGATTGAGAAGGGGATACAAGCACAGAAATTAGAATCAGAATGACTAAAGCAGCAATGTCTTTCAGAAGCCTTGAAAAGTTGTGGAAATCAAAACTCATCAGCACAAACACAAAACTTAGACTATTCAAATCAAATGTACTATTAACCCTTACGTATGTGTGTGAAAGCTGGAAAACAACAAGAGACATAGAAACAAAGTTGAAAGCATTCGAAAATAAATGTCTAAGGAAAATACTTGGTATAGCGTGGAACGAATTCAAAACAAGCGAGGAAATTAGAGAAATCACCAATCAACCACTAGTATCTTCAGTAATCAAGAAAAGATGATGGTCATATGTTGGACATGTGATGAGAAGAGATAATAACCGAATAGCAAAGCAAGCCCTCATGTGGGAAACAACAGGTAAGAGAAAAGAGGAAGACCCAGAGAGACACTGAGAAGAACATTGCTGAGAGAGGCAAAAGCAGCAGGAATCGGCTCCCTCAATGAGATAGAGCTGCTTGCACAGAACAGAGGCAAATGGCGAAATTTGATAAAATATCTTTAAAAGAATTGAAAACTGCTAGAACAAAAATTAAGATAAGAGAAGGAGTATCTTGGTCTACGCCTTATGGGCCGGCTACGGCTCGAAAGGTCAATAGATAGATAGATGGGTATGCAAATCCTGCAGCGGTCGAGAGAATATGAACTCCATTCCACCATCTTGGTACCGGAAGTCCAAAGGATAACAGAGAAGAGATGAAGTCAATGATACTATTCAAGAGTTTGGGTCAGTGATAATAGGGAGAAAATGGAGAGAGTGATAACAGGAAGCAGATGGAGTCAGTGATGACAGGAAGGAGATGGAGTCAGTGATGACAGGAAGGAGATGGGGTCAGTGATGACTGGAAGGAGATGGGGTCAGTGATGACAGGAAGGAGATGGGGTCAGTGATGACAGGAAGGAGATGGGGTCAGTGATGACTGGAAGGAGATGGGGTCAGTGATGACAGGAAGGAGATGGGGTCAGTGATGACAGGAAGGAGATGGGGTCAGTGATGACAGGAAGGAGATGGAGTCAGTGATAACAGGAAGGAGATGGAGTCAGTGATGACAGGAAGGAGATGGGGTCAGTGATGACAGGAAGGAGATGGGGTCAGTGATGACAGGAAGGAGATGGAGCCAGTGATGACTGGAAGGAGATGGGGTCAGTGATGACAGGAAGGAGATGGGGTCAGTGATGACAGGAAGGAGATGGGGTCAGTGATGACAGGAAGGAGATGGGGTCAGTGATGACAGGAAGGAGATGGGGTCAGTGATGACTGGAAGGAGATGGGGTCAGTGATGACAGGAAGGAGATGGGGTCAGTGATGACTGGAAGGAGATGGGGTCAGTGATGACTGGAAGGAGATGGGGTCAGTGATGACAGGAAGGAGATGGAGCCAGTGATGACTGGAAGGAGATGGGGTCAGTGATGACTGGAAGGAGATGGAGCCAGTGATGACTGGAAGGCGAATGAGTGTGTCATAAGAGGCAAGAGATGTAGGTCAGTGATAACAGGGAGGAGCCAAAGTCAGGGATAACAGGGAGGTGATTTAGTCAGTGATAACAGGGAGATGATTTAGTCAGTGATAACAGGGAGGTGATTTAGTCAGTGATAACAGGGAGATGATGGGGCCAGTGATAACAGGGAGGAGGCAAAGTCAGGGATAACAGGGAGGAGGCAAAGTCAGGGATAACAGGGAGGAGGCAAAGTCAGGGATAACAGGGAGGTGATTTAGTCAGTGATAATAGGGAGATGATGGGGCCAGTGATAACAGGGAGATGATGGGGCCAGTGATAACAGGGAGATGATGGGGCCAGTGATAACAGGGAGATGATGGGGAGCCAGTGATAACAGGAGGAAAATGAAGAAAATAAGAAGAAAAATATTAAGAAGAAATAAGAGGAAGAAGAAAGGAGAAGAAGAGGAAAGAAGAGAAAATGAGAGAAGACCAATAGATGAATGGTAGCAGAAGCTATTGAGTTGAAGAGTTATGTCCTTTGAAGAGAAAAATATCAAATAAAGGTTCAAGAAAATATATTTTGATGAACAAGTCACGCTGGGTACAATCAAGTTAATATTGCAAGGTACAATCAAGTTAACATAGCTGGGTACAATCAAGTTAACATTACAAGATACAATCAAATAAACATCACTGGTTACAATCAAATATACATTGTTGGGTACAATCACGTTAACATAACTAGGTACTCTTTCTCTCTCTCTCTCTCTCTCTCTCTGCGATCAGGACTCAATCAGAGTAGGATTCCAGACTCCCACATGAAGTCAGCTGTCAGGTTAAGTGTGTTGGTCGCCCCCACAGACAGAACATCACAATTAGAGTCTGCCAGATCCACTCTGATTATAACTAGGTAGAATAAGGTAAACATCACTGGATACAATCAAGTTAACATTACTGGGTACAATCACGTTAACATTACTGGGTACAATCAAGTTAACATCACTCAGTACAATAAAGTAAACATCACTGGTTACAATCAAATATACATTGTTGGGTACAATCAAGTTAACATAACTAGGTACAATAAAGTAAACATCACTGGGTACAATCAAGTTAACATCACTCGGTACAATCAAGTAAACATTACTGGGTACAATCAAGTTAACATCACTGGGTACAATCAAGTAAACATCACTGGGTACAATCAAGTAAACATCACTTGGTACAATCAAGTTAACATCACTGGGTACAATCAAGTAAACATCACTGGGTACAATCAAGTAAACATCACTTGGTACAATCAAGTTAACATCACTGGGTACAATCAAGTTAACATCACTCGGTACAATCAAGTTAACATCACTAGGTACAATAAAGTAAATAACACTTGGTACAATCAAGTTAACATCACTGGGTACAATCAAGTATACATCATTGGGTACAATCAAGTTAATATAGCTGGATACAATCAACAATTTCTGGACTGACCTGAAGGTTTGAAAATCTGGAGTTGACTGATTCTTGCTGCTTTTCAGTTACATAAACCTCCAGTGCTTTGATATCCTGAAGTAATCAATCATTTTGGCAGAAGTTACATGAAGGCTAAGTTACATCAGGTCTTTGTTACATCAAGTCTATGTTACATGAAGGCTAAGCTTCATCAAGTCTATGTTACATGAAGGCTAAGTTACATCAAGTCTTTGTTACATGAAGTCTATGTTACATGAAGGCTAAGCTTCATCAAGTCTATGTTACATGAAGGCTAAGTTACATCAAGTCTTTGCTACATCAAATTTATGTTACATGAAGGCTAAGTAACATCAAGTCTATGTTACATGAAGGCTAAGTTACATCAAGTCTTTGTTACATCAAGTCTATGTTACATGAAGGCTAAGTTACATCAAGTCTTTGTTACATCAAGTCTTTGTTACATCAAGTCTTTATTACATGAAGACTAAGTTACATCAAGTCTATGTTACATGAAGGCTAAGTTACATCAAGTCTTTGTTACATCAAGTCTATGTTACATCAAGTCTATGTTATATGAAGGCTAAGTTACATCAAGTCTTTGTTACACCAAGTCTATGTTACATGAAGGCTAAGTTACATCAAGTCTATGTTACATCAAGTCTACATTACATCAAGTCTATGTTACATCAAGTCTATGTTACATCAAGTCTACATTACATCAAGTATCTGTTACATCAAGTCTTTGTTACATAAGTCTACGTTACATGAAGGCTAAGTTATATTAAGTCTATGTTTCATCAAGTCTATGTTATATCAAGTCTACTTTACATGAAGGCTAAGTTACATCAAGTTTATATTACATCAAGTCTACATTACATCAAGTCTATGTAACATCAAGACTATGTTACATCAAGTCTAAGTTACATCAAGTCTACGTTACATAAATCTCAGTTACACGAGTCAAAGCTACATCAAGAAAATAAATCAAAATATTCAGCTTTAGCACAGACAAGATTGGACAAACAAACAAATACTTTCTTATCCACCACATTACACCATATACATGGGCTCATCAACTACCACATTACACCATATACATGGGCTCATCAACTACCACATTACATCATATACATGGGCTCATCAACTACAACATTACACCATATACATGGGCTCATCAACTACCACATTACACCATATACATGGGTTCATCAACTACAACATTACACCATATACATGAGCTCATCAACTACCACATTACACCACATACATGGGCTCATCAACTACAACATTACACCATATACATGGGCTCATCAACTACCACATTACATGATATACATGGGCTCATCAACTACCACATTACACCACATACATGGGCTCATCAACTACAACATTACACCATATACATGGGCTCATCAACTACCACATTACACCACATACATGGGCTCATCAACTACCACATTACACCACACACATGGGCTCATCAACTACCACATTAAACCACATACAAGGGCTCATCAACTACCACATTACACCACATACATGGGCTCATCAACTACCACATTACACCACATACATGGTTCATCAACTACAACATTACACCACACACATGGACTCATCAACCACCACATTACACCACACAAATGACCCTATCTATCTACATCATCTTTCTCATGGCTCAAGGTCTTCACTACAGAGTTTGTGTATCAGATCTGAAGCCATCTTCAGTGCTTTTGCTAGTCTGTGGCAGGCATTGTCTATACTGGGGAATGTGCTGAGCAGGGCATTGTTCATACTGGGGAATGCACTGTATAGGGTATAATTCAAACTGGGGAATGTGCTGAGGAGGGCATCATTCATAATGAGAAATATGCTGAGGGGGCATCGCTTATACTGGGGAATGTGCTGAGGAAGGCATAGTTTATTATTGGGAATATGTTGAGGAGGGCATCGTTCATACTGGGGAATGTGCTGAGGAGGGTATAAAATTCACACTGGGGAATGTGCTGAGGAGGGTATAAAATTCATACTGGGGAATGTGCTGAGGAGGGCATCATTTATACCGGGGAATGTGCTGAGGAGGGCATTGTTCATACTGGGGAATGTGCTGAGGAGGGGATCATTCATACTGGGGAATGTGCTGAGGAGGGCATCATTCATACTGGGGAATGTGCTGCGGAGAGTATCATTCATACTGGGGAATATTCTGAGGAAGGCATAATTCATACTGGGGAATGTGCTGAGGAGGGCATCATTCATACTGGGGAATGTGCTGAGGAGAGGATAATTCATACTGGGGAATGTGCTGTGGAGGACATCATTCATACTGGGGAATGTGCTAAGGAGGGTATCATTCATACTGGGGAATGCACTGAGGAGGGTATCGTTCATACTGGGGAATGTGCTGAGCAGAAGATCATTCATACTGGGGAATGTGCTGAGCAGAGGATCATTCATACTGGGGAATGTGCTGAGGAGAGGATTATTCATACTGGGGAATGTGCTGAGCAGGGGATCATTCATACTGGGGAATGTGCTATGGATGGTATCTTTCATACTAGGGAATGTGCTGAGCAGGGGATTGTTCATACTGGGGAACATGCTGAGGAGGTCATCATTCATGCTAGGGAACATACTGAGGAGGGCATCATTCATACTGGGGAACATTCTGAGGAGGACACCATTCATACTGGGGAATATGCTGAGGAGGACATCATTCATACTGGGGAACATTCTGAGGAGGACATCATTCATACTGGGGAATATGCTGAGGAGAGGATTGTTCATACTAGGGAACATAATGAGGAGGGCATCATTCATACTGGAGAATGTGCTGAGGAGGGCATCATTCATACTGGAGAATGTGCTGAGGAGGACATCATTCATACTGGGGAATATGCTGAGGAGGACATCATTCATACTGGGTAATGTGCTGAGGAGGGCATCATTCATACTGGGTAATGTGCTGAGGGGGGCATCATTCATACTGGGGAAAATGCTGAGGATGGCATCATTCACACTGGGTAATGTGCTGAAGAGGAGATCATTCATAGTGGGGAATATGTTGAGGAGGGCATCATTCATACTTGGTAAGTTCTGAGGAGGGCATCATTCATACTGGGTAAGTTCTGAGGAGGGTATCATTCATACTGGGTAAGTTCTGAGGAGGGCATTATTCATACTGGGTAAGTTCTAAGGAGGGCATCATTCATACTGGGTAAGTTCTGAGGAGGGCATCATTCATACTGGGAAGTTCTGAGGAGGGCATCATTCATACTGCGCTGAGGAGGGGATCTGAGCCCTACAAAGTAGTCCATTGAGCAATGAAGATGACCTGTTGTCTAAACTAAATTAAGCTAAAACTAAACTAAACTAAGCTCAAACTAAACTAAACTAAGCTCAAACTAAACTAAACTAAGCTCAAACTAAACTAAGCTCAAACTAAACTAAACTAAGCTCAAACTAAACTAAACTAAGCTCAAACTAAACTAAACTAAGCTCAAGCTAAACTAAACTAAGTTCAAACTAAACTAAATTAAGCTCAAACTAAACTAAACTAAGCTCAAACTAAACTAAACTAAACTAAGCTCAAACTAAACTAAACTAGGCTCAAACTAAACTAAACTAGGCTCAAACTAAACTAAACTAGGCTCAAACTAAACTAAACTAGGCTCAAACTAAACTAAACTAAGCTCAAACTAAACTAAGCTCAATCTAAACTAAACTAAACTAAGCTCAAATAAACTAAACTCAAATGAAACTAAAATAAACTAAACTAAACCAAACTAAACTAAACTCAAACTAAACTAAGCTCAATCTAAACTAAACTAAACTAAGCTCAAACTAAACTAAACTAAAACTAAACTAAACTAAACTAAACTAAACTAAACTAAACTAACTAGACTAAGCTTAAACTAAACTAAGCTCAAACTAAACTAAACTAAACTAAGCTCAATCTAAACTAAACAAAACTAAGCTCAAATAAACTAAACTCAAATGAAACTAAAATAAACTAAACTAAATCAAACTAAACTAAACTCAAACTAAACTAAGCTCAAACTAAACTAAACTAAAACTAAACTAAACTAAACTAAACTCTAACTAAACTAAGCTTAAACTAAACTAAGCTCAAACTAAACTAAACTAAACTAAGCTCAAATAAACTAAACTCAAATGAAACTAAAATAAACTAAACTAAATCAAACTAAACTAAACTAAACTAAGCTCAATCTAAACTAAACTAAACTAAGCTCAAACTAAACTAAACTAAAACTAAACTAAACTAAACTAAAACTAAACTAAGCTCAATCTAAACTAAACAAAACTAAGCTCAAACTAAACTAAACTAAAACTAAACTAAACTAAACTCAAACTAGACTAAGCTCAAACTAAACTAAGATCAAACTAAACTAAGATCAAACTAAACTAAACTAAACTAAAAACTAAACTAAACTAAACTAAACTAAACTAAACTAAACTAAACTAAACTAAACTAAACTAAACCAAACTAAACTAAACTAAACTCAAACTATACTAAGCTCAAACTAAACTAAGAATGTAATGAAGACACCAGCCTCACCCTACCTCCAAGAGCTGATCATTCCTAGCAGAAGCCTCCTTGTCTTTAGGTTGGAGATCTGTTTGTGTTCCACTTTGTAACAAGTTTCTGGACATATTGAGAAGTGCTTCTCGTTTGTGAACTCTGAGAGAACACACCAAAAATATGTTGAATTTGTCAACTCTGAGAGAAAACATTTAAAAATATGTTGAATTTGTCAACTCTGAGAGAAAACATTAAAAAATATGTTGAATTTGTCAACTCTGAAAGAACACGTCAAAAATATGTTGAACTTGTCAACTCTGAGAGAACACGTCAAAAATATGTTGAACTTGTCAAGTCTGAGAGAACATGTCAAAAATATGTTGAACTTGTCAACTCTGAGAGAACACGTCAAAAATATGTTGAACTTGTCAACTCTGAGAGAACACATCAAAAATATGTTGAACTTGTCAACTCTAAGAGAAAACATACAAAATATGTTGAACTTGTCAACTCTGAGAGAACACGTCAAAAATATGTCGAACTTGTCAACTCTGAGAGAACACATCAAAAATTTGTTGAACTTGTCAACTCTGAGAGAAAACGCCAAAAATATGTTGAACTTGTCAACTCTGAGAGAAAACATCAAAAATATGTTGAACTTGTCAACTCTGAGAGAAAACACCAAAAATATGTTGAACTTGTCAACTCTGTTAGAAAACATCAAAAATATGTTGAACTTGTCAACTCTGAGAGAAAACATCAAAAATATGTTGAACTTGTCAACTCTGAGAGAACACATCAAAAATATGTTGAACTTGTCAAGTCTAAGAGAATACGTCAAAAATATGTTGAACTTGTCAACTCTGAGAGAACACATCAAAAATATGTTGAACTTGTCAACTCTGAGAGAACACATCAAAAATATGTTGAACTTGTCAACTCTGAGAGAACACATCAAAAATATGTTGAACTTGTCAACTCTGAGAGAAAACATCAAAAATATGTTGAACTTGTCAACTCTGAGAGAACACATCAAAAATATGTTGAACTTGTCAACTCTGAGAGAACACATCAAAAATATGTTGAACTTGTCAACTCTGAGAGAAAATGCCAAAAATATGTTGAACTTGTCAACTCAGAGAGAAAATGCCAAAAATATGTTGAACTTGTCAACTCTGAGAGAAAACGCCAAAAATATGTTGAACTTGTCAACTCTGAGAAAACACATAACAAATTTGTTGAGCTTGTGAACTCTGAGAGAAAACACCAAAAATGTGAATGTTGCTTCGTGAAAACACCAAAAATGTGAGTGTTGCTTCACCTGTCAACTCTGAGAGAACATAAATAATGGATTGACTTGTCAAATCTGAGAAAATATATCAAAAGCACGAATGTTTCTGACATATGGAAGTGAATCAGGGACAATCAGACCCCAGACAGGAAAATCAGAGGATGCCACAGAAATGTGGCTTTACAGAAGAATATTGAGAATACCATAGATGGCTGAGTCATGAAGGTGAGCAAGGGAGAAAGAGATCTTGTTGCAACATCAAAAGGAAACAATCATCATCTTTTGGCAGCAATGTTTTAAGAAATAACCAGTGGTAATATATTGTGACAACTGGAGAAATCAAAGGAAAAAGAGAAAGTGACAGCCTGAGAGAATGGTGTTGAAGGAAGTCAGATGTAAAACTGCTAACAACAGAACAGGAAGAAAGTTTTGGAAAGACATGATCGCCTATCCCAGCAGGCCATGGCACTTGAAGATGATATATTTAAGTTGGGAGACATTTCATGGAAATAACAGAAAAGAAGAAAATAAATTCTAGGAAAATGAAATTCTGAGAAAAATACAACAGTTTCAATAGAATTTTATGAAAGCACCAGAGCTTTCTCTGGTTGTGAATACATTGTCAGTAAATGTGCTACGGTTTTAGAAAACAAACATTAATGGACTAACTGCAAAGTGCCCACATCACACACAAGGCTTGGTAGGTTTAACTTTGCCATTATTGAGTTTACATCAAGAGGTGAAAGAGTTCAAGACAAGGACAAGTCTCTTAGATTGAATAATGATTACATATTAATGTTATGGGTTGAATTATGTTTACATATTAATGTTATGGGTTGAATTATGGTTACATATTAATGTTATGGGTTGAATTGTGGTTACATATTAATGTTATGGGTTGAATTATGTTTACATATTAATGTTATGGGTTGAATTATGTTTACATATTAATGTTATGGGTTGAATGAAGATTACAGATTAAAGTTATGGGTTGAGTGAAGATGGTGTTCACAAAAGATAAATGACCTACATTTCTCCATGAAGCACATTCAGTTGCAACTCCGCGAGGTCCAGTGCTGCAACCTGCCACGATATGAGGATAACATTTTTCCACTCTCCTGAAGCTTCATTCTGCTCATATTTTTTGTGTCTGCAGACAGAATCAATCACAGAGTTACAAACATAAAACATGTACAGTTACAGAACTCAGAATCAATCACAGAGTTACAAACATAAAACATGTTCATTACAGAACTCAGAATCAATCACAGAGTTATAAACATAAAATATGTACAGTTACAGAACACAGAATCAATCACAGAGTTACAAACATAAAACATGTACAGTTACAAAACTCACACAGAATCAATCACAGAGTTACAAACATAAAACATGTACAGTTACAGAACTCACACAGAATCAATCACAGAGTTACAAACATAAAACATGTACAGTTACAGAACTCACACAGAATCAATCACAGAGTTACAAACATAAAACATGTACAGTTACAGAACTCACACAGAATCAATCACAGAGTTACAAACATAAAACATGTACAGTTACAGAACTCAGAATTAATCACAGAGTTACAAACATAAAACATGTACAGTTACAGAACTCAGAATTAATCACAGAGTTACAAACATAAAACATGTACAGTTACAGAACTCAGAATTAATCACAGAGTTACAAACATAAAACATGTACAGTTACAGAACTCAGAATCAATCACAGAGTTACAAACATAAAACATGTACAGTTACAGAACTCACACAGAATCAATCACAGAGTTACAAGCACAAAACATGTACAGTTACAGAACTCACACAGACTCTCTCACAGAATTACAAACATAAAACATGTACAGTTACATAACTCACACAGAATCAATCACAGAGTTACAAACATAAAACATGTACAGTTACAGAACTCAGAATCAATCACAGAGCTACAAACATATAACATGTACAGTTACAGAACTCAGAATCAATCTCAGAGTTACAAACATAAAACATGTACAGTTACAGAACTCAGAATCAATCACAGAGTTACAAACATAAAACATGTACAATTACAGAACTCAGAATCAATCACAGAGTTACAAACATAAAACATGTACAGTTACAGAACTCACACAGAATCAATCACAGAGTTACAAACATAAAACATGTACAGTTACAGAACTCAGAATCAATCACAGAGTTACAAACATAAAACATGTTCATTACAGAAATCACACAGAATCAATCACAGAGTTACAAACATAAAACATGTTCATTACAGAAATCACACAGAATCAATCACAGAGTTACAAACATAAAACATGTTCATTACAGAAATCACACAGAATCAATCACAGAGTTACAAACATAAAACATGTTCATTACAGAAATCACACAGAATCAATCACAGAGTTACAAACATAAAACATGTTCATTACAGAAATCACACAGAATCAATCACAAAGCTACAAAACCCCAAATTTTCATTACAGAACTCAAAGCACAACAAAGAGGTAATCTTTTCACAACACAGGAAGCTACACAGTGCATGAAGATTATGTGTCGTGCAGGACAGGGGTCCCCCCACCATATAGTATTTGCTTAGGAATGCAATTTTCTGTCATTCTCTGGACATGCCCCAGTCATCTTAACCTTCGGCTTCTAAACATTGACATGATTTTTAAGGTATTAGCACGTTGCAGGACGGCTAGGTTGATTTTTTTCTTCCTCATTTCACTATGCCTACGTTGCCTAGGCACAGAATACATAGAGATAGTTCTTTACTCTTGATGATTGCACTAAGCTTCACATAAATGTAAAGTAGCATTTCTGTAATCAAAATCATCCAGCTATCAAAATGACATCTATGTAATCAAAATCATCCAGCTATCAAAATGACATCTCTGAAATCAAAATCATCCAGCTATCAAAATGACATCTCTGTAATCAAAATCATCCAGCTATCAAAATGACATCTCTGAAATCAAAATCATCCAGCTATCAAAATGACATCTCTGTAATCAAAATCATCCAGCTATCAAAATGACATCTCTGTAATCAAAATCATCCAGCTATCAAAATGACATCTCTGAAATCAAAATCATCCAGCTATCAAAATGACATCTCTGAAATCAAAATCATCCAGCTATCAAAATGACATCTCTGTAATCAAAATCATCCTGCCATCAAAATGACATCTCTGTAATCAAAATCATCCAGCTATCAAAATGACATCTCTGAAATCAAAATCATCCATTAATCAAAATGACATCTCTATAATCAAAATCATCCAGCTATCAAAATGACATCTCTGAAATCAAAATGATATCTCTGAAGTCAAAATCATCCAGCCATCAAAATGACATCTCTGAAATCAAAATGATATCTCTGAAATCAAAATCATCCAGCTATCAAAATGACATCTCTGAAATCAAAATCATCCAGCCATCAAAATGACATCTCTGAAATCAAAATCATCCAGAAATCAAAATCATCCAGCTATCAAAATGATATCTCTGAAATCAAAATCATCCAGCTATAAAAATGGCATCCATCAACAAAAGTACAGAAACCAAATAGCTATTATCCATGTGTGCTGATTTTACCCCTAAACCTGAGCCATGGCTGACATTCTCAATCTCTGGCAGGGTGGGTAGAATTCACCATTAAAATCTGTGTCTAAAATCAATGTAGAACAATCACCTGATAACAAATTCAGGAGAAAATGTACCTGCCATATTTAGATTGGGGAGCCGCGATAGCTCAGTGGTTAGTGAACTGGACTACAAGGACAAGGGGTAGGGTTCGATCCCAACCAACGGCCTCCGGGTTCACCCAGCCTTTTATGGGTACCTGATTTTTTTCTGGGAAAGTGAAGTGGCACGGGTGTAATACCGACCACATTACCCCAAAAATCATGTGCCGAAAGTCTGTAAAATTTATGGTCACAAACACTATATTCCCTATACGCCACTTGGCGTGACGGGGGTACTTTACTTTTTTTTTTTTTATTTAGATTACTAAAATGGAACAAAATCTATGAAACAAGATATCAAACATCTCAAGCTAAACAGACAAACATGAATTTCTTTACAACATTATCAATTAAGTTCTGAAACATGCAAGTGTAATCATTTACATAATTTAAAAATGTAATTATTTATTACATGCAAAGACAACAATGATGACCTGTCCAAGGTGTCATCTATTGTAGAAACAGTGAAATCTAGGGGCACTAGCTGTCCTATCACCAAGAAGTGTTTCTTGCAAAATCATTATATCAGAACTGGACAGTAGTTTATTAAGAATGGGCTGTCGTAGGATAGATGAAAGAGCGGACAGGTTGGCTAGCTGCGTTATGGATCGGGTGGACATCATCAATCTTCAAGATGTGGAAAGGGCACAGGACTTCGACAACCATGAGTCCACATCACTCCTTCAGATGAAAGAGATGGGAGTTAAGATGGGCACAGCCAGAAACGAGAAATATAGAGGGAGTATAAGACGACTTATCAACCAACATAGAACTGGAGTCGTCAGTCGCTGGACACTGCGGGTCTTGCTGAGGAGGGGATCTGAGCACCTATGGACATGTTTAGAGTGCAATGATGATGACCCGCAAATAACTCAATAACTGAGGAGAGGATCTGAGCACCATTGGACATGTTCAGAGTGCAATGATGATGACCTGTTAATAACTCAATAACTCAAAGACAACAAATAAAATTATTAACATCCTGGGGTCATCCACCTGGAAGGAAAGTTTTGTTTGTTTGTTTTTGTTGTCAGGATCATCCACACTGCACACCTGGTGAATTCATAGGTGCCCTGGTATCCCCTGTGAGAATCTCGAGAAAATCTGAGAAGAATCCTGGCCCACATGCATAAATTCAGTAGCATGGCCTGGGATCCACGGCCTGGGATTCGCTGCCTGGGATCCACGGTGTGGGTAGGTTTCAGGAACCAGAACTTTCACTCTGTATCATGTATCTCCTTCGATACCCGAAGATGTATAAGAGAAAGAAAAGAAAAAGACATGGTAAAGTCCTAGATTAGCGTCATCTCCCTTGAATGATTGCAAGTATTTGACTGTATCATCTGCTTCTAGTTTTTCTGCATTGAATTAATTTTTTTAAAACAAGGTTTAGAGTTAGAACGGTTTAGATTTAGGAAATTAGGGTATTCCGGTTCCCAACCGACCCAAAGGTCTCAATAATAAATAATATTAAATATTATGTACTAGTAACTATATTATAGTATATAATAATAATATATAACATTTAAATGATAGCTAGATGATGATAGATTAGAGAACGACCGAATAAAGTAAGTTAGTAAGGTGCAAGGGGACGTTACTCCTAACAGAAATCATTGACGACGCTAAACTAGGACTTTACCAAAGACGTACTACATCTATTTACCTTCTCCTAGCCTAGTGCTACCTAAAGCGGTTGAGACACAACATCATCCAACTACTGGTCTGTCAGTTCTTCTGTGGCCCTTTTCTGTGGATCGTTGCTACCAACGTTTCCGTGGAGCTCTTGTCGGTACAAAAATTAGTAACATTTCTTCTTCCGGCTTTAAACATTATCATGTGGCGTGTGCCTGGCAAGGTTCCTAATCAATACAAATCATTTCATGGCTAGAGGTATGTTTACAACACTCGGGAATAAATATTGATCAACAACAAACAAAGAACAATAGACAGCCCGAAGCAGGATCGAACACGGACTCCTTGACACGAGAAATTAACGCTAGAGCACACGGCCAACTAAGCAGTCTAAACTTTCTAATCAATATCCTTGCTTGGATCATTTCATCGTTATCATTGAGTGCCGTCTCCGCATCGAAGGGTGTCTACCATGAAGCGCCATTCCGCACTGTCTCTTGCTTTGATAGTGCAAGTTATTATAGACTGACTTGTCCATCTTTTGATGTTACTCGTCCATGTTAGTCTTGCTCTGCCTCTGTGTCTTGCTTTGATAGTGCAGATTGTCGTAGGCTGACTTGTCTATCTTTTGATATTACTCGTCCATGTTAGTCTTGGTCTGTCTCTGCCCCTTTTACCTTGTATTTTCTCCTGCAAGATTACTTTTAGTAAGCTGCTGTGTCTTTTAACATTCCCCAGAAATATCATTTGTCTTGTCTCTCTCTCTCTCTCTGCGATCAAGTCTCTCTCATGAAGTCACTTGTCTGTTTAAGTGAATCGATTGCCCCATATAGTTTCTCTTCCAGGGAGGTGTGCGTGGACCACATTGCTCTTCTCAGGTCTGTGTACTGGGGGCAATCCGGTAGAACATGTTTTGTAGTCATATTGTCCAGTGTACAGTGGCATAGGCTGGTTGTACCTATTTTGAATTTGGTGAACATGTGATTTCTCATTCTATTGTGGCCAGTGCGTAGGCGAAGTATGATGACTTGATCCCTCCTTGATAGTTGATGGTATCCGTCCCTTTCGTTATGCTTTGGGTGTTCTCGTTTCCATTTTTCATGGAACATACCTTTGGGGATGGATTTGGCTTCATCATAACTGAGCGGATGGTTCTCTTGTGGTAATCTCCCTCTTTAGCTAATTTTCTGCGCGTTCGTTCCCTTGTGTATATTACAGTGTGATGGTATCCACTGAATGACTACTCTCTGGAAGTTATTGCATAGTTGGTCCAGGGCTGTTCTCAAGTCATCTAATTCATTGTTCTTGTGGCTTTTTAGTGCTGATAGTACTGACAGTGCATCCGTCAGAATCACCAATTTATTGTGCATGTTATTTTTATGTTGAGTAGCCAGTGTTGCAGTATCTCTGATGGCCTCAGTTTCTGCTTTCAAGTTGTTTGAGAATTTTCCAGTAGTTATTGACTTGGTGATCTCGTCCTGATTATTCAGCGTCAAGAACACACCTCCCCCTCCATTTCTGGTGGCATTTGTAGCAGAGCCATCTGTGTATATGTGGGACTAAGAGTCCTGTGGGTAGGTATCGAGTATGTGTTTTTCTGCTACATGTTTTCTTTCTGTGTCTGATTAGGTGCCCTTTTTTCATGTTTCTGTTATATTTTCCTGAAGTTCTGGTATTTATGTTTTCCATGAGGAGACATATCAGATGGGCCCAAGGGTTTCGATATTGTTTGGGAAAGTACTGGGTCTCCATTAGTTAGTTCATTGGCAATTCCAACGAAGTTGCTCCTCTTTAGTCGTACAATTCCGGAACCAGATATTCTTTTGTGCATGGGGTGGCTAAGGAGCCTTCTATATTTCTCCGCTTGTTGCAATACTTTAGTGAACCGTCTGTCATCTAAGGGTTGTAAACCTGTTACTGTTTCTAGAGTCTTGATAGGTGTGACTTCCTGTAGCTAAAAGGGACATCACGGGGAAATTAACGACTATCGACACATAAATAAATACATTTTTATAGAATTAGAATAATAATAATAATAATAACAGCACATTCATAATAATTATTAAATTGAAATAGAAAAACAAAACACGCAGAAATCACTCGAGTGCTAAAAGCAGTGATCACTGATGATCGTCTATGCTAAGCTATGATGAAGAGACTGCCACCACTTTTTGTAAAGTCTACTAAACTCAACAGTAAACATGTCATTGAAAATCCATTATTCAAATCACCTAGGGTCACACTTCCACTTAATGCTGTACAGGGACGTCGAGTAGACAGCTATGGCGTTTCATTTTTCCCTCTCATAGCCCCAGCTTATGGTCAAATACTACGGGAAGTCGGGAGCCGCGATAGCTCAGTGGTTAGTGAACTGGACTACCACGGACAAGGGGTAGGGTTCGATCCCAACAGACGGTTTCCGGGTTCACCCAGCCTTAAATGGGTACCGGATTTTTTTCTGGGAAAGTAAAGCAGCACGGGCGTAATACCGACCACATTACCCCAAAAATCATGTGCTGAAGGTCTGTAAAATATAGGGTCACTAACACCATATTTCCCTATACGCCACTTGGCGTGACGGGGGTACTTTACTTTACTACGGGAAGTCACTAACTCAAATGATAATGACGTTAACCAGGCATTACATGTCGCTAAAAATGCATTTAAAACCTGGTCTAAATGGTCAGGATTTGATAGGGGGCAGGTCTTGAAACGAGCAGCGAGTATAATAAGGCAGGGAGTTGAAGATTTGGCTCATACAGCGGCTATGGATACTGATAGGTCAATATGGGAAGCACGGCTTGATATTTTGGGTTGCGCAGACTCTCATGATTATTATGGCGGTTTAGCTGTCACCATAACAGAAGTAATGGTTATATCGAAGAAACAATCATTACCATCATGCAGCATAAAAATAAACGAGACAAATCTGAAACAAGTGCAACGTTTCAAATACTTGGGCACAATAATAACATCGGATGGGAGATGCACCACAGAAATAAAAAGCAGAATAGCTCATGCCAAAATGGCATTTCATAAAATGAAAAATATCTTATGCAACAAATCTATGTCAATAAAAATGAGAAAGAGAGTTCATTGGTGCTATATAGAACCAATTCTGACCTATGGAAGCGAATCATGGACAGTAGACAAACAAATGAAAAGACGATTAGAGGCCACAGAGATGGGATTTCTCAGAAGAATGTTGAAAGTTCCCTGGACAGCTAAAAAGACCAATGAGGAAGTTCTCAAAGAGGCCAACACAAAAAGGGAGCTCTTAAAAAACATCAGAAAGAAGCAATCAACATTTTCGGGCACATCATGAGAAGAGGAAAGTTAGAATACTTGGTTACAACTGGCAAAATAAAAGGAAAGAGAGGTCGCGGACGACAAAGAGAGAAAATACTGGATAGCTTGGTGTCATGACATGGAAAACAGTCAACAGAACTGATACGATGCACTGTAGATAGAAGATTGTGGAGGGACATGTTCACCTACGCCAACCGGTATGGCACATGATGATGATGACAGCAGGGGATTTTCTGTAGCTGGCTGGGGGAAGCTTTGCTGATACTGTCCGAGAACCTTTAGGGATAGTTGCAGCAATTGGAATTATCCATTTCAGGGGACATCATGGGAGGCAGTACCTGCTCTAGCCTGTGGTAATACTGTTGTGTTCAAACCTTCAGAGTTCACGCCCCTGACTGCTGTCATGTCGGCAGAAATTTACTTGGAGGCAGGGCTTCCTGAGGGTTGTTTTAATGTTCTGCAGGGTGAAGGTGAGACAGTTCGGTTGTTAACCTCCCATCCAGATATTGCCAAAGTCTCTTGACCAGGAAGTGTTCCAACAAGCAGCAAGATTATGGCCTCGTGTGCTAAGGATGTGAAACATGTAACATTTGAGCTTGGGGGGAAACGCCCACTTATAATTTTTGCAGACGCTGACATAGAGAGTGCTTTGAAGGGGTCTATTATTGCAAATTTCAGTAATCAGGGACAGGTGTGTTCTAATGGCACTCGGGTGTTTGTAGAGGAGAGCATAGCTGGTAAGTTTGTAGATGAGAGCATGGCTGATAAGTTTATAGTGGAGCATAGCTGATAAGTTTGTAGAGGAGAGCATAGCTGATAAGTTTGTAGAGGAGAGCATAGCTGATAAGTTTGTGGATGAGAGCATAGCTGATAAGTTTGTAGATGAGAGCATAGCTGATCAGTTTGTAGATGAGAGCATAGCTGATAAGTTTGTAGATGAGAGCATAGCTGATAAGTTTGTAGAGGAGAGCATAGCTGATAAGTTTGTAGATGAGAGCATAGCTGATAAGTTTGTAGATGAGAGCATAGCTGATACGTTTGTAGATGAGAGCATAACTGATAAGTTTGTAGAGGAGAGCATAGCTGATAAGTTTATAGTGGAGAGCATAGCTGATAAGTTTGTAGAGGAGAGCATAGCTGATAAGTTTGTAGAGGAGAGCATAGCTGATAAGTTTATAGAGGATAGCATAGCTGATAAGTTTGTAGATGAGAGCGTAGCTGATAAGTTTGTAGATGAGAGCATAGCTGATAAGTTTGTAGAGGGATTGATAAGCAAGACGTCTGGGATGAAAATTGGAAATGCCAGCCATGAAGACTCACAAATTGGAGCAACAATCCATACGGAACAAGCCAGGAAAAGTGTTGGAGCACATTGACATTGCAAAGAAAGATGGTGGAACAATTGCTTATGGAGGAGAACGAGTGAAGTTGGAAGACCCCAATCTGGCTTTGGGAAATTACCTACGCCCCTGCATTATAACCAAGTGCAAGGGCGGCATGACTACAGTGAGGGAGGAGATCTTTGGTGCAGTCATGTGTGTGTTGACCTTCACATCTGAAGAAGAGGTCCTTGCACGAGCAAATGACACAGAGTTTGGTCTGGCTGGAGGAGTGTTCACCAAAGACTTGCAGAGAGCTCAAATGACACAGAGTTTGGTCTAGCTGGAGAGTGTTCACCAAAGACTTGCAGAGAGCTCAATGACACAGAGTTTGGTCTGGCTGAGGAGTGTTCACCAAAGACTTGCAGAGAGCTCAAATGACACAGAGTTTGGTCTAGCTGGAGAGTGTTCACCAAAGACTTGCAGAGAGCTCAATGACACAGAGTTGGTCTGGCTGGAGGAGTGTTCACCAAAGACTTGCAGAGAGCTCAATGACACAGAGTTTGGTCTGGCTGGAGGAGTGTTCACCAAAGACTTGCAGAGAGCTCAAATGACACAGAGTTTGGTCTAGCTGGAGGAGTGTTCACCAAAGACTTGCAGAGAGCTCAAATGACACAGAGTGGAAGATCTGGCTAGAGACAAAGATTCTTTCAGACGGGCTGTGGTGAATGCAATGTTCTGTTGGAGATCTGACTAGAGACAGAGATTCTTTCAGAAGGTCTGTGGTGAATGTAACGTTCTGTTGGAGATCTGGCTAGAGACAAAGATTCTTTCAGATGGGTTGTGATGAATGTAACGTTCTGTGGGAGATCTGGCTAGAGACAGAGATTCTTTCAGATGGGTTGTGATGAATGTAACGTTCTGTGGGAGATCTGGCTAGAGACAGAGATTCTTTCAGACGGAGTGTGGTGAATGTAACGTTCTGTGGGAGATCTGGCTAGAGACATAGATTATTTCAGACGGACTGTGGTGAATGTAACGTTCTGTGGGAGATCTGGCTAGAGACAAGAGATTCTTTCAGACGGGATGTGGTGAATGTAACGTTCTGTGGGAGATCTGGCTAGAGACAAAGATTCTTTCAGATGGGTTGTGATGATTGTAACGTTGTGTGGGAGATCTGGCTAGAGACAAGAGATTCTTTCAGACGGTATGTGGTGAATGTAACGTTCTGTGGGAGTTCTGGCTAGAGACAGAGATTCTTTCAGACGGTATGTAGTGAATGTAACGTTCTGTGGGAGATCTGGCTAGAGACAGAGATTCTTTCAGACGGGTGTGGTGAATGTAACGTTCTGTGGTAGATCTGGCTAGAGACAGAGATTCTTTCAGACGGGTTGTGGTGAATGTAACGTTCTGTGGGAGATCTGGCTAGAGGCAGAGATTCTTTCAGACGGGCTGTGGTTAATGTAACGTTCTGTGGTAGATCTGGCTAGAGACAGAAATTCTTTCAGACGGGATGTGGTTAATGTAACGTTCTGTGGTAGATCTGGCTAGAGACAGAAATTCTTTCAGACGGGATGTGGTTAATGTAACGTTCTGCGGTAGATCTGGCTAGAGACAGAGATTCTTCCAGACGGGCTGTAGTGAATGTAACGTTCTGCCAAGGACATGCGACCTGATGATGTCTGCGAATAAAAACCCATTCATCTCCTCTACACATTCATCTCCTCTACCCATTCATCTCCTCTACCCATTCATCTCCTCTGATACAACACTAAAAATAGTAAAACAAACCCGGACTACATGCGTGACGTCACCGCAGGCGCTGCCAGGGAATGGGTTATCTATATAGAAACATGTTTGTGTTGTGTTTGTGTAAGCTGTTGTGTTGTGTTGTGTTGTTTTGTGTTGTGTTGTTCCAAGTGGCGATGATAAAACAACTAATTTGTTTCTCTAAAATGATTGAAGATACCAAGTGGCGATGATAAAACAACTAATTTGTTTTGTCTAAAATGATTGAAGATACCAAGTGGCGATGATAAAACAACTAATTTGTTTCTCTAAAATGATTGAAGATACCAAGTGGCGATGATAAAACAACTAATTTGTTTCTCTAAAATGATTGAAGATACCAAGTGGCGACGACAAAACAACTAATTTGTTTCTCTAAAATGATTGAAGATACCAAGTGGCGATGATAAAACAACTAATTTGTTTCTCTAAAATGATTGAAGATACCAAGTGGCGATGATAAAACAACTAATTTGTTTCTCTAAAATGATTGAAGATACCAAGTGGTGATGATGAAACAACTAATTTGTTTCTCTAAAATGATTGAAGATACCAAGTGGCGATGATAAAACAACTAATTTGTTTTGTCTAAAATGATTGAAGATACCAAGTGGCGATGATGAAACAACTAATTTGTTTCTCTAAAATGATTGAAGATACCAAGTGGTGATGATAACACAACTAATTTGTTTCTCTAAAATTATTGAAGATACCAAGTGGCGATGATGAAACAACTAATTTGTTTCTCTAAAATGATTGAAGATACCAAGTGGCGATGATAAAACAACTAATTTGTTTCTCTAAAATGATTGAAGATACCAAGTGGCGATGATAACACAACTAATTTGTTTCTCTAAAATGATTGAAGATACCAAGTGGCGATGATAACACAACTAATTTGTTTCTCTAAAATGATTGAAGATACCAAGTGGCGATGATGAAACAACTAATTTGTTTCTCTAAAGTGATTGAAGATACCAAGTGGCGATGATAAAACAACTAATTTGTTTCTCTAAAATTATTGACCAAGTCAAGCGGGCACAGGATACAACGCGCTACATAGCAGAATCCGTTACAATTACCTTCAATTATGATTAGTAGTTATCAAAACCTTTGGGGCGGGGGTGGCATATGAGTTGGAAGCAAATATTTGGTGTCCTCTCTCACAAAGTAAGTGCTACCGGACCAGGTCAATATAAACAAGCTCACAGCCAGGCCAACATGGACTCAGTCACTTGAGCAGCTATAATTAAAGTACTAAGTGCGTGTATAAATAAAGCTGCCAGTAATAGAGAGGAAGAAGAAAGTTGTAACAGAAGTCACGAGAGTCCCAACAATAGCAGTTATAATCACTGACTCGACAGTTTCGTCCGCACTGACTCACGTTGTTATCACTGGGGACGGAGAGAGAGGTCCCTGACTCCTGGTACGGTCCTATCAGAAAACAAACAAGTCATCTCCAAAGTTGCGATCAAATCTTGTACCGACCGCAGGACGAGGGCCACTCGTACACATCCGGGTAAAGATGGTCGCCGACGAGCAACCTGTTTGTGTTTAGGTTCCTGGTACCACTTTCATCGCATCCAGTTCTCTCCCAGAAAACCAGATAACAAGTTCTTGTCCCTGAATACAAGACCCGCTTTGTTCTAAGGAAGTCACCATGGCAACAGACGAGCTGGCAGCCAAACTTAACCGTCGAAACTTGATTAACGAAGGCGAGGAGGAGAGCAACAACCTGCCATCGGCAACATCTTCAACCCGTACACAGAGTTTAAAGAATTCAGTCGGAAACAGATTCAAGATTTTCAGAAAACTTTCAACAAGTTGGTCTACTTGTTTCATCTGTTTTTGTTTACTTACATGTCAGGAAATAATTATTTATTTTATTTAAATTGTTTACCATCGCAGGAGGACTTAATAAATTGATTCCTAAAATATTGAATTCATTCAAATTGAATGAATACGAAATTCTGAGGTACCTTTTGCCAACTTTTGCGCTTTTGGATTTTCATTTGAGTTTGGTTTTAAGGAGGACTATTTTTTTTTGCTTTCTACATTTTATATTTATGTTTTTTTTTAATAAATTAAAATTTTTACAATTATTTTATATTTTGAACATTTTGTTTGAAGTTACTTTGTCAACCTCAACAACTGACAAAATTTTTCAAATAATTTTTTAAATTCTTAAAAAAATATATAATATATATATAATAAATAGCATGGTAATTTATGAGTTTAGTGTCCCAAATTATTTCTGCTAAATAAGTAATCTCCTCTCACTGACTGGACATACTTGAATTATCATATCAACTGTTTCTAGTTTTTGTACATTTAATTTTATCTTTTCAACAATTTTTAGTGTTGGTTGTAGACTGCTAACAAGCCTGAAAACTAACCCAGCGATCGAATAAAGTGCAAGGAGATGTTACTCCTAGCAGAAATAATTTAGGATGCTAAATTCATAAATTACCTAGTCTATATAGCCATCCTTGGGAAGCCGCGATAGCTCAGTGGTTAGTGAACTGGACTACAAAGGACAAGGGGCCGGGTTCACCCAGCCTTAAATGGGTACCGGGTTTTTTCTTGAAAAGTAAAGCAGCACGGGATTAATACCGACCACATTACCCCAAAAATCATGTGCTGAAGGTATGTAAAATATAGGGTCACTAACACCATATTTCCCTACACGCCACTTGACGTGACGGGGGTACTTTACTTTACTTTTTTATATAGCCATCCTCCCCGGAAAGCTAAAATCTGGGGATACATCTATTTTGTTATTCCATGATATTTAAAATTTAATTTGAGATATTTTGATCTTTTTTCAAAATTATATTAAAAAAAACCGTAAAACATAATTATAACAGCATTAGGAAGTAGATAGCTCTTGTATGAATCCAGAAATACGTCATCCATGTGGTGTGTTGTATGTTAGTTTTTATAAAGTTATGAATTTTATGTGAACTGTTATGACGAGGGGTTTTCCAAAACAGCAAATTCAATTACGCTAGTGGAAAAGAACATCTAGGTCATGCTTTGGGCCCCCCCCCCCCCCCCCCAATTCGGTTATGATGTAAATGACATAAGATAAATAATCGTACAAAATATTCAAGAAATCGCTGCGATATATTTGTCGGTAACTAATTGGCCAACCAAGACAAGACGATGGTCATACGTTGGACATGTGATGAGAAGAGATAATAATCGAATAGCAAAGCAAGCCCTCATATGGGAAACAACAGGTAAAAGAAAAAGAGGAAAACCCAGGGAGACACTGAGAAGAACATTGATGAGAGAGGCAAGAGCAGCAGGAGTCGGCTCCCTCAATGAGATAGAACTGCTTGCCTCATCAAGGCCAGCTCCTTGTCGTGGGGATGGGGCTTAACAGTCACCAGGGACTGAAAACTAAGACTGGCCAGGCCTTCCTACAACCGAGCAAGACCACAGTCTGCTCTAGCAAGTTCAAGTGCTGAAGTCGGAGGCAACCAGCCAAAAGGCGCACAACAATCAGGATGCCACGCACTCAACGCATATGGAAGTATGTCTATAACCGCAAATCGATATGGCACTCGCCCTGTGATGGGCACTCAGGCAGGTGCAGCGCCGGGCCCTCAGCCTCGAAAGGGCCCAACCTCTATTACTGGATGTCCTTCTCAACCGCCCTGTGGAGTCAGGGGGCGAGAGAATAGAGCTACTGGCCAATCCAAAATAAGACCACTAAAAATAATGCACTGGAATGCTGAAGGCATCAACAGCAAAAGAGATGGGTACAGTAAAAAGATAGAATTAGAAAATATCCTGCATGAAGAACAAATAAGCATATGCTGTTTGCAGGAAACCCATCTAAACAACGACATAGCCTTGAAGATTAGGGGATACCAGTGCTACCGATCTGACAGAATAAATAGACAAAAGGGTGGAATACTGACTCTTGTAAGGAACAACATTAATGCATGTCAGATTGAAGTGTATATGGATGGGGCGGAATATCAAATACTGCACCTCAGGACAGGAAATACAGACTTCCATCTACTTAACTACTACTGTCCGAGTGACCGCCCACTAGCACTAGACACAATTACATTAAAAGAAAGAATAATTGTATGTGGAGACTTTAACAGCCACTCACAGAGCTGGGGCTATGAACATATGGACAAGAGAGGTGAAGAGCTTGAAAATTGGCAGGATGACAATGGGCTTATACTATTAAACCAGGCAACAGATCCACCAACATTCTACTCCAGATCATGGCATACCACATCTACACCAGACCTTGCTTTCCATTCACCAGACCTGGATTGGAATATCACACGAATTGTTGGGAAACAACTTGGAGGCAGCGACCACCGACCAGTCTTTTTAGTGGTGCAAAATGAGGCCATCAGGGAGAGCAGCACTCTCTCCAGATGGAATTACAAAAGGCAGACTGGAAAATGTATCAACACTACACCAGTGTACTGACTAAAGATATAAATACAGATAGAGACATCAACAAAATAGTTGATGAATTCAGTAGACTAATAATACAAGCTGCCAGTGAAACAATACCTAGAGGGGCACGGAAACGCTACAAACCATACTGGAGTAGTGAACTAGAGGAACTGCATAATGACATGGAAACATCTCGAAAGCAAGCAGAAAATAACCCTTGCCAAGAACACCACAACAACTACCAGCATGCTAAAGCCAAATTTCAACGGGCTAAACTACAAGCCAGACGGAGAAGCTGGAAAGAGAAAACAGAGTCCTTGAATCTTGAACGAGACACAAGAAAAGTGTGGAAGCTTGTAAAACAGCTGAATGATGAGGGTACAGAAAGGAACACCAAAATTACACTGAAGAAGGATGGAAACATTCTAACAGGTAAACATGCAGCAAATTACTTTGCAGACTCCTTTGCAAATGACAATAATATTGAAATTAGCCTAGAAAAACGACAAGAGACCCGTTTAAAACAACAAAATGCAAGACAAGAAGAGACCACACATGAAGTCATGGAAACACCCATTACACAAAGAGAGCTAGAGCTGGCAATATCCAAATTAAAAATGAAAAAGTCACCAGGCAATGATGGAGTGTCCAATGAAATGATTAAGAACTTGGGAACTGCAGCTAAAGCAAAACTACTGCAGATCTACAACATTTGCTGGATCACAGGTAGAGTGCCACAGGCATGGAGAGAAGCAATTATGATACCATTACTAAAGCCAGGAAAAGATGGTTCAATGACATCCAGCTATAGACCAATCAGCCTTACAAGCTGTTTGTGTAAAACAATGGAACGTATAATCAATCTCAGACTGCAGTGGTACCTGGAAAGTGAAAATCTCCTTGTCCCACAACAAGCAGGCTTTAGACAGTGTTACTCTACCGAAGATCAAGCAACCTATCTTTCCCAGGAAATTGAAGATGCGTTTCAAGAAAAGAAACTGGTACTAGCAGCATGGATAGCCCTAAAGAAGGCATTTGATAAGGTATGGAAGGAAGGGCTTTTGAAGAAACTGAGAAATTATGGAGTAAATGGCAGGATGTACAAATGGGTCAAAGCATACCTGCATAACAGGAGAGCCAGAGTGCAACTGGATGGTCTTAAGAGTAAGAAGGTCTTATTGCGCCAGGGCGTTCCACAAGGAGGGGTACTATCTCCAACACTTTTTCTGATCTACATCAATGACCTAGTTACTGAACTACCACATGGCATCAAAGTGGCAATGTATGCAGATGACTTGGTAATGTGGTGCACAGAGGAGTATGCAACAGTGGCCTCCAAATTGCTACAAAGAGCTATGAATGCACTGAATTCATGGACAAATAGATGGTGTATCAGCATCAATACAGACAAATGCAGTACTACACTTTTCACTCTCTCCCCAAAACAAAAAGCAGGAGCCATCTACATAAACAATGAGCCTGTGAAAGAAGACATACAAGCTACATATCTCGGAGTTACATTTGATAACAAACTATCTTGGAAACAGCAGATAAATAAGGCAACCCAAAAAGCAAGGAGAAAATTGGCTATTCTAAGAAAGTTGTGTGGAACCACATGGGGTGCGAGTGGGAAAATACTCAGTAAAGTTTACCAACAGAGTATACGCCCACATTTAGAATATGGATCATCCGCATGGTGCTCAGCATCAAACACCACATTGCAAGATCTGGATAAAGTACAAAACCAGGCACTTAGGGTCATCACAGGAGCAATGAAATCAACACCATATTGGAGATGGAGAAATTGTGGAGGATACCAGCACTGAGAGAACGGAGAGACACAAAGGTGCTGATACAGGCAGAAAAATTTGTATGCATGCCGAGACATCCAATGAAGGACAGATTCCAAAATCTTGCATTGGGACGACTTAAGAGAAGCAGCTTTATCCACCAAGCCAAGCGTATTAGTAGACAAACACCAGACATGCCAAGAGTTGTTAAACCCTTCTGCCCATACCAGAACAGACTCCCTGGACAGATGAATCAGGATATCAGTTCAGGAATACGGACAGAAGTGAAAGGAATAGTTGACAAAGAGGAACAAAATAGTCTACAGCGAAAAACAATAGCTCTCAGTTTCCTGGATGAAGAATACCCACAAGACCTATGGATTCGTGTGTACACAGATGGATCAGCACAGAATGCAGTAAAGAATGGGGGAGCAGGTGCATATATAGAGTACCCAAATAACACTAGGGATATGAATAAAATAGCAACAGGGAAATATTGTCACAATTATGATGCAGAAATACAAGCAATAAAGTTGGCAATAGAAAAACTGCTGAACAGTAATCTTAGCCCACAGCCTGTAGTGTTTTTGACAGATGCAAGATCAGTACTCCAGGCACTACAATCCAGAAAATTACCACATCTGCAGACCTTATTGACTGAACTCTGCAAGCACCACAGGGTTGCCCTGCAGTGGATCCCGTCTCACTGTGGAATACCAGGAAATGAGAAAGCAGATCAGTTGGCAAAGGAAGGTTCAACAGGCACACAACTAGATACACCAGTTACATACCATCATAAGAAACAGATAATCAAATCAATCAGAGGACCACAAGCCCCAATCAGGATGCCTTTCATAATATGAATAGATATGAACAAGTTATCATTATACGCCTAAGAACAGGACACAATCGACTCCATAGTCACATGTATACAAAATTCAAGATCGGCACATCAACTACTTGTACATGTGGACAGGCACCCCAGACTGCTGAACACATACTTCAAGACTGCACTGAATATAGTAGACTGAGGAAAATCCATTGGCCCATAGATACAACACTACAGACAAAACTATATGGGCCACTGCAAGAATTACAAAAGACAGTAAAATTTATACAGGAAACGACATTGCAGATATAGACAATACTTCAGGCGAACGAAAGATAGATAGATAGATAGAACTGCTTGCACAGAACAGAGACAGATGGCGAGATTTGATAAAATATCTTTAAAAGAAAACTGCTAGAACAAAAATTCATATAGGAGAAGGTGTATCTTGGTCTACGCCCTATGGGCCGGTTACGGCTCGAAAGGTCAATAGATAGAATTGGCCAACCAGATCACCTTGAAATTTACCACCATTTTGTGACGATGAAAACTGGATCTAAACATCATCTAAAACTTGAAACTTGAGATTTAATTAGGAACAAAATGCAGAGAACTTTGAGACAGAAATATGTGTCTAAAGAAACCTCTCAGAGAGATCACGATTTCTATTAATAAATTGAAGGAAGAACCTCTCCTTTTTCAAAGTACATATTTGATGCACTAGAAGTCTTATAAAATAATGTCACAAGTTATAGGGAACATGGATACTGTTAGTCAGACTTCCATGACGCTGTAAAACACTTCCTGGCAAACTGAAAAACCTGGATGTCTTAAATGGTGTCCATGGTTGCACGTAACATCCGCATTCATGTCTGTATGTCAGTTATGGAAAAAGTGAGATATTTTCTAGTGAGTTAACTATCTATCTATCTATCTATTGACCTTTCGAGCTGTAACCGGCCCATAGGGCGTAGACCAAGATACACCTTCTCCTATATGAATTTTTTGTTCTAGCAGTTTTCTTTTAAAGATATTTTATCAAATCTCGCCATCTGTCTCTGTTCTGTGCAAACAGTTCTATCTCATTGAGGGAGCCGATTCCTGCTGCTCTTGCCTCTCTCATCAATGTTCTTCTCAGTGTCTCCCTGGGTCTTCCTCTTTTTCTTTTACCTGTTGTTTCCCATATGAGGGCTTGCTTTGCTATTCGATTATTATCTCTTCTCATCACATGTCCAACATATAACCATCGTCTTTTCTTTATTACTGAAGATATTAGTGGTTGATTGGCGATTTCTCTAATTTCCTCGTTTGTTTTGAATTCGTTCCACGCTATACCAAGTATTTTCCTTAGACATTTATTTTCGAATGCGTTCAACTTTGTTTCTATATCTCTTGTTGTTTTCCAACTTTCACACACATACGTAAGGGTTGATAGTACATTTGATTTGAATAGCCTAAGTTTTGTGTTTGTGCTGATTAGTTTTGATTTCCACAACTTTTCAAGGCTTCTGAAAGACATTGCTGCTTTAGCCATTCTCATTCTAATTTCTTTGCTCGTATCCCCTTCTCGATCAATGTGACTTCCAAGATAGATAAAGTAATCGATCTCTTCTACTGGTTTGTTTTCCATGTATATTTTGTCACTTGTTGGAATTAAACTTTTCATGACTTTAGTCTTTTCATGATTGACCTCAAGCCCTCAAGAGTTAACTATGCTTTGTTATTAATTTGTTGTTGTTTCCGCTACATAACAGAGCATTGCTATTTGGCTTAACCCTTAATTATGATACCTACCTGTGGTAGACTCCATTGCATTCTGTAGTACAAAATACTAGCATTTGATTGTAACATTCATCATCATCGTGTGCCTTCTCCGCAACGAAGGTTGGCAACCATGGATCGCCATTCTACTCTGTTTCTTGCTTTGATGGTGCAGGCTGTCATAGATTGACTTGACCATCTTTTGATGTTACTCGTCCATGTTAGTCTTGGTCTGCCTCTTTTACCTTGTATTTTTCCTTCCAATATTACTTTTAGTAGGCTGTTGTGTCTTTTAACATGCCCCAAAAATTTCATTTGTCTTGTCTTAATTGTATTTAGTAGTTCTCTTTTTATTTTTAGTTGTTTTAAAACTTCATCGTTTGTTATCTTTTGTTTCCATCCAATTCTACCTATTCTTCTATAAATCCACATTTCAAAGGCTTCAATTTTCTGTTCTGTTTTCTTGTCTAATGTCCATGTTTCTGCACCATACAGGAATATTGAGAAGATGTAACATTTTGCCATTCTTAGTTTATAAAAAATAGCATTGTCTTTGAACTTTTGACACACAGACGTGTGTGTTTACCATTTACACACAGAGGGAACTCTTCTGTCTCACGTTGATTTATCACCCGAAAATGACTACTTGGGCCAAAGGTGCTACTCGTCTACTCAGATTGACAGCGTAAATTCGTCAGTATGTTCTGCTACCTCAAAGTTATTCGCTGAGTTTCTCGAGTCACAGAAGGTTGTTTGAAGTCGCTTTCTTCTAGACTGAAGTTCTAGACTGAAGCGGAGACCTCCTTGATACTAGAGATCTTCTTTATCGTAACCCTTTCATTTAGGGACTCTTCTTTATTGTAAGCCTTTCATTTAGGGACTCTTCTTTATCATAACCCTTTCATTTAGGGACTCTTCTTTATCGTAACCCTTTCATTTAGGGACTCTTCTTTATTGTAAGCCTTTCATTTAGGGACTTCTTTATCGTAACCCTTTCATTTAGGGACTCTTCTTTATCATAACCCTTTCATTTAGGGACACTTCTTTATTGTAAGCCTTACATTTAGGGACTCTTCTTTATCGTAACCATTTCATTTAGGGACTCTTCTTTATCATAACCCTTTCATTTAGGGACACTTCTTTATTGTAAGCCTTTCATTTAGGGACACTTCTTTATCGTAACCCTTTCATTTAGGGACTCTTCTTTATCGTAACCCTTTCATTTAGGGACACTTCTTTATCGTAAGCCTTACAATTAGGGAATCTTCTTTATTGTAAGCCTTACATTTAGGGAATCTTCTTTATTGTAAGCCTTACATTTAGGGACACTTGTTTATTGTAAGCCTTACATTTAGGGACACTTCTTTATTGTAAACCTTACATTTAGGGACACTTGTTTATTGTAAGCCTTACATTTAGTTTAGGGACACTTCTTTATTGTAAGCCTTACATTTAGAGGCTCTTGTTTATTGTAAGCCTTACATTTAGGAACTCTTGTTTATTGTAAGCCTTACATTTAGGGACTCTTGTTTATTGTAAGCCTTATATTTAGGGACTCTTCTTTATTGTAAGCCTTACATTTAAGGACACTTGTTTACTGTAAGCCTTACATTTAGGGACATTTCTTTATTGTAAGCCTTACATTTAGGGACACTTCTTTATTGTAAGCCTTACATTTAGGGACACTTGTTTATTGTAAGCCTTACATTTAGGGACTCTTGTTTATTATAAGCCTTACATTTAGGGACAAAAAAATGAAGATGTCTAATTAATAAACAGGAATATTTTCACTTGTAATTTAGACAACTTCTTCTCTCTCTCTCTCTCCAGATATGATAGAGATTGAGATGTTTCACTTGTAATTTAGACAATTTCTCTCTCTCTCTCTCTCTCTCTCTCTCTCTCTCTCTCCATATATGATAGAGATTGAGATGTTTCACTTGTAATTTAGACAATTTCTCTCTCTCTCTCTCTCTCTCTCTCTCTCTCTCTCCCTCTCTCTCTCTCTCCATATATGATAGAGATTGAGATGTTTCACTTGTAATTTAGACAACTTCTCTCTCTCTCTCCCTCCATATATGATAGAGACTGATGTTGTTTCACTTGTAATTTAGACAATTTCTCTCTCTCTCTCTCTCTCTCTCTCCTCTCTCTCTCTCTCCATATATGATAGAGATTGAGATGTTTCACTTGTAATTTAGACAACTTCTCTCTCTCTCCCTCCAGATATGATAGAGACTGATGTTGTTTCACTTGTAATTTAGACAATTTCTCTCTCTCTCTCTCTCTCCCTCCATATAGAGACTGAGATGTTTCACTTGTAATTTAGACAACTTCTCTTCTCTCTCTCTCCAGATATGATGTCAGCAAAGACAAGTTCATTGACCTGATGGAGCTGAAACTGATGATGGAGAAGCTTGGAGCTCCCCAGACCCACATTTCTCTCAAACAAATGATCAAAGAGGTGGATGAGGATTGTGACGATAAGATTAGCTTCAGAGAGGTAAAGAGACATCAGTGACATTCTAGTTATGAGTCGTCACTGACGTTCTAGTCATGAGACGTCACTGACATTCTAGTCATGGGTCATCACTGACGTTCTAGTCATGAGTCGTCACTGACATTCTTGTAGTGAGTTATCACTGACATTCTAGTCATGAGTCGTCACTGACATTCTAGTCATGAGTCGTCACTGACATTCTTGTAGTGAGTTACCACTGACATTCTTGTCATGGGTCATCGCTGATATTCTAGTCACGAGACATAACTGATTTTCTTGTAAAAAGAACTCACACTCACATTCAACAACATAATGTTCTCTTTTAAAGTTACCACCATAAAGTACCCATTTCCAGCTAGATGACTTGTTTGACTGTAGCATAATTTGTAGAGAGAGCCAAGTGGGCTATTCCTTCTGGTGATTATCTGATGATCACTCAAGGAATGGAGGAGCCGCGATAGCTCAGTGGTTAGTGAACTGGACCACAAAGGACAAGAGGTTGGGTTTGATTCCAACCGACGGCTTCCGGTTCATCCAGCCTTTAATGTGTACCTGATTTTTTTTCTGGGAAAGTAAAGTGGCACAGGCGTAGTACAGACCACATTACCCCAAAAATCATGTGCCAAAGGTCTGTAAAATTTATGGTCACTAACACCATATTCCCTATACGCCACTTGGCGTGATGGGGGGGCTCTTTACTTTACTACTCAAGGAATGGATTGTCATATGTTGGACATTACGTGGGCATTATGTGTGTTGTGCTGTGGTTTATTTGAGTCTTTTGGCCAACACATCTGGCTTAAGTATGACATTTGTGAGGATTACGTCCCCTTCTGTCTTCGATTCCTACTCATTTAACCAGACTAGACTGGTTAGTTTGTTATTAGAGGCACAGAGAAGTGGCGGAGCAGGGTGTGGATGGTTCTGGTTCACTGATCCTGGTGCAAGCTATCAGCTATGAGTCTCTGACAGCTCTGTTACTGTCTGTCACCTCGCCTCCAGTTAATGACCTATATAATGATATACTATTCCTTATTTTAATAGGACAACAGACAAGAAAATCACTGGAGTCTGTAGAAATGTGGTTTTACAGAAGAATGTTGAGAATACCATGGACAGCTAAGAAGAGTAATGAAAATGTTCTGAAAGAGGCCAAAGCAAAAAGAGAGCTAATTTCCAATATTATGAAGAAACAATCATCATTTTTTGGCCATGTAATGAGAAGAGAACAACTGGAACATATTGTAACAGCTGGAAAAATTGAGGGACGAAGAGATAGAGGAAAGCAGAGAGAAAAAATACCAGACAACTTAAAAGAATGACTTGGCAGAAGGTCAACAACAGAAATGATAAATAACTGTCGAGATCAAAAATTGTGGAGAGACATGATCACCTACACCAGCAGGCCTGGTACTTGATGATGATTTCATATTTAAAAAATTAAACTAACAAATTATGTACCCATTTTAGCCCAGAACCAGCTGTCCATACTTGACTGCCACATGTGACTGATCGACACATTCGTCTGCTTTTATCCTCCACAGTTTCTCCTGATTTTTCGCAAGGCAGCACTTGGAGAGCTTGAGCAAGACAGCGGGTTGTACGACCTTTACAAGAACTTGGATGAGATTGACGTGGATGTGGAGGGTGTCAAGGGAGCTAAGAACTTCTTCCAGGCAAAGGTTGGTATAAACATCATGGCAGTTAAACCTATCATGGCAGTTAAACCTATCATGGCAGTTAAACCTATCATGGCAGTTAAACCTATCATGGCAGTTAAACCTATCACAGCTGTTTATTACCTGTAGGTTAAGGTCAGCACAATAATTGTGACATTTAACAAATTATAAATGGATATTATCTGTAAATTAAGGTCAACACAAATATTATGACATAATTGTAAATGAATATCTGTAAATTATGTCAATATAAAGTTGTGATATTAAACATACTGTAAATGAATATTTGTAAATTATGTCAATATAAAGTTGTGATATTAAACATACTGTAAATGAATATTTGTAAATTATGTCAATATAAAGTTGTGATATTAAACATACTGTAAATGAATATTTCTAAATTATGTCAATATAAAGTTGTGATATTAAACATACTGTAAATGAATATTTGTAAATTATGTCAATATAAAGTTGTGATATTAAACATACTGTAAATGAATATTTGTAAATTATGTCAATATAAAGTTGTGATATTAAACATACTGTAAATGAATATTTGTAAATTATGTCAATATAAAGTTGTGATATTAAACATACTGTAAATGAATATTTGTAAATTATGTCAATATAAAGTTGTGATATTAAACATACTGTAAATGAATATTTGTAAATTATGTCAATATAAAGTTGTGATATTAAACATACTGTAAATGAATATTTCTAAATTATGTCAATATAAAGTTGTGATATTAAACATACTGTAAATGAATATTTGTAAATTATGTCAATATAAAGTTGTGATATTAAACATACTGTAAATGAATATTTGTAAATTATGTCAATATAAAGTTGTGATATTAAACATACTGTAAATGAATTAGAGAAATCACCAATCAACCACTAATATCTTCAGTAATAAAGAAAAGACGATGGTCATATGTTGGACATGTGATGAGAAGAGATAATAACCGAATAGCAAAGCAAGCCCTCATATGGGAAACAACAAGTAAGAGAAAAAGAGGAAGACCCAAAGAGACACTGAGAAGAACATTGATGAGAGAGGCAAGAGCAGCAGGATTCGGCTCCCTCAATGAGATAGAGCTGCTTGCACAGAACAGAGACAAATGGCGAGATTTGATAAAATATCTTTAGAAGAATTGAAAACTGCTAGAACAAAAATTCAGATAAGAGAAGGAGTATCTTGGTCTACGCCCTATGGGGCTACTGCTTGAAAGGTCAATAGATAGATAGAAATGAATATATGTAAATTATGTGGCAGGATATTATCATAGACAGTATTGCAAAAATTGTGCCACTAAAGATATGTGAGCTGCATATTGTCCATAAATTATGTCAACATACGTTACAAAAATTGTTGAATTATTAAAGCAGAGTATGATCTAAAAGAATAATTTAACAGACAATGATGGTTTTGATGTCCTCTCCTAGATTGAGAAACAGACAGAGAGCTGCAAGTTTGAGCGAGAGATCCGAGAAGAGCAAGAAGAAAAGAAGAAACAAGCAGAAGAAGCCAAGGAAAGAAAGAAAGCCTTTAAGGAGAAAGCTGGCATGTTTAACCAGGCTGGCAAATAGAATGTTAGTACAGAGTGAATCTGTGGACAAAATGTGTATGTCTCTTGTTGAGTGACTTTTATCTTTGACATATTAACTATAATATATATTTTGATCTATGATTGGTGCTGCCACAGTTTGTCATGTAGCTTCTTATCATTGCCCATACAATTCCTGACTTTTGTTTTCCTCGTGTTTAGCTTTAATAATTAAATGATTGAGTACATTCAACTGTGACGATTTAGTCATGGTAGCAGCTGTTTCTTCTTGGTAACTCACCAACAAAGCACTTGGTAGTCTCTGACAACTCTAGTGCTCTCTGACAGTTCTAGTGCTCTCCAACAGCTCTAATGCTTTCTGACAGTTCTAGTGGTTTCCAACAGTTCTGATAGTCTCTGACAGTTCTAGAGGTCTCCGAGAGCGCTGGTGGTCTCCGACAGTTCTAGTGCTCTCCAACAGCTCTAATGCTTTCTGACAGTTCTAGAGGTCTCCGACAGTTCTAGAGGTCTCCGACAGTTCTAGTGGTCTCCGACAGTTCTATACGTCTCCAATAGCACTGGTGGTCTCCGACAGTTCTAGTGCTCTCCAACAGCTCTAATGCTTTCTGACAGTTCTAGTGGTCTCCAACAGTTTTAGTGGTCTCCGATAGCGCTGATGGTCTTCAACAGCACTAGTGGTCTGTGACAGCCCAAGAGGTCTCATGGTAAGAAGAAAAAAATTATGTTTCATTTTCTTGTAAAATAAAAAAAATCTATTGGCCTCTTTCAAAGATGGACAGATGAACATACATCATCCTAGTCTTTCAATCCCAAGAAGTGAAGCTGCATTGTCTCCCTGAATTGAGAGTGAGAGAGAGGTCACTACAGTGAAATGGTTAGAGTACTCATCTACAAACCATGTTGGGATCAGGTTCAGTTCCTAATGGTAGCACATTTTTTTTGGTCACACCAGGTGTGATGAGACCAACACAGTTTTGAAGTTTACCCGGACACTGAAATATGTTCCAGAGATTTTCTTGAGGAGAGCTGGCCACTGCTCCATAAAATATGGAGACAGTCATGTACAAATGGGGACACATTCTCAATTGACATCACATGTCATGATGGGTAGTCTCTACTACTGAAGTGAGATGAGCCATCCATGACCCGACCTACTAAGAACTACAATAAATTATAGATGAAAATGAGTGACATGACAACAGCACATAAGAACTACAACAAATTATAGATGACAATGAGTGATATGACAACAGAACATAAAGAACTACAACAAATTATAGATGACAAAGAGTGATATGACAACAGAACATAAAGAACTACAACAAATTATAGATGACAATGAGTGATATGACAACAGAACATAAAGAACTACAACAAATTATAGATGACAAAGAGTGACATGACAACAGAACATAAAGAACTACAACAAATTATAGATGACAATGAGTGATATGACAACAGCACATAAGAACTACAACAAATTATAGATGACAATGAGTGATATGACAACAGCACATAAGAACTACAACAAATTATAGATGTAAATGAGTGACATGACAACAGCACATAAGAACTACAACAAATTATAGATGACAATGAGTGATATGACAACAGCACATAAGAACTACAACAAATTATAGATGTAAATGAGTGACATGACAACAGCACATAAGAACTACAACAAATTATAGATGTAAATGAATGACATGACAACAGCACATAAGAACTACAACAAATTATAGATGACAATGAGTGATATGACAACAGAACATAAAGAACTACAACAAATTATAGATGACAATGAGTGATATGACAACAGCACATAAAGAACTACAACAAATTATAGATGACAATGAGTGACATGACAACAGAACATAAAGAACTACAACAAATTATAGATGAAAATGAGTGACCATCCCAGAGCAAACTAAGGAAAACGCAATCAGCCATGTACAGTCTTTGACTGATGACTGCGTTCATGAAGATTGTTTTAATTGACTGCAAGTTTGCTCACTCCAGAAACATCTGTAGCACAATTTCTAGACAAACTTGACGTTTTCAACTTGCCATTCTCCTCTCTCGGGACACTTATCTAGACTTTGAGCCGTGTTGAAACCCATACTTCTATGCATTTTTTCTGTGAGATCATCCCAGAATCTCTCTCATTATCCATCGCAGCAATTGTTCTATATTTTATACTGCATGGGTGCAAATATCATCACAACTCCATGTACGAGGATACCAACCCCAAAGCACTGCCATTATGTTCATGTTTTACCTTCGCTGGCATTGATCAGTCAGTGTGTACAGGTCTAGTTAATGTAGTTCAGCATCATGGACAACATGACTGGCATGTCAAACTTGATCAATGTTTTTGTAATCAGTTATATATACCAGCAGTTATACTTAACCATGCTGTTTGTGGAAGCCAAAAATATGTGTCCCTGCAACATTTTCTCCAAATATTCGTTTTATGTTTAAAATCTGTCTATCGTGTTAAAAATCTATCTATTGTGTTAAAAATCTATCTATTGTGTTAAAAATTAGTCTATTGTGTTAAAAATCAGTCTATTATGTTAAAAATCTATCTATTGTATCAAAAATCAGTCTATTGTGTTAAAAATCAGTCTATTGTGTTAAAAATCAGTCTATTGTGTTAAAAATCTATCTATTGTGTTAAAAATCAGTCTATTGTGTTAAAAATCTATCTATTGTATTAAAAATCTTCCTATCAATCATCCCAAAATGTGACTTATTTATGCCAAACATTCTGTACGAAATCTTTGCTATGTGTTATCAAACAAAATTTTGCGATAGTCAAGGCCTGTTATAGGTCAGGTCCGATCCTGATGGAAAGCTGTTATGTTGATCCAGCCTTTAATGGGTATTTGAGATTATTATATGGGAAAGAAAGATGGTAATAGTTGAGTATGTTGCTCAGACAATGTACTAATAGTCATTTAAGTTGTTGGCACTAACGCCATATACTGTATAAGACAAACTTGAGGCATGGTCGGATTGTTTCATTTCTTCTTATCAGAATTATGTCAAAATTCTTGCTATACCTAAAATCTTGCTCTTCATAAAGCCAAACATTATATCTACTTGTTATATTAGCAATATCATGCTTGTATTTATATCCGTCTTGCTGACTTCATGTCAAAGACATTCATTGTATTTCAAACTCCTGCATGATAATAATTTTGGTGTTTTTTTGTGTGTAAGTTAAAGTGTCAAATGTTTGTAGTTACTGCACTCATTTATATAATTTAATTGGTACGTTTTTTTTTGTTTTATGACATAAATAGATATGTTATGTTATTATAATAGATTATAATAGAAATATACTATACGAGGAGAGATGCCTTGGTCATTATGTGCCGTGACAGTTGATAAGCTGTCAACATTTCTACAGCTTTCTGTGCCTAGTGTTGCCTACCATTTCTGTTCATATACTTCTCATTGCCACAATGTCATACAACATATATTTCTCTTTGCCACAATGTGAGACAACATATATTTCTCTTTGCCACAATGTGAGGCAACATATATTTCTCTTTGCCACAATGTGAGGCAACATATATTTCTCTTTGCCACAATGTGAGGCAACATATATTTCTCTTTGCCAAAATGTGAGGCAACATATATTTCTCTTTGCCACAATGTGAGGCAACATATATTTCTCTTTGCCACAATGTGAAGCAACATATATTTCTCTTTGCCACAATATGAGACAACATCTATTTCTCTTTGCCAGAATGTGAAGCAACATATATTTCTCTTTGCCACAATATCATACAACATATATTTCTCTTTGCCACAATGGGAGACAACATATACTTCTCTTTGCCACAATATCATACAACATATATTTCTCTTTGCCACAATGTGAGACAACATATACTTCTTTCTATGTCATCCTGTTTGTGATTTTTCCCTCAAAGTTTACATGTTATAATGAAATCTCTCTGATATACACAAACTTTGCCACATATAACAAGTGAACCTGAGCAGACCAAGGCCATCCTCACTATCTTTCTATCAGAAACTATCTCTCTATCAGACACTATCTCTGTAGCTTCAAAGATCTTCTCGAATGTCTACTAAATGTCTTTACCTATAATATTGGATTTCATTATCTTTCTATCAGACACTATCCCTCCTTGCACCACAACAGTGTGGTCTGGTTGTTGACAACTGTTAGAGATGACACTTTGGCTCCCTCCTTGCACCACAACAGTGTGGTCTGGTTGTTGACAACTGTTAGAGATGACACTTTGGCTCCCTCCTTGCACCACAACAGTGTGGCCTGGTTGTAGACAACTGTTAGAGATGACACTTTGGCTCCCTCCTTGCACCACAACAGTGTAGTCTGGTTGTAGACAACTGTTAGAGATGACACTTTGGCTCCCTCCTTGCACCACAACAGTGTGGCCTGGTTGTTGACAACTGTTAGAGATGACACTTTGGCTCCCTCCTTGCACCACAACAGTGTGGCCTGGTTGTTGACATCTGTTAGAGATGACACTTTGGCTCCCTCCTTGCACCACAACAGTGTGGCCTGGTTGTTGACAACTGTTAGAGATGACACTTTGGCTCCCTCCTTGCACCACAACAGTGTGGCCTGGTTGTTGACAACTGTTAGAGATGACACTTTGGCTCCCTCCTTGCACCACAACAGTGTGGCCTGGTTGTTGACAACTGTTAGAGATGACACTTTGGCTCCCTCCTTGCACCACAACAGTGTGGCCTGGTTGTAGACAACTGTTAGAGATGACACTTTGGCTCCCTCCTTGCACCACAACAGTGTGGTCTGGTTGTTGACAACTGTTAGAGATGACACTTTGGCTCCCTCCTTGCACCACAACAGTGTGGTCTGGTTGTTGACAACTGTTAGAGATGACACTTTGGCTCCCTCCTTGCACCACAACAGTGTGGCCTGGTTGTAGACAACTGTTAGAGATGACACTTTGGCTCCCTCCTTGCACCACAACAGTGTGGTCTGGTTGTTGACAACTGTTAGAGATGACACTTTGGCTCCCTCCTTGCACCACAACAGTGTGGTCTGGTTGTTGACAACTGTTAGAGATGACACTTTGGCTCCCTCCTTGCACCACAACAGTGTGGCCTGGTTGTTGACAACTGTTAGAGATGACACTTTGGCTCCCTCCTTGCACCACAACAGTGTGGCCTGGTTGTTGACAACTGTTAGAGATGACACTTTGGCTCCCTCCTTGCACCACAACAGTGTAGTCTGGTTGTTGACAACTGTTAGAGATGACACTTTGGCTCCCTCCTTGCACCACAACAGTGTGGTCTGGTTGTTGACAACTGTTAGAGATGACACTTTGGCTCCCTCCTTGCACCACAACAGTGTAGTCTGGTTGTTGACAACTGTTAGAGATGACACTTTGGCTCCCTCCTTGCACCACAACAGTGTGGCCTGGTTGTTGACAACTGTTCTCTTTCTTCCATTTTATTGCCTAGAGGCCCTGTGACTAGTTTGTTATTTTTTTTCAGAAGAAAATATGCTTCAAACATTTACAGATAGATATGTCATTATTGGTAATTGGATGACTATATGTGTGATTATTGATAATTGGATGGTTAGATGTGTAATTATTGGTAATTGGATGGTTAAGATGTGTGATGATTGGCTATTGGATGGTTAGATAAATGTAAAAGTTGTGTAGTTCTGTGGTACTTGGTGTGATACTTGACTGCTGTAGTCATTGACATTTATCTAGGTCTGTGCTCAGTTTATTTAGTGAGATCAATGAATCAGCAAAACAAGTGCCTAAGATTGAACATTTGGCGTTGATACCAATTTGTGGCCTCAGCATTTCTGTTTCCTAACCCAAAAGTGGAATCCTTGACTGCTTATGACAATCGATGTGACTGATATTGTGTTTCTTTCCTCTTTTAGGAGCTTCTAGAAATGTGATGGGGATTGTTGTGGTCAGGTTTAGGTAGATAAGAGCATTTGAAATGATTGAACAAGTCAACCAGAATGCTACCAGAGATGGTTACCAGCTCTGATCAAATCAGGCCACAGAAGGTGAGGTTTGATCAGAGAATGTGTACAAGAGCAATAGGATGTACAAGTGTGTACAAGAGCTATAGGATGTACAAGTGTGTACAAGAGCTATAGGATGTACAAGTGTGTACAACCAAGAAGATACTAACATCTGGTGGTGGGTTGATGGGTGCTAGTTGTTGTTACACCTGACAGATAATTATTTGTGGCTGACTTGTTATATCTGACAGATAATTATTTGTGGCTGACTTGTTATATCTTACAGATAATTATTTGTAGTTGACTTATTATTATATCTGACAGATAATTGTTATTTATGGCTGACTTGTTATATCTGACAGATAATTGTTATTTGTTGTTGATTTGTAATAACCTACAGATAATTGTTATTCATAGTTGACTTAGTATTATTATATCTGACAGAAAATTGTTATTTGTGGTTGACTTGTTATATCTGACAGATAATTGTTATTTGTGGCTGACTTATTATTATATTTGACAGACAATTGTTATTTGTGGTTGACTTATTATTATATTTGACAGAAAATTGTTTGTAGTTGATGTGCTATTAACTCTTAATTACAATACCTATCTGTAACTCTCCAATTTACGATACAGTAGTAAAAATTACTACCACTTAAGTATAACATTAGGTGCTCTAAAAATAGTATTTTCTGTGAACTTTCAACACACAGCTCTGTGTTCACACTAGGCAAAACATGGGGACTCGAAAATTTCTGTCTCAGGTTACTCTATGACCTGAGTTTCACCTCATGGGCCGGACATATTGCAATGTCTCTCATTACGGTCACTGTGAGTCCACCAGTATGTCTGGCTACCTCATAGGGTTATTCGATGTGTTTCCCGAGTCACAAAAGGTTGTTAGATGTCTGCCGATGGCAGAGGAAATTTCCTTGGTCACAGCAAAACAAAAAAGAAAAGTAAAAAAAAAGGGAAAATTCTTGAAAATTTGAGACTTTTTTGTTGTTGCAAAAATAATGTATCTCACGAAATGAAAAAAAAAAAAATCCGGCATCAAAAGAAAGTAATCCAACACTCAGGGGTCATCAGACATAGTAATTAGGTCTGATTAGACATAGTAATTAGGTCTGATTAGACATAGTAATTAGGTCTGATTAGACATAGTAATTAGGAATGTACAGGGAGGAGTGTAATGTTTGACCATGGCAAAATGTCAAATTTGGAAGAATTTGTGTTCTCATGTGGTAATTTTTACGACAGAATCATAATCTAGGGTTCAATTCGACAGATAATTGTTTCTGGATGATTTATTTCAGTTAGTGTGTGTTTATTAGTAGCTTATTCTTCTTCTTCTTGTCTCTTTTCACTGATACCTGAAAAGTGTCGTTTATATCATTTGTCGTTCTTGTGCTGCTCGAACTGTCTGAATTAGTGATTTTCCATTGTTGTTACATGTCACTGTCACAGCACCTATCCATCTTCTTCTTTTCTCTTTTCACTGATACCTAAAAGGTGTCGTGGTTTATATCATTTGTCATTTTTGAGCTGCTCGAACTGTCTGAATTAGTGATTTTCCATTGTTGTTACATGTCACTGTCACAGCATCTATCCATCTTCTTCTGGGTCTTCCTCTTGGTCTTTTTCCATGCATTCTCGAGAAGAATGCCCTTGATGGTGGGTGATTGGTGAGAATTTATTCTGACCAGGAGGCCAAACCATTTAAGTTGTTGTTGTTCTATATATTCTTGGCAGGGTTTTGTTCCTACCATTTTTCTTATGTTGGTCATCATTTGGTATTCTATCTCTTCTTGCGTTGTTTGTTACTTTTCTCACATGTATTGATCTTTCTTAAATGTGATTTAGAAAGGGTCTATGTTTGACTTTCATAGCATAAAGTTGGTATGAAGATGCTATTTATCATTTGTTGTTTAGCTGGCATAGAAATGGATGTCTTAGCAATGGTGAAAGCTGGTATGTGACAGCATTTGCTTTTTGTATTCTCATGTCAATTTCTCTGTCTAGTTTTCCATCTTCTGTGAACATTGTGCCTAAATACTTGAATTCCTCTACTTGTTTTATTTCTTTATCTTTGATCTTAATGTTTAATGGGTGTCTTAATTTACTTATTCTCATAGCCTCTGTTTTTGCTGTGTTAATTTTCATACTGTAGTTTGTGCAACTTTTATCTAGAGATGTTATATGTTGTTGTAGCAGGTTTTCGTCCTCATATATTAGGCATTGGTCAGTACCTTAGTAACTTATTTTATTCAACAGATAATTGCTTGCATTTACTTATTGTATTTGACAGATAACAGTTATTTGTAGCTGACACTTTTGTATTCCACACAAATGAGCTCTCAACACGTTTATAAAGATGCACCTGCATTGCTTTCATTGTTCACAAGACCTTTATCTGGTGCCATACATTCTTTGTCCTTGCAAAGATAGATGACTTGGCATTGTACCGACCACATTGCCACAAAATATGCCAGTGGTAAACAAAAATGTTGACACTAACACTATGTTGCCTGCATGCTACGCTGGTCTAGTTTGGTTCTTTCTTCTTCTTAATTGATGATGATGTTACTTCAGCTTCTACATCAAATCTCTTAACTTGTACTCAACATTATATCTGTGTGTGTGTGTGCTACTGATGAGCAGAGAGTTGATGATTATATGTTTTGTATTTGTTTATATGTTTTTCATAAATTGTGTCTTGTACATATTCAATATGTAATTACTTCTTTTGACATATACACAAATTTGTTATTTGAAGACTACTTAAAGAAATGATAATTATATAAATAAATATTTGTAGTTTGTGAATACACATGGTGCCATGTTGACAATAATTTTGGAGGTGGATGTATGACAGCTATGGAGATGGAAGAATAGTATGGACAAGTAATAGCAATTTGTTCATTTTTGTTAGAGTAAATATCAGACTGTGACCTTCTAAGCATGTCGTAAGAGGCGACTAAGGAGGTTGATCAATGGCTTGAAAAGCTGTTGTTGTAAAAAGTATTGTTATGGAAACAGAGCCATATATTTTAGAAGCAGTGATCTCTGCAATATATGCTATTTTGGCATGTCAGGTTTCTGTTTTTGAGATTGTGGTTCTGCCCTATGTGCCGTCTTCAACTCGAAAGGACAATAAATAGATAGAATTATCAGAAGAAAGAAATGTATGCTTGGCCACTTTCAGCAGATGGTGACGTGTAATGGTTCCAGTAGCTTGCTAGTTGTGCACACATCATGTGTGCTACCAAGGAAGGACTATTAATATTTGGAGTGTAGTATCTAGGTAATGTTAGAGCAACTACAGATCTTTATCTCACCAGCTGTCAGTGATACATTCTTAATAACAGCAACTAAAGGTCCTTATCTCAGCATCTGTCAGTGACATATCTTTAATTAGAGCAACTAAGGATCTTCTATCTCACCAGTTACCAATGACATATCTTTAATTAGAGCATCTAAGGATCTTTATCTCACTAGTTACCAATGACATATCTTTAATTAGAGCAACTAAGGATCTTTATCTCACCAGTTACCAATGACATATCTTTAATTAGAGCAACTAAGGATCTTTATCTCACTAGTTACCAATGACATATCTTTAATTAGAGCAACTAAGGATCTTTATCTCACTAGTTACCAATGACATATCTTTAATTAGAGCAACTAAGGATCTTTATCTCACTAGTTACCAATGACATATCTTTAATTAGAGCAACTAAGGATCTTTATCTCACTAGTTACCAATGACATATCTTTAATTAGAGCAACTAAGGATCTTTATCTCACCAGTTACCAATGACATATCTTTAATTAGAGCAACTAAGGATCTTTATCTCACTAGTTACCAATGACATATCTTTAATTAGAGCAACTAAGGATCTTTATCTCACCAGTTACCAATGACATATCTTTAATTAGAGCAACTAAGGATCTTTATCTCACCAGTTACCAATGACATATCTTCAATGCTAGAATAAAGATCTTTGTCCCCCCACTATCTGCCAGTAACAGAAACCTATTTCCTGTCAATTATGTTGCAGCTGAGCATTCTTACCAAACCTTGTATATTGATCACATGCAATGAGCAATAAGTTTGTGTTCTGTATGTCTGTCCTGAAGAGGTCATCTAACCAAAACATGAAGTTTGTCTGCTGGTACATTAAGCTCTACAATACCAGACTTTCAGATTTAAAATAAAATGTTTCCTGATATTTTTGGGGGAAAGTTCTTCTTCCACATGCGACTGATTTGCCAGTTAAAGACTCAATGTCCCTGCCTCGTTACTTGTATTTGGGTTATCGCATGCTCTCACTTTGACATCTTCAACATATTGTAGCCCTAGTTGTATGCTAACATATTTCGAGTGAAATGCCTGCATGTGTTGTTTCTTTTCGTGACTTAATTGGTGTGTTTTGGTTGCCTGAACTGTCTATGTTCTATGATTTATATGTTTGAACATTTCAATTCTCCCGCATGTTAACCTGTCATGACCAGCGCTCTTCAAACATTGAAGTTCAGTATTAGCCTGTGTCTGCCATCTTGTACGGGACTGATGGGCATGGAATCTATGTTTTTTTATGAGCTCATTTATTCTCCCCAGATCTATAGACAACGAGCTGGGCGGTGGTGGTGCTATGTATGTAGATCTGGCTATGTCGAGGGTTTGCTCAATCATTACCAGTCAATTATTATCTCCAGTATTTGAGAATTTAAAATATTTTATCTGTAGATACAAGCAGACACTCATCATCACCTCTAGCCATGTCTAGATGAAGTCTTCCTCACAGATCCATGCAATTGTAGTTAGCAATAATTTCACTTCAGTTTTTACCTACATCAACTCTCTTTACTTGGGGTTGATCAACTCTCAAATGCTCAAATTGTATCATCTTTCAGTGTCATCCAACATAATTATAACATCTGTGATGGAATCAACTCTCAGAATTTAATTAGTGTCAATTTGTTAGATAATTTATGACCTAAACTTCTGTGATATGATGTCTCTGTATTGTACATGATCTCTCAGTAATATCAGTTGATTATCTTGTACCTGAAGTGCTGAGATCTGTAACAATCTCTGTGTATCCAATTATTATAACCCATCGCGTACAAAAATATCATTTATTTTTATACTTCATCTGAGAAAATGTGTCTGCACCTAGTGGCTTGTATTTGTTCAAGGGAAGCAACTCCCAGTATTCTCTGTATCGCACCACACTTGCTGTCATATATTGACTGAAGTAGCGACAATCCAGCACTAGCTAGCTAATTCATATTCTGCATGAAAATCTATGTAAATCACTGACCCAGTGGAAAATCAATCAGTGATTTATCTTGCTAAGAACAAATATAAAATGGTCACAGATTGTAAAAAGACAAATCTATATTTGTTTCATGTATTATTACGATGGTTTTTTTAAAATATGTTCTACTACTTTACAAGATACTGACATTGCTGCATGTATGTGCTTGAATGCTTTTGCTAAAGAATTGTATTTCTAATGATTTGTTATTTTCTTTGATTTTGACTTGCATCTTTACCCAGTTTGTAAAGTGCCTGTTATATGTAACCCACACGTGTCAAAATAAAAGTGAAAGGACAGTGTTTGTAGGAGCTCTCCTTGTTGCTGAAATAGACAGTTCATATTTGTTTGTTGACGTTTCCCATATTGATTGCAGCTATTTTTAGTTTTGGCTGAAATTTATTTGGAAACATCTTTCCAAATTGTGCTTGCGGATGGAGTGTTTTGTTAGTGGTGTTGCTGCTACATCATTTTGTGTCTGTTTTCATGCATTTCCCTTGTTTATGTCATCTTGTGTCATGAAGTTATGTCACATTTTCACAGTAACTCTGTCACAGGGAAGTCTGTGTGAAAAGTCTGTCACAGGGAAGTTTGACTATGAAGTCTGTCTGTAAAGTCTGTAACAGGGAAGTATGACAATAAGGTCTGTCTGTGAAGTCTGTCACAGGGAAGTATGACAATGAAATATATCACAGGGAAGTCTATTAATGAAGTCTGTCTGTGAAGTCTTATCTGTGAAGTCTGTCACAGGGAAGTCTGACAATGAAGTCTATCTGTGAAATCTGTCACAGAGAAGTCTGACAATGAAGTCTGTCACAGGGAAGTCTGACAATGAAGTCTGTCACAGGGAAGTCTGACAATGAAATCTGTCACAGGGAAGTCTGACAATGAAGTCTGTCACAGGGAAGTCTGACAATGAAATCTGTCACAGGGAAGTCTGACAATGAAGTCTGTCACAGGGAAGTCTGACAATGAAATCTGTCACAGGGAAGTCTGACAATGAAGTCTGTCACAGGGAAGTCTGACAATGAAATCTGTCACAGGGAAGTCTGACAATTAGGTCTGTCTGTGAAGTCTGTCAAAGGGAAGTCTGACAATGAAGTCTGTCACAGGGAAGTCTGACAATGAAATCTGTCACAGGGAAGTCTGACAATGAAATCTGTCACAGGGAAGTCTGACAATGAAATCTGTCACAGGGAAGTCTGACAATTAGGTCTGTCTGTGAAGTCTGTCAAAGGGAAGTCTGTCACAGGGAAGTCTGACAATGAAATCTGTCACAGGGAAGTCTGTCACAGGGAAGTCTGACAATGAAATCTGTCACAGGAAGTCTGACAATGAAATCTGTCACAGGGAAGTCTGACAATGAAATCTGTCACAGGGAAGTCTGACAATGAAATCTGTCACAGGGAAGTCTGACAATTAGGTCTGTCTGTGAAGTCTGTCAAAGGGAAGTCTGACAATGAAGTCTGTCACAGGGAAGTCTGACAATGAAATCTGTCACAGGGAAGTCTGTCACAGGGAAGTCTGACAATGAAATCTGTCACAGGGAAGACTGACAATGAAATCTGTCACAGGGAAGTCTGACAATGAAATCTGTCACAGGGAATTCTGACAATGAAATCTGTCACAGGGAAGTCTGACAATTAGGTCTGTCTGTGAAGTCTGTCAAAGGGAAATCTGACAATGAAGTCTGTCACAGGGAAGTCTGACAATGAAATCTGTCAAAGGGAAGTCTGACAATGAAGTCTGTCACAGGGAAGTCTGACAATGAAGTCTGTCACAGGGAAGTCTGACAATGAAATCTGTCACAGGGAAGTCTGACAATGAAGTCTGTCACAGGGAAGTCTGACAATGAAGTCTGTCACAGGGAAGTCTGACAATTAGGTCTGTCTGTGAAGTCTGTCCCAGGGAAGTCTGACAATGAAGTCTGTCACAGGGAAGTCTGACAATGAAGTCTGTCACAGGGAAGTCTGACAATTAGGTCTGTCTGTGAAGTCTGTCCCAGGGAAGTCTGACAATGAAGTCTGTCACAGGGAAGTCTGACAATGAAGTCTGTCACAGGGAAGTCTGACAATTAGGTCTGTCTGTGAAGTCTGTCCCAGGGAAGTCTGACAATGAAGCCTGTCACAGGGAAGTCTGACAATGAAGTCTGTCTTGTAAAAAACTTACAAACCAACTTCATTCTGTAACATGTGGTTGGTGCGAGAGCAACAGCTTTACTGTCATGATTTCAGACTCATTGAGATAGTCTCCTGTAACAGTGTTACTGAAAATAGTCAATAAGTCAAGACTAATTAATTTAGTCTTTGGTACAAGTCTACTTAATATAGCCAGTGAGAGAAGATTAATTTAGTCTTTGGTACAAGTCTACTTAATATAGTCAGTGTGAGAAGATTAATTTAGTCTTTGGTACAAGTCTACTTAATATAGTCAGTGTGAGAAGATTAATTTAGTCTTTGGCACAAGTCTACTTAATATAGTCAGTGAGAGAAGATTAATTTAGTCTTTGGTACAAGTCTACTTAATATAGTCAGTGTGAGAAGATTAATTTAGTCTTTGGTACAAGTCTACTTAATATAGTCAGTGAGAGAAGATTAATTTAGTCTTTGGTACAAGTCTACTTAATGTTCAGATAAACCACATCTCAGCTGCCTCTAATGTTCTCTGTGTTGTCTTATCGTCCAAGACTCACTTCCATATTGTAGAACAGGTTCGATGTAGCACTTTAGGACACGTTTTCGAACATTAATTGACAATGATTTGTTACCTAAAGAAGGTTTTGATGGAATACTGTCTTTGCTTGTCCTTATCTGCCATTTGATATTATTATTGATCCCATGTCTTTGAATTTACTCACTTGTTTCAGTATTTATTCATTGAGTTTTACTCTATATTTCTGTTTGTTTGTTTCCATAGTTTGTCTTGTTATGTTGAGAGTTCGACCTTTTTCTGGAGCACCTTTTTACTCCACCTCTTGTCTTGATGGTGCACGCTTTCATATGTCTACCTTTTGATGCTATCAGTCCACTTCAGTCTTGTCTACCTCTGCCTCGTTTACCTTGCACCTTCCATTCCAATATGACCTTTAGAAGGGTGTTCTCTCTACATGTCCAAACAATTTTAACTTCATTATAATTCACTTAATTTTATATAAGGTCAGACTTATATCTTAGAAGTTAGAATCCAGTTGACAAAGACAAAGACAATACTATACGAACTAGCTACTTTTTTGTGATCGGAACCTATACTCGTAACAAACCGGCCCTCACATGAAAGTATATCAGAGAATAGAGACAGGAGAATGTACAGTGTTCACATGATGATAGTGTTCTATAATTTGATTAAAGACGGTTTGATGACAATTGTACAACAACAAATAGATAAGTTGCATCATGTTCTTGGTTTCATATTCGACTTGTATTGTCCTCAAGCTCCAATCAATATTATCATCAACCACAATCACTGGCATACAAGTTAACATCAAGTTATACCTACTCAAGATAACATACGGCCACACAAGGTAACAAATATTTGGTGCCGTCAGACAGGATCATTAAAATACTTTAACATCATGACAGCTGTATTAACAATGTGGATATGGCTTTTTGGTACCCCGATAATGTCAAAAGATAGTTGAAGCTAAACATAGCTGGCTGAATCAATAGATAGTAAAACGACCAGCTCCCTCAAGACAGTTGAACCCAAAGACAGTAGTAAAACGACCAGCTCCCTCAAGACAGTTGAACCCAAAGGCAGTAATAAAACGACCAGCCCCCTCAAGACAGTTGAACCCAAAGACAGTAGTAAAACGACCAGCCCCCTCAAGACAGTTGAACCCAAAGACAGTAGTAAAACGACCAGCTCCCTCAAGACAGTTGAACCCAAAGGCAGTAATAAAACGACCAGCCCCCCTCAGACAGTTGAACCCAAAGACAGTAGTAAAACGACCAGCCCCCTCAAGACAGTTGAACCCAAAGACAGTAGTAAAACGACCAGCCCCCTCAAGACAGTTGAACCCAAAGACAGTAGTAAAACGACCAGCCCCCTCAAGACAGTTGAACCCAAAGACAGTAGTAAAATGACCAGCCCCTCAAGACAGTTGAACCCAAAGACAGTAGTAAAACGACCAGCCCCCTCAAGACAGTTGAACCCAAAGACAGTAGTACAAAGACCAGTCCCCAAGACAAGCTGAAGACAAAGACACCAGTCCCCAAGACAAGCTGAAGACAGTGGTAAAACTTCATGTTTGTTCAAGATGATAACGCCGTGTATCAAGAGCAGACAACTAATGTCTCAACAGAGGCAATCTCGAAATGACCAAATGATTTAATGAAGTTTTATTCTAATTTCTTTGTCCCTTTGCTGTTTTTCGCTTTTCCCTTTCTGTCACTCTTGCTTTTCTTCTCTTGTTTTTTACCCTTTCGACCTTTCCCTTTACCCTTTCTTTGTTCCTTTCCATCATTTGAGGTAATGGACACGCCCAGGTCATCTTCCAGTCCTTTGATTGGTTGGTTTCTTGCTTCTGTAGCATCTTGCTGAACTGTATCTGCAAACTCGGACCTACCCTCCTTGCCCTCAAGGTCAATCGGACCTTGGTTAGACACGCCCACATTGACCGTGTCATTCTCGTTATTATCCGCCCATTCGTTGTCACCGATGCTCTTTATTGGCCGGTTCTTCAGCCTGAGAGGCGTCTCACACACGATCTCGTTAAAGTCTTGAAGCTCACTTGGCTGGACAGCATCCAGTCCTTCAACCACTTCAGACTCTTAGAGCATCTCAGGGGGTTACCGTCCAGCGGCATGGACACAAGATTCGGGAACAACTGCCTCACTCTTGGACTAATCCATTTCAAATTGTTGAAGCTTAAATCAAGATGAGTCAGCCGCAGCAAAGGAACCGAGGAGAGAGCAGAGTCGTTGATCATGGCCATGAAATCATCAACTAACCCAGGGCTATTCATCAGCTGCAAACTTTGAAGATTCAGCATTTCCTGAAGGAAGTTGTCCCCAGCTCAAAGTCGTCATCACCAATGTAGCCCATGAACAACTGGGTCAAGTTTCGCAGGTTCCTGAAAGCTCCCTTCTCGATCTTCCTCAGCGGGTTGCTCGACAACAAGATCGTATTGAGGCTGCCCAGATCTACAAATGTGTCCTTCTCCAGTGTGTGGATGAGGTTTCCCTGAAAGTTTAGCGCAGTGAGAAAGCGAAGCCCAATGAACGTGTTGGGCTGGATGGCTCTGACTTGGTTGTTCTCAACGGTCAGGTAGGACACCTGCGACAGGTTGCTGAAGAGTCCGGTCTCAATCACCTGGATGTTGTTGGAATCCATGTGAACCTTGCGCACGGACAATGGGAGGTTCCTCGGAATGTACACCAAGTTGTTCTGTCTCAGCCAAACCTGTGGAAGAAGAGGTAGATTTTAATGTGTGTCAGGCTACTGCTTGTCTTGGTTCAACGAAACGTCATCTAGAGACGTGTGGGAGATTTCTTTTCCTTCTGTCATAGCAATGAAAGAGATGGGGTAAAGTGTCTCAGTAATTAATGAGAAGGTTTGACGTGTCTCGGTAAATTATGAGTCGGTGTGACGTGCCAGACATTCTGCTCCTACTGGCTGAAACATTTCAACAGTTGTTGAGCTTTGACTTCATTTATTTTATCTTCATACTTTAACCAGTGTGTGTGTGTACGTGCGTGCATGCATGCGCGCGCGCGTCTATGGTTGTGTTATCAGAAAAGAGATATGCTTGATGATGGACGTTAAGCAAGTAAAGTGGTAATGATTTCAATGACAACAGTCGTAAATCGTTTCAACTGTGGAAAAATAAAAGTGCAATGTCACGAACCAATGGCTTAACTGCTCCTGCTATCACAGAATCTTGTAGTGGGCAAACATACATACTGAGAACATCTGTATATATCTCTGTCTCAGATATTGCTGTCTCTGATATTGCTGTCTTCAGATGATGCCGATTCGGATTTTGCTGATTCAGATTTTGCTGATTCAGATTTTTGCTGATTCAGATATTGCTGATTCAGATTTTGCTGATTCAGATATTGCTGATTCAGATTTTTGCTGATTCAGATTTTGCTGATTCAGATATTACTTCCTTGGAGTTATCGATCTGTCTCAACACTAAGTGACATCATCTCCTCTAAAAATTAATTAGGTCAACTTATTCTTCTTTCTTCCTTATCTGCCGTTTAGCGTCGACGGGAGATATAACTTATGGTTTGTTTCTTCTCTTGGCCTCTATTGCTGTTACGTGTCCTAGTGTTTCTAATCTTCTGTCAATCCATCTTTTTCTTTGTCCGCCTTTCAGTCTGGTGTTCTCGCAACGTTTGTTGAAGGCTCGTCGTGTCGTGTTTTGTTCATTCTGTCTTATCACGAAGCCAAACCATTTATCTGTTGTTTCTTTATATATTCTATGGCGGGGATTATTCCTAGCTATTTTTCTCAGTTTTTCATTATTGATTAGATCTCTCAGGCTGTTTCCTGTAATTCGTCTGACACATTTGACCTCGGTAATGGTTATTTTTTTTTATTGTTCTTACATCTAGGGTCCAGGTCTGGCATTGGTAGCACAACGTTGGGATGAAGATTGTATTGTAGAGTTCCCGTTTTGGCTCTAGAGTTATTTCCTTGTTGGACAATAGTGGTGATAGCTGTCCAATGATTTGACAAGCTTTGTTGCATCTTGATTATATCTCTGCTGTTTGTGAATTGTCGTTTGTCACTAGACTTCCCATAAGTTACTCCACTTTGTTTGAGTTATCTGCCTTCGTTATAAAGAAAGGTAACTCGAGAGTTGTAAATAAATCGTGTTACCCCCCTTCACCTCACCCGTGAATGACGTGATTGTTGCATGACTCACCTCTTGTAGCTGCGTCATGTGACTCAGACTGCCGTCGGCCACGAAGTTCAGCTCGTTATCGTTCAAGGCCAGGAGATGTAGGTCAGTGATGTTGAGGAAGTCTTCCTGCTCTACCTGCAAGGGGAGAGTATCGGTCCAGATTAAGTGGAGACAAGCTCTTTCATTCTGCTAACTCGACAAAGTTAGTTTTCAGTATTTCATGAATTCTACTCAATGACATATATAACACTGCACATATACCCGAAGATCTACTCAATGACATATATAACACTGCACATATACCCGAAGATCTACTCAATGACATATATAACACTGCACATATACTCGAAGATCTACTCAATGACATATATAACACTGCACATATACTCGAAGATCTACTCAATGACATATATAACACTGCACATATACCCGAAGATCTACTCAATGACATATATAACACTGCACATATACTCGAAGATCTACTCAATGACATATATAACACTGCACATATACCCGAAGATCCTACTCAATGACATATATAACACTGCACATATACCAGAAGATCTACTCAATGACATATATAATACTGCACATATACCCGAAGATCTACTCAATGACATATACAACACTGACATATACCCGAAGATCTACTCAATGACATATATAACACTGCACATATACTCGAAGATCTACTCAATGACATATATAACACTGCACATATCCCGAAGATCTACTCAATGACATATACAACACTGGACATATACCCGAAGATCTACTCAATGACATATACAACACTGGACATATAACCGAAGATCTACTCAATGACATATACAACACTGGACATATACCCGAAGATCTACTCAATGACATATACAACACTGGACATATAACCGAAGATCTACTCAATGACATATACAACACTGACATACACCCGAAGATCTACTCAACGACATATATAATACTGGACATACAACCCGAAGATCTACTCAATGACATATATAATACTGCACATATACCCGAAGATCTACTCAATGACATATATAATACTGCACATATACCCGAAGATCTACTCAATGACATATAATACTGCACATATACCCGAAGATCTACTCAATGACATATATAATACTGCACATATACCCGAAGATCTACTCAATGACATATATAATACTGCACATATACCCGAAGATCTACTCAATGACATATATAACACTGCACATATACCCGAAGATCTACTCAATGACATATATAACACGAAGATCTACTAAAATCGATCTTTGTAGCCATACCGAAGAAGTCAGGCGCCACTGATTGTGAAGACCATCGCCCTATTAGTCTCATGAGCCATATGACTAAAATATTACTAAGAATCATCATGAGACGTGTAAGGAACAAAATGAAACCAGAAATAAGTGAGGAACTATGTGATTTGTGGAAGGAAAGGGCACCATTAATGCAATATACATCTTGAACATTTATAGAAGGAGCTATAGAGGTAAAGAAAGATCTATATATATGTGTTTTATAGACTACACTAAAGCATTTGACAAGTAAAGCATGTGGAAATAATCAATATGCTTGAGAAATTAAATATTAATGGCAAGGATCTGCGAATCACAAAAACATGTACTGGCAACAAACAGCAGCTATACGAATTAGCAACCAAACAGATAGTTCCAATATATAAAGAAATGAGTCAGACAAGGCTGTGTTCTGTCACCTGATTTGTTTTTATTTTACAGCGAATATATTATGAGATCAATAGTAGACAAAAAGGAATTGAAGTCAACGGTCACAACATAAATAATTTACGATATGCTGATGACAGTCTTAATAGCAGAGACAGAGAGTGAACTACAAGAAATGATAGACATAATAGTGGAAGAAAGCAACAAGAAAGGTCTCAGTCTGAATAGTAAGAAAACAGAAGTAATGGTCATATCGAAGAAACAATTATCACCATCATGCAGCATAAAAATAAACAGACAAATCTGAAACAAGTGCAACACGTCAAATACCTGGGCACAATAATAACATCAGATGGAAGATGCACCGCAGAAATAAAAGCAGAACAGCTCAAGCCAAAATAGCATATTCAGAAAATAAAAATATGTTATGCAACAAATCTACGTGAATAGAAATGAGAAAGAGAGTTCATCGGTGCTGCATAGAACCAATTTGACCTATGGAAGCGAATCATGGACAGTAGACAAACACATGAAAAGACGATTAGAGGCCACAGAGATGGGATTTCTCAGAAGAATTTTGAACGTTCCTTTAACAGCTAAAATACCAACAAGGAAATTCTCAATGAGGCCAACACAAAAAGGGAAAAAAACAGAAAGAAACAATCAACATATTTCAAGGCACATCTTGAGAAGAGGAAAGTTGGAACACTTGGTTGCAACTGGCAAATACAGGGAAAGAGAGACCGCGAACGCCCTGTAGTGAATATACTAGATAACTTTATGTCATGGCATGGAAAACAGTCAACAGAATAGAAACGTCGCACTGTGGTTAGAAGATCATGGAAGGACATGGTCGCCTACGCCAAATGCTATGGCACATTATGATGATGACCTCATGTTTGAGTGGTGGACTACGTCATAGGTCAGTAGTGGAGAACCTACGGCCCGAGGGACAGAACGGCCCGTCAGGCTATTTTGATCATCGTTTATACTTGATAGGAACATTACTCTAGGCTCCTTTCCTTGAGGAAATAAAGAAATAACAAGTAACAAGTAACAAGTAACACATCAATGCTTAAACATTCATTAGTAAGTTTTCTATTTATATATTTTTGTTGCAATTTCTCGGCCCCCCCCCTTTTTTTCCTCACCCCTCTCCCTTTCAGTCCACTCTCTATTCTGTCTTCCACTCTCCATCACAAATACGTTGTTTACAATAGCTTGTGAATGCAAACTAAGACATATATATATATAATGGTTTCATTAGGTGATGGTATCTGGCCCTCTAAAGTGGAACAATATTAAAACAGGTAAATGAATTTAAATATTTGGGAACTTTGTTAACCTCAGACGGAAGATGTACAAAAGAGGTGAGATGCAGAATGGCTCAGGCAAATGCAGCTTTCCAAAAAATGAGGAAAATACTATGCAATCCATTTTTGACAACAGAAACAAGAAAAAGAGTTATTAAATGTTATGTATATGTTAGAGCCAGTCTTAACATATGGATATGAATCATGGACATTAGGACAACAGACAAGAAAATCACTGGAGCCTATAGAAATGTAGGGAGCCGCGATAGCTCAGTGGTTAGTGAACTGGACTACCACGGACAAGGATAGGGTTCGATCCCAACCGACGGCTTCCGGGTTCACCCAGCCTTAAATGGGTAACGGATTTTTTTCTGGGAAAGTAAAGCAGCACGGGCGTAATACTGACCACATTACCCCAAAAATCATGTGCTGAAGGTCTGTAAAATATAGGGTCACTAACACCATATTTCCCTATACGCCACTTGGCGTGACGGGGGTACTTTACTTTACTATAGAAATGTGGTTTTACAGAAGAATGTTGAGAATACCATGGACAGCTAAGAAGAGTATTGAAAATGTTCTGGGAGAGGTCAAAGCAAAAAGGGAGCTAATTTCCAATATTAGGAAGAAACAATCATAATTTTTTGCCATGTAATGAGAAGGGAACAACTGGAATATATTGTAACAACTGGAAAAATTGAGGGACGAAGAGATAGAGGGAAGCAAAGAGAAAAAAATACCAGACAGCTTAAGAAAATGGCTTGACAGAAGGTCAACAACAGAAATGATAAATAACTGTCGAGATCGAAAATTGTGGAGAGACATGATCACCTAAGCCAGCAGGCCTGGTACTTGATGATGATGATTTTCTGCTCCTCGGTGTCTTCATAGTTTTGAGATCTTACCCTCGGTGTCTTCATAGTTTTGAGATCTTACCCTCGGCGTCTTCATAGTTTTCAGATCTGGCCCTCGACGTCTTCATAGTTTTCAGATCTGACCCTCGGCGTCTTCATAGTTTTCAGATCTGGCCCTCGGCGTCTTCATAGTTTTCAGATCTGGCCCTCGGCGTCTTCATAGTTTTCAGATCTGGCCCTCGGCGTATTCATAGTTTTCAGATCTGGCCCTCGGCGTCTTCATAGTTTTCAGATCTGGCCTCGGTGTCTTCATAGTTTTCAGATCTGGCCCTCGGCGTCTTTATAGTTTTCAGATCTGACCCTCGGTGTCTTCATAGTTTTCAGATCTGGCCTTCGGTGTCTTCATAGTTTTCATATCTGACCTTCAGTGTCTTCATAGTTTTCAGATTTGACCATCAGTGTCTTCATAGTTTTCAGATCTGACCTTCAGTGTCTTCATAGTTTTCAGATCTGACCTTCAGTGTCTTTATAGTTTTTAGATCGGGCCCTCGGTGTCTTCATAGTTTTCAGATCTGGCCTTCAGCGTCTTCATAGTTTTCAGATCTGGCCCTCGGTGTCTTCACGGTGTATCTGTCAACTCAGTCACAATAGATATGTCAACTCAGTCACAATAGATATGTCAACTCAGTCACAGTAGATATGTCAACTCAGTCACAATAGATATGTCAACTCAGTCACAGTAGATATGTCAACTCAGTCACAGTGGACCTGTCAACTCAGTCACAGTGGACCTGTCAACTTACCTGCATGATCTTATTGTTACCGAGACGAAAGTCGGTGACAGAGGCCGGAAATGGCCCAGGTGTTTTCTTGAGGTCACAGTGAGACAGGTCAACCAGCTGGAGGACTTCACTTCCAAATATAAAACGGGGCGTGGTCACCAGCGGGTTGCTGTTTAGGAAGAGATATCTGTAAACAGAGAACAGGGATACTGTTCTTTAACTGTTCTGTTACGTTGATGTGAGTTCATATATGGATTTATGTAAACAGAGAACATGGATAATGTTCTTTAACTGTTCTGTTACGCTGAAGTGAGTTCATATAGGGATTTATGTAAACAGAGAACAGGGATAATGTTCTATATGACGTCATGCAATACGTGAACTTTTTTTTCGGGGGGGGGGGGGGGGGTCAACGTTATCTGAAAGCGGGTAACAATTTACAGTTAACATGAGATGATCAGTGGATCAAAAGTGACCAAGATCTTCATTCACCTTCCGTCTGTTTACGTCGGAGCACACTAACTAGCCTAGCTAAACGAATATGGATCTAAGATGGAAGACAAGCCCGAGATCACACAGGGAAGAAAAAGAAGATTACCTCAACTTGTGGAGCTCTTTAAACGCCTCTGGGTGGATGCTGGCCAGGAGATTGTCCCGGAAGTCCAGATTGTGCACGTGCGTCAGAGATGCCAGGTCGTACTGGCCAATGGCAGTGATTCTATTATTAGCCACGTTGAGCTGATGCAGGTTGGGCACGTACTGGAGGATGCCTTCCAGCGACTCGACCTTGTTCCGGTTCAAGGACAAGGTCAGCAACTTGCTGAGGTCTTTGAAGACTCGTCTGCTGACCTTGGAGATTCGGTTGTCGCTGAGGTCAAGGGCCATGAGGTTTGGTAGAGGGCTGGAAGAACACATAGAACAAACTGATGAGGCCTAGAACAAACTGATGAGGCAACACGTAGAACAAACTGAAGAGACAACACATAGAACATACAGATGAAGCAACGTGTAGAACAAACTGATGAGACAACACGTAGAACATACTGATGAGGCAACACGTAGAACAAACTAATGAGACAACACGTAGAACAAACTGATGAGACAAGTAGATCAAACTGATGTGACAACACGTAGAACAAACTGATGAGACAACACGTAGAACAAACTGATGAGACAACAAGTAGAACAAACTGATGAACTCTGGTTCATTGAAAGAAATCGTGCTGAAGTCGGATGTGTTGGGCCGAAAGGCGCAAATATAACAGTTATACTGCAAACCACAACACAACGCAGACACGTCCACTTAACGTCCTTTTAAGGACGAATGACGAAGAGGAATTCTACAGTCTACGAATACTCTAGAATAATTAGTCATCGGGCGAACGTAAGCAAGTAATGAAAGAAATCAAAACTCGTAGTGAAAGAAATCAAAACTCTCAATAAAAGAAATCAAAGCTCTCAATGAAAGAAATAAAAGCTCTCAATGAAAGAAATCAAAACTCTCAATGAAAGAAATCAAAACTCGTAGTGAAAGAAATCAAAACTCTCAATGAAAGAAATCAAAACTCTCAATGAAAGAAATCAAAACTCGTAGTGAAAGAAATCAAAACTCTCAATGAAAGAAATCAAAACTCTCAATGAAAGAAATCAAAACTCTCAATGAAAGAAATCAAAGCTCTCAATGAAAGAAATCAAAACTTTCAATGAAAGAAATCAAAACTCGTAGTGAAAGAAATCAAAACTCTCAATGAAAGAAATCAAAACTCTCAATGAAAGAAATCAAAACTCTCAATGAAAGAAATCAAAACTCTCAATGAAAGAAATCAAAACTCTCAACGAACAATTTGAATTTAGAAACTTCGCACTTTCACATAAAAAAATGAGTTCAAACTCAAAACTCCGAGTTTAGAGATTGTTTCAGAAACTGTTTCAGTCCCTCGGACATCTGCTCCTGTAGCTATTGCTGGTGGGACCGCCCGTAATATTGTCTGATAGGATGGGTAACACCTGATGGGCATCAGTCAAGTCTTCTTTAAACTTTCAAAGATATCGCCTCCCAGTAATTTTACATCTTTGTTCCAGCGTCTAGCATCTAGCCACAAGCTGTCAATCAACCGATCTTCATTGTCTTTGAAGTCGCTAAGATTAAACGGTCATTTTGGCCTGTTTTTTTTTTTTCGGGCACATCATGAGAAGAGGAAAGTTGGAATACTTGGTTACAACTGGCAAAATAAAAGGAAAGAGAGATCGCGGACGACAAAGAGAGAAAATACTGGATAGCTTGGTGTCATGGCATGGAAAACGGTCAATAACAGAACTGATACGATGCATTGTAGATAGAAGATTGTGGAGGGACATGATCGCCTACGCCAACCGGCAGGGTACATGATGATGATGATGTGCCATGTAGGTGAAATTTCTTTACACTTACTTTCGCTCGAGCCGCGATAGCTCAGTGGTTAGTGAACTGGACTACAGAGGACAAGGGGTAGGGTTCGATCCCAACCGACGGCTTCCGGGATCACCCAGCCTTAAATGGGTACCGGATTTTTTTCTGGGAAAGTAAAGCGACACGGGCGTAATACCGACCACATTACCCCAAAAATCATGTGCCGAAGGTCTGTAAAATTTATGGTCACTAACACCATATTCCTTGTACGCCGCCACTTGGCGTGACGGGGGTACTTTACTTTTTTTTTTACTTTTTACTTGCGTCCGATACTCTGGGCAACTGTGGAGATTGCAAGGTGAATTTTGCATATAGGACCACGAATCTAGTGGCTGCCGCCGAAACACAAATTCACATACTGACGATAATGGCGTTTCGGAACGAATCTAGGGGCGTATTTTCCGTGTGAAGTACCAGTATAAGCCGCTGGATTGTCTAGTCTAGTTGAAAGTATAATCACCTGTTACATTTCATGAAGTAATGGCTAAATTGTTACGGGAATACAGAGTGCTTTGTAACATGGGAATTACGGAACCTACAGGGAAAACAATTGCTTATCTATTTTAGTAATACAAGAATTGTAACATTAATAATGGTATTGTTTTATATTCCATTAATGAAAACCGTGGAAGAGGTCCGCTGGCCAACATAATGGGTCTAGCGGGCCATAATTGGCACGCGGGCCGTGGTTTGGATCAAGCTGATTTAAATAATAGAAACACTATGTCTACATATAGAACGCACTGTTCTTGTACTGTGGATATTGCACATACAACACATGTATAACAACTAGTCTAGTACTTTGGATATTGCACATACAACACTTGTACAACAAATAGTCTAGTACTTTTGATATTGCACATACAACACTTTAAGTGCAACAAATAGTCTAATACTTTGGATATTAAACAAACAACACTTAAAGTACAATGAATAGCCCAGTACTTTGGATATTAAACATACAACACTTAAAGTGCAACAAATATTCTAATACTTTGGATATTAAACAAACAACACTTAAAGTGCAACAAAAAATCTAGTAATTTGGATATTAAACATACAACACTTAAAGTGCAACAAATAGTCTATATAGTACTTTGGATTTTATACATACAACACAGGTACAACAAACAGCATTGTATTTTGAATATTAAACATGCAACATATACAGATACAACAAATAGTCTAGTACTTTGGGTGTCAAATATAGACTTCAACTATAGGAAACGTTTTAGGTCAACTGTGTTGAGTTGCAACTTACGGTCAGCACATTACAGACTACGGCTACACAAAGGCTTTATTATTTTACTTACATGACAGGGAATTCCTTTCAATATTAAATGAAGGCGTCATCTATTCTCTGTTACATGAAGGCGTCATTTATTCTCTGTTACATGAAGGCGTCATCTATTCTCTGTTACATGAAGGCGTCATCCATTCTCTATTACATGAAGGCGTCATCCATTCTCTATTACATGAAGGCGTCATCCATTCTCTAGTACATGAAGGCGTCATCCATTCTCTATTACATGAAAGCGTCATTCATTCTCTATTACATGAAGGCGTCATCCATTCTCTATTACATGAAAGCCTCAACCATTCTCTATTACATGAAGGCGTCATCCATTCTCAATTACATGAAGGCGTCATCCATTCTCTATTACATGAAGGCGTCATCCATTCTCTGTTACATGAAGGCGTCATCCATTCTCTATTACATGAAAGCGTCATCCATTCTCTGTTACATGAAGGCGTCATCCATTCTCTATTACATGAAGGCGTCATCCATTCTCTATTACATGAAAGCGTCACCCATTCTCTGTTACATAAAGGCGTCATCCATTCTCAATTACATGAAGGCGTCATCCATTCTCTATTACATGAAAGCGTCATCCATTCTCTATTACATAAAGGCGTCATCCATTCTCTATTACATGAAGGCGTCATCCATTCTCTATTACATGAAAGCGTCACCCACTCTCTGTTACATGAAGGCGTCATCCATTCTCAATTACATGAAGGCGTCATCCATTCTCTATTACATGAAGGCGTCATCCATTCTCTATTACATGAAGGTGTCATCCATTCTCTATTACATGAAGGCGTCATACATTCTCTCTTACATGAGGCGTTAGCCATTCTCTATTACCTAAAAGCGCCATCCATTCTCTATTAACTGAAAGCGTCATCCATTCTCTATTACCTGAAAGCGTAATCCATTCTCTGTTACCTGAAAGCGTCATCCATTCTTTATTACCACAAAGCGTCATCCATTCTCTGTTACCTGAAAGCGTCATCCATTCCCTGTTACCTGAAGGCGTCATCCATTCTCTGTTACCTGAAAGCGTCATCCATTCTCTGCTACCTGAAAGCGTCATCCATTCTCTATTACCTGAAAGCGTCATCCATTCTCTGTTACCTGAAAGCGTCATCCATTCTCTGTTACCTGAAAGCGTCATCCATTCTCTATTACCTGAAAGCGCCATCCATTCTCTGTTACCCGAAAGCATCATCCATTCTCTGTTACCTGAAAGCGCCATCCATTCTCTATTACCTGAAAACGCCATCCATTCTCTATTACCTGAAAGCGTCATCCATTCTCTATTACCCGAAAGCGTCATCCATTCTCTGTTACCTGAAAGCATCATCCATTCTCTATTACCTGAAAGCGTCATCCATTCTCTGTTACCTGAAAGCGTCATCCATTCTTTATTACCACAAAGCGTCATCCATTCTCTATTACCTGAAAGCGTCATCCATTCTCTATTACCCGAAAGCGTCATCCATTCTCTGTTACCTGAAAGCATCATCCATTCTCTATTACCTGAAAGCGTAATCCATTCTCTGTTACCTGAAAGCGTCCTCCATTCTCTGTTACCTGAAAGCGTCATCCACTCTCTATTACCTGAAAACGCGATCCATTCTCTATTACCACAAAGCGTCATCCATTCTCTGTTACCTGAAAGCGTCATCCATTCTCTGTTACCTGAAAGCGTCAACCATTCTCTGTTACCTGAAAGCGTCATCCATTCTCTGTTACCTGAAAGCGTCAACCATTCTCTGTTACCTGAAAGCGTCATCCATTCTCTATTACCTGAAAGCGTAATCCATTCTCTGTTACCTGAAAGCGTCATCCATTCTCTATTATCTGAAAGCGTCATTCATTCTCTGTTACCTGAAAGCGTCATCCATTCTCTGTTACCTGAAAGCGTCATCCATTCTCTGTTACCTGAAGGCGTCATTCCGAAGAGCCACGATCTTGTTCCCGCTCATTGTAAGCATCTCCACCGAGTCAAGTTCATCGAACGTCCTCTCTGCGATGACCCGGATGTGGTTCCCCTCCAGGTTGATGGCAATGGTCCCAGGTGGGTACACCTGTGGTGGAGACAGGTAGGTGGGTGGAGGTGTGACTGGCAAGAGCGTCTGTTGGCGAGTAGCTGACCTCCAGAAGAACTAGGGTCAGCATTCACCGCTAGACGGAGGCACCGACATCGCTACATGTCTGCTGTGATAAGTCATCACTGTTCTTGTGTTCCAACTATTTATGTTGCATTTTATTTGTTATGTGGGTTCCCAATGTTGCATTTTATTTGTTATGTGGGTCCCCAATGTTGCATTGTATTTGTTATGTGGGTCCCTAATGTTGCATGCTATCTGTTATGTGGGTTCCCAATGTTGCATTTTATTTGTTATGTGGGTCCCCAATGTTGCATTGTATTTGTTATGTGGGTCCCCAATGTTGCATTTTATTTGTTATGTGGGTTCCCAATGTTGTATTGTATTTGTTATGTGGGTTCCCAATGTTGCATTGTATTTGTTATGTGGGTCCCCAATGTTGCATTGTATTTGTTATGTGGGTCCCTAATGTTGCATTTATTTGTTATGTGGGTCCTTAATGGTGTAATGTATTTGTTATATGGGTCCCTAATCTTGTAATGTATTTATTATGTGGGTCCCCAATGTTGTAGTGTATTTGTTATGTGGGTCCCTAATGTTGTAGTGTATTTGTTATGTGGGTCCCTAATGTTGTAGTGTATTTGTTATGTGGGTCCCTAATGTTGCAATGTATTTGTTATGTGGGTCCCTAATGTTGTAGTGTATTTGTTATGTGGGTCCCTAATGTTGCAATGTATTTGTTATGTGGGTCCCTAATGTTGCAATGTATTTGTTATGTGGGTCCCTAATGTTGTAGTGCATTTGTTATGTGGGTTCGTAATGTTGTAGTGTATTTGTTATGTGGGCCCCCAATGTTGTAGTGTATTTGTTATGTGGGTCCCCAATGTTGTAGTGTATTTGCTATGTGGGTCCCTAAGTGTTTATTCACATGTGTCTAATATCGGTGTTTACTCACATGTGTCAAATGTCAGTGTTTACTAACGTGTGTCTAATGTCAGTGCTTACTAACATGTGTCTAATGTCAGTGTTTACCCACATGTATCTAATGCCAGTGTTTACTCACATGTGTCTAATGTCGGTGTTTACCCGCATGTGTCTAATGCCAGTGTTTACTAACGTGTGTCTAATGCCAGTATTTACTCACATGTGTCTAATGTCGGTGTTTACCCACATATATCTAACGCCAGTGTTTACCCACATGTGTCTAATATCGGTGTTTACCCACATGTGTCTAATGTCGGTGTTTACCCTCATGTGTCTAATGTCAGTGTTTACCCACATGTGTCTAATGCCATTTTTACCCACATGTGTCTAATGCCAGTGTTTACTCACATGTGTCTAATGTCAGTGTTTACCCACATGTGTCTAATGTCGGTGTTTACCCACATGTGTCTAATGTCATTTTACCCACATGTGTCTAATGTCAGTGTTTACTCACATGTGTCTAATGTCAGTGTTTACCCACATGTGTCTAATGTCGGTGTTTACTCATATGTGTCTAATGTCAATGTTTACCTACATGTGTCTATTGTCAGTGTTTACTCACATATGTCTAATGTCAATGTTTACTCACATGTGCTAATGTCGGTGTTTACCCACATTTGTCTGATGTCGGTGTTTATCCACATATGTCTAATGTCAGTGTTTACCCAGATGTGTCTAATGTCAGTGTTTACATACATGTTTCTAATGTCAGTGTTTACCAGCTTGTGTCTAATGTCAGTGTTTACTTACATGTGTTTAATGTCAGTGTTTACTCACACGTGTGTCTAATGTCAGTGTTTACCCACATGTATCTAATGTTTCACATTTGATTATATCTTTTACTACATATTTCCCATTTGTCGATGTCTCACACCACATATTTCCCATTTGTCGATGTCTCACACCACATATTTCCCATTTGTCGATGTCTCTCACTACATATTTCCCATTTGTCGATGTCTCACACCACATATTTCCCATTTGTCGATGTCTCTCACCACATATTTCCCATTTGTCGATGTCTCACACCACATATTTCCCATTTGTCGATGTCTCACACCACATATTTCCCATTTGTCGATGTTTCTTGCCCTAATCCCTATTGATGTCAGTAGCTCTTCAGTGTCGGCGTGTGGTATATCTTTCCACATGGTATCGACAAGCAGCTCAATGGCCTATCTAAGACTAAGGTCGCACAACTCTCTAATTTATCATTTGCTGTTTGATATGAGCTGGTTGATAGTCTTACCCTAGGTGGCGCTGTCAAACTCCGCTTGCTGCACTCGGCCACGTTGTTCTCACATGATCGGCATCTGCTCGGGCAAGACGAAGGTTCCGAGGTCCAGACAGATCCAGCAAGGAAGAAAGCGAGAGAAACGATGATGCTAGCGATGTTCATCATGACTTCTGCTGCTTTGTTCTGTCACTCCGGTCCTCAAATATGTCCTCTGTGGAGCAAATAAAAGAAGTAGAGCTCATGTAAAGAACAATGAAACTAGAAACACCATCTACCAGTAGTCGAATACATAGACGAAGATGAAAGTGGTTTGAGCATGCACATTGCATGAACCCCTCAGCGTCGAGAGCTTATAACAACAAAATTGAACAACCAAGATATAGAGTTAGAGCCAGAAGAAGATGGATTGAGGAATTTACAATATAATAAAAAAAATACAATATCACTATGTGCCAAGCCACAGAAAATGCCCTTGATAGAAAACACATCTTTGACTTGTCGTCTGCGACACCTACCGGCAAAACGCAAAACAGGATAAAAGATAGAAGTCCAGAAAATTGAAAGTTTACGTGAGACAGCATTCAGAGAAGATACCCTAGACGGCTGTACTGCTCTAAATGGGTCTAATATAGACAGATGGACCATTAAAGTAGGACTCCAATATTCCATCAATCCATCTTTTGCTCTTCTGTTGCCCTCTCCTGCTGTTATGTTTCCTAGTGTTTCTAATATTCCATCAATCCATCTTTTGCTCTTCTGTTGCCCTCTCCTGCTGTTATGTTTCCTAGTGTTTCTAATATTTCATCAATCCATCTTTTGCTCTTCTGTTGCCCTCTCCTGCTGTTATGTTTCCTAGTGTTTCTAATATTCCATCAATCCATCTTTTGCTCTTCTGTTGACCTCTCCTGCTGTTATGTCTCCTAGTGTTTCTAATATTCCATCAATCCATCTTTTGCTCTTCTGTTGCCCTCTCCTGCTGTTAAGTTTCCTAGTGTTTCTAATATTCCATCAATCCACCGTTTGCTCTTCTGTTGCCCTGTCCTGCTGTTATGTCTCCTAGTGTTTCTAATATTCCATCAATCCATCTTTTGCTCTTCTGTTGCCCTCTCCTGCTGTTAAGTTTCCTAGTGTTTCTAATATTCCATCAATCCACCGTTTGCTCTTCTGTTGCCCTGTCCTGCTGTTATGTCTCCTAGTGTTTCTAATATTCCATCAATCCATCTTTTGCTCTTCTGTTGACCTCTCCTGCTGTTATGTCTCCTAGTGTTTCTAATATTCCATCAATCCGTCTTTTGCTCTTCTGTTGCCCTCTCCTGCTGTTATGTTTCCTAGTGTTTCTAATATTCCATCAATCCATCTTTTGCTCTTCTGTTGCCCTCTCCTGCTGTTATGTTTCCTAGTATTTCTAATATTCCATTAATCCATCTTTTGCTCTTCTGTTGGCCTCTCCTGCTGTTAAGTTTCCTAGTGTTTCTAATATTCCATCAATCCATCTTTTGCTCTTCTGTTGCCCTCTCCTGCTGTTATGTTCCTTGCGTTTCTAATATTTCATTATTTTATTTCTGTTCTGTGCTTTCGCAATGTTTATTAACTTTTTGTTGTGTTTTGATCTTTCTCTCTTATCACGTGACCAAACCATTTCATCTGTTGTTTCTTTATGTATTCTATGGCGGTAATTATTCCTAGCTTCACGTCTCTATCCCTTTTAATTTTGTAATTTTCTCTATTACTCAGTCTGTTCCCACTATTTTCCTTATCTCTCCCCTCTCATTCACTCTCTCTTCTTCTCTCTCTCTCTAACACCATCTCTCATCTCTCGTTCTCTCCATCTCTCTCCATTTCTTCTCCCACTCCTCTTTCTCCTTTTCTCCTTCTCTCTCTCTCCTTCTCTCTATCATTCTCTCCCTCCCCTCTCTTTCACTCTCTCTTCTTCTCTCTCTAACACCATCTCTCATCTCTCATTCTCTCCATCTCTTTCCACTTCTTCTCTCCCTCTCTCTACTCCTTCTCTCACTCCTCCTCTCTTTATCTCCCTCGCTCTCTTCTCTCCTCTTTCTCCTTCACTCTTTATCTCCTTCGTACTCCTCCCTTCTCTTATTCTCTCCTTCTCTTTCTCCTTCTCTTCCTCCTCTCTCTCCTGCTCTCTCTATCCCCGTCTCTCCTTTCGTTTTCTTCTTTCCTTCTCTCTATCTTTCTTTCTCTATCTCCTTCCATCCTTCTTTCTCTCTTCCTCTCTCTCTCTCTCTCTCTCTATATATATATATATATATATATATATATATATATATATATATATCTTTGCCCCATTTCCTCTCTTCTTTCATGTCACTTCTTCACCCTTCATCTGTTTTTGTTTTTCAAATATGTCCTTTAGTTTCTCATTCCTCTCCTTTCATCTCTCTCTCTCTCTCTCTGTCTCTCTCTCCCTCTACCTTTCTCCGTGTGTATCTCGTTTCCATGACAACACAGCAAGCTGCTTTCACCTGGCACTAGCTTACAAATTCCGACCAGGTGGAATACGTGAAACTATTTCCGGTTGTCCAGGTCAGCAAGGTGTTTCTGGTGTGAAGGGAGATGAGTTTCGTTGTATGACAAGTGAAGTGTTGTAGCGGCACAGGCTTGGTTTGTGGGGACAGTCTCAGGAAACTGGAGGGTAGAGGAGGACAGACTTGGGAAACTGGAGAGTAGAGGAGGACAGACTCGGGAAACTGGAGGGTAGAGGAGGACAGACTCGGGAAACTGGAGAGTAGAGGAAGACAGACTCGGGAAACTGGAGAGTAGAGGACAGACTCGGGAAACTGGAAGTAGAGGAAGACAGACTTGGGAAACTGGAGAGTAGAGAAAGACAGACTCGGGAAACTGGAGAGTAGAGGAGGACAGACTTGGGAAACTGGAGAGTAGAGGAGGGCAGACTCGGGAAACTGGAGAGTAGAGGAGGACAGTCTCAAGAAACTGGAGAGTAGGGGAGGACAGTCTCGGGATTTGGATAGTATAGGAGGACAAACCAGGAAATTGGAGAGTAGAGGAGGACAGACTCGGAAAAATGGAGAGTAGAGGAGGGCAGACTCTGGAAACTGGAGAGTAGAGGAGTGCAGACTCAGGAAGCTGGAGAGTAGAGGAGGAAAGACTCAGGAAACTGGAGAGTAGAGGAGGAAAGACTCAGGAAACGGGAGAGTAGAGGAGGACAGACTCGGGAAACTAGAGAGTAGAGGAGGACAGACGCAGGAAACGGGAGAGTAGAGGAGGACAGTCTCAGGAAACTGGAGAGTAGAGGAGGACAGACTCAGGAAACTGGAGAGTAGAGGAGGACAGACTCAGGAAACTGGAGAGTAGAGGAGGGCAGTCTCAGGAAACTGGAGAGTAGAGGAGGGAAGACTCGGGAAACTGGAGAGTAGAGGAAGACAAATTCGGAAACTAGATAACAGAGGAGGACAGACTCTGGAAACTGGAGAGTAGAAGTGGGCAGAATCTGGAAACTGGAGAGTAGAGGAGGGCAGACTCAGGAAACTGGAGAGTAGAGGAGGACAGACTCGAGAAACTGGAGAGTAGAGGAGGACAGACTCGGGAAACTGGAGAGTAAAGCAGGCAGTCTCAGGAAACTGGAGAGTAGAGGAGGGCAGTCTAGGGAAACTGGAAAGTAGAGGAGGACAGACTCAGGAAACTGGAGAGTAGAGGAGGGCAGTCTCAGGAAACTGGAGAGTAGAGGAGGGCAGACTCGAGAAACTGGAGAGTAGAGGAGGACAGACTCGGGAAACTGGAGAGTAGAGGAGGACAGACTCGGGAAACTGGAGAGTAGAGGAGGACAGACTCGGGAAATTGGAGAGTAGAGGAGGACAATCTCAGGAATTCCAGAGTACAGGAGGAGAGTCTCAGTATTTATAGCCTAGTGGAGGCAGACTCGGTAACTGGGGAAATAAATAAACAGATGTAAATGCCAGTGGCGTATACTGGTTTTGGCGTCTGGGCTACCGCTGACATAATAAATAAAACATTATATTCAGTAGCTAACATAAAGTAATATTTGCTAATGATGTCACTACATTTTAAATTACTTACTTATTTATATGTAAACTCTATCCGTCTTGTTTGGGACGAAAATGTCTTGATGACTTTGTCATTGAAAGTATTGTTTGGTTGGTTTCTAAGTTTCTGAAGGCATGATTTCTCAATGGACATTATTGCCAAACCAGATAAGCGTTCTTGTGTCTGAGTTGAGTGACAATAAGATCTGATTCTCTTAAGAGCATAAAAAGTTTTTTCTACAGATGCTGATGCGCATAATGTAGTTATAATAGCTAAGGAAGTTCCGGTAATCAGACATAGTTTCGCTTTCACTTTGTGACGATTCTGATTGGCTAGAGCTAAAAACAACCCATTAAACCGCATTAGTGTAGAGGTAGCTCTCGCCGTATTATTTTGACGGGAATTTTTGAATGTCAAGGTCATTAATTCAAAGTCGGAGAGAAGAGAAATGTACCGCTGCTGATTAGCGGTTTCATGTTATAATATTTTATAGTAGTTTCGGCTTCATTCACAAACGTTATAGTGGCCATAGGAAAACCTTGCTTTAATAAATGCAAATCAAAGCAAATAAATCATATTGGCCTACGAAATGTGTAATAGAATATTCGAAAATGTGTAATATAATTATGAAAAAAAAGTATAATAAATTATCATTTCCTTTTGTATTTCGTTAACATGTTCAGGCTACCGGCGGTAGCTGCGGTAGCATAGAGAATACGCCATTGGTAAATGTGGAGTTACGGAAAGAGGTATCGCCTTGGAGGGGGCGGGGGCGGGGGCGGGGTTTGATAGGGTGTACAGAACAGTAGCTCAAATGTTCAACGGTTGATGAGCAAGCTCCGGAACAAGTAAACTGATCGTCTCACGGTGTGTAGTCACGGTAAAAACACTATATACTGCTAACAGTGATCTCTGCAATATGTGCCACTTTGGCACGCAAGGTTTCTGTTTTTGAGATTGTAGTTCTGCCCTATGTGCCGTCTTCGGCTCGAAAGGACAATAGATAGATAGATACTGCTCCTGATCACTGTAAACACACACACACACACAAACACTGTAAGAGACACCACAAAACACGTAAGTCTAGGAGACGCCCATGAGAGCAGCTCCCAAAAACCTGAGTCAGCAGAACGGGAACTGCTACACTCGCCAAGTCCTACTGTGCTGACCTTCACCTTGACTTCATGACGTAGTATGTGTTGAAATTCGTTACCGGATGTGACGTAGAGGCACCTCGCTATCCCTGCCAAACCCCTTCCTGGTCGGTCGCGAGTTCTGAACGAATTATGTCAGCATTTGGGAGGTTCGGGTGAGGGTTTGGGTAAATGAGTGCCATTGGAACAGAATTCAGTCACAACGGTTTGTCAATGATGTTTTAGGTATTTCATTGTGTTGTTCATTATAGCAAATATAGCATGTACGTGATCTTCTATAGTTTTATATTAATGTGGACTTTTCTTCTATTTATCTATCTATCTATCTATTGACCTTTCGAGCCGTAACCGGCCCATAGGGCGTAGACCAAGATACACCTTCTCCTATATGAATTTTTGTTCTAGCAGTTTTCTTTTAAAGATATTTTATCAAATCTCGCCATCTGTCTCTGTTCTGTGCAAGCAGTTCTATCTCATTGAGGGAGCCGATTCCTGCTGCTCTTGCCTCTCTCATCAATGTTCTTCTCAGTGTCTCCCTGGGTCTTCCTCTTTTTCTTTTACCTGTTGTTTCCCATATGAGGGCTTGCTTTGCTATTCGATTATTATCTCTTCTCATCACATGTCCAACGTATGACCATCGTCTTTTCTTTATTACTGAAGATATTAGTGGTTGATTGGCGATTTCTCTAATTTCCTCGTTTGTTTTGAATTCGTTCCATTCTATACCAAGTATTTTCCTTAGACATTTATTTTCGAATGCGTTCAACTTTGTTTCTATATCTCTTGTTGTTTTCCAGCTTTCACACGCATACGTAAGGGTTGATAGTACATTTGATTTGAATAGCCTAAGTTTTGTGTTTGTGCTAATGAGTTTTGATTTCCACAACTTTTCAAGGCTTCTGAAAGACATTGCTGCTTTAGCCAGTCTGATTCTAATTTCTTTGCTCGTATCCCCTTCTCGATCAATGTGACTTCCAAGATAGATGAAGTGATCGATCTCTTCTACTGGTTGTTTTCCATGTATATTTTGTCACTTGTTGGAATTAAACTTTTCATGACTTTAGTCTTTTCATGATTGACCTCAAGCCCAATTTTGCTGGCTATTGATGCTCATTTTTTAAATACCCCCCCCCCACCAACCCTTTACCACCACGCCAATGGCAAATTAGAACAAAGATGGGTGTCAAGATCTCACCAACCGTGTCTGTTTTTCTTAACTGTGTCTTTCTTAACTGTGTCTTTCTTAACTGTGTCTTCTTCTCCATTCATTGGGTGCCGTCTCCACATCGAAGGTTGGCTACCATGGAGCGCCATTCATTGAGTGCCGTCTCCACATCGAAGGTTGGCTACCATGGAGCGACATTCATTGAGTGCCGTCTCCACATCGAAGGTTGGCTACCATGGAGCGACATTCATTGAGTGCCGTCTCCACATCGAAGGTTGGCTACCATGGAGCGACATTCATTGGGTACCGTCTCCACATCGAAGGCTGGCTACCATGGAGCGACATTTACTCCGTCTCTTGGCTTGATGGTTCACATTATCATAGGTTCACCATCTAACATTTGTATCAGTCTCTTGGCTTGATGGTTCACATTATCATAGGTTCACCATCTAACATTTGTATCCGTCTCTTGGCTTGATGGTTCACATTATCATAGGTTCACCATCTAACATTTGTATCCGTCTCTTGGCTTGATGGTTCACATTGTCATTGGTTCACCATCTAACATTTGACGTTATCAGTCCACTACCGTATTGATGGGCCTCGCCTACCACATAACTTCCGTTCCACCTTCTCCGTGTGTCAATATTTATGTTTGTGGTCTCTGTTTCAAGGTTTCGTTGCCACGTGTTCAGTGTCTACCATTTTTCCGTTGCCCACGTGACTCCCAGATGAGATCTCGTCTGACAAGGCTTGTACTTGCCATTGAAGCTTCATTCTCACACGTGACTACCGGCTTTTATTCATTTCTTACAGCGTTGGTTTACTTGACGTATATCAGAAGGGTCTCTTCCTATTTGATGTTAAGTCACCTCATCAAAGCCGCGGTACTGCAATTGTTAGCTCCCTCCACCCTCTCATTTAGTATCAGGTTGACTGAAAGAACTAATGTTTACATGTACATAAAGTTTGTAGTGAAACAATGACACCAGCAGTGTCTGTTCGATCCTTGAAGTATTTCATCACACAAACATTAACCTACCCAAACATCTTCCACACAAACATTATAGAGACCACAAACATAAATAATGTCGTTGGAATTGTTTGACGCAAGTTATTTACATGTTACAACGCATTAATTGATCACTGGAGTCTGTAGAAATGTGGTTTTACAGTAGAATGTTGAGAATACCGTGGACAGCTAGGAAGAGTAATGAAAATGTTCTGAAAGAGGTCAAAGCAAAAAGAGAGCTAATTTCCAATATTAGGAAAAAAAAATCATCATGTTTTGGCCATATAATGAGAAGAGAACTGCTGGAATATATTGAAACAACTTGGAAAATTGAGGGACGAAGAGATAGAGGGAAGCAAAGAGAAAAGATACCAGACAGCTTAAAAGAATGGCTTGGCAAAAGGTCAACAACAGAAATGATGAATTTGTTCCATGCTTTTACTTTTACTTAAATTACGAATCAATTCTATAACGAGTAGGACGCTTCAGCTGTAATTCGACATTAATTGTTAAATTTTAATGTTATTTTCTTCTTTCATGTCCACTAATGACATTTTTTTTGGTCATACATGTTCCGCCCACGACACAAGTAACACAAGACACCAACATAAACAAAACAGAAGTAATGAGGACATCAAAGTTAACACAAGATAGTAACATAAACTGGACCAGAAGTAATGAGGATATCAATATTAACACAAGACAGTAATATAAATAAGATAGAAGTAATGAGGATATCAAAATTAACACAAGACAGCAACATAAACAAAACAGAAGTAATGAGGACATCAAAGTTAACACAAGATAGTAACATAAACTGGACCAGAAGTAATGAGGATATCAAAATTAACACAAGATAACAACATAAACAAGATAGAAGTAATGAGGATATCAAAATTAACACAAGACACCAACATAAACAAGACAGAAGTAATGAATATATCAAAATTAACACTAGACACCAACATAAACAAGATAGAAGTAATGAGGATATCAAAATTAACACAAGACGCCAACATAAACAAGACAGGAGTAATGAGGATATCAAAATTAACACAAGACACCAACATAAACAAGACAGAAGTAATGAGGATATCAAAATTAACACAAGACACCAACATAAACAAGACAGAAGTAATGAAGATATCAAAATTAACACAAGACAGTCACATAAACAAGGCAGAAGTAATGAGAATATTAACATTAACACAAGACAGCAACATAAACAAGACAGAAGTAATGAGGTTATCAAAATTAACACAAGACACCAACATAAACAAGAGAGAAGTAATGAATATATCAAAATTAACACAAGACACCAACATAAACAAGGCAGAAGTAATGAGGATATCAAAATTAACACAAGACACCAACATAAACAAGGCAGAAGTAATGAGGATATCAAAATTAACACAAGACACCAACATAAACAAGACAGAAGTAATGAAGATATCAACATTAACACAAGACAGCAACATAAACAAGACAGAAGTAATGAGGTTATCAAAATTAACACAAGACACCAACATAAACAAGGCAGAAGTAATGAGGATATCAAAATTGACAAATGACAAAACACGAAACACCAACATAACGAAAGATGACAATATCTTAAAACAAGTGAAGGAATTCAAACTCTTGGGCAGCGCCTTGACTTACAACAACATGTAAGTAACAGAAATAGGCTCAAGATTGTAAAACGCTTATCAAGTTATCGGGCAGACCGCACCACTAGTGTCTAACAAAGAAGTAATGTTAGAAGCGAAGCGAGCTATTTATAAGACTATCTTTATCCCAATGTTGTGCTACCAGTGCCAGACATGGACAATAGACTCAAGATGTAACAAAGCTTATCAAGTTATCGGGCAGATCGCCCCACTAGTGTCTAACAAAGAAGTAATGTTAGAAGCGAAGCGAGCTATTTATAAGACTATCTTTATCCCAATGTTGTGCTACCAGTGCCAGACATGGACAATAGACTCAAGATTGTAAAACGCTTATCAAGTTATCGGGCAGACCGCACCACTAGTGTCTAACACAGAAGTAACGTTAGAAGAGAAGCGAGCTATTTATAAGACTATCTTTATCCCAATGTTGTGCTACCAGTGCCAGACATGGACAATCGACTCAAGATGTAACAAAGCTTGTCAAGTTATCGGGCAGACCGCACCACTAGTGTCTAACACAGAGGTAATGTTAGAAGCGAAGCGAGCTATTTATATAATCATCATTGAGTGCCGTCTCCGCATCGACGGTTGGCTACCAAGTGGCGCCATTTCACTCTGCTTTGATGGTGCAAGTTGTCATATGCTGACTTGTAAATCTTTGATGTTACTCGTCAACGTTAGTCTTGGTCTGCCTCTTTTACCTTGTATTTTCCCCTCCAGGATTACTTTTAGTAGGCTGCTGTTTCTTTTAACATGACCAAAAAATCTCATTTGATTTGTTCTAATTGTGTTTAGTAATTCTCTCTTTTCATTTTTAGTTGTTTTAAGACTTCTTCGTTTGTTTTCTTTTCCTTCCATCCAATTCTTCCTATTCTTCTATCAATCCACATTTTAAAGGTTTCATTTCTCTGTTCTATCTTCTTGTCTAATGTCCATGTTTCTGCACCATATAGGAATGTTGAGAAGATGTAACATTTTGATATTCTTAGTTTTAGCCCTGGTGTTATTTGTTTTGATGTTAGTATGTTCTTCATGACATTAAAATTACTTTTTTGCCATTCCTATTCTTTTGTTTATTTCAGTTGTACATTTTCCATCACTGGTTATAGTATGTCCAAGGTAGTTGTAGTTCTGAACTGTCTCAAGGTCTATTCCTTCAATTTTGATATCCACTTGTGGGTTTTGAGTATCTTCTTTGTTTATGATCATAGATTTAGTCTTTTTGATATTCATATCTAGTCCATATTTTTTGCTTGTCATGTTTATCTCATTAAGTAATTGTTGTAGATCTTTAGGATTTTCTGCTAGTAGTACAGTATCATCAGCATATCTTATTGATTATCTTTCCATTAATTTGTAGGCCTGACATCTCTGAGATGTTTTTAAAGATTTGCTCAGTTTATAGATTGAACAAGCTTGGTGATAGGATGCATCCTTGTCTTACTCCTCTTTTTATATCAATGGGTGTAGAGTTCTCTTTGTTATATTTTATTATTGCTGTTTGCTCCCAGTATAGATTACATATTAGTCGTATATCCATGTCATCTAGATGTATCTCTTTTAGGCATTCTATAAGTTGTTTGTGGTGTACTCTATCAAAAGCTTTGGTGTAGTCTATGAAGCAGGCATATATTGGTTTGTTTACTTCTGTGTACTTTTCGATTAATGTCCTCATGCTGAATATGGCTTCTTTTGTCCCACTGTTTTTCCTCAATCCAAATTGGTGTTCTTTTAATTCAATATTGATTTTATTCTGAATCCTTCCTTGTAGAACTTTTAACAAGATTTCTCTTACTTGGCTCATTAGGCTTATTGATCTAAAATCACTGAATTCAACTGCACCATTCTTTTTAGACAATGTCATGAAATTTGATATGTTTTAGTTCATTTGAAATGTATCCTGAACGGTATATGTCGTTGCAAATGTCTGTGATGTGATCAGGTCAATGCCAACATCTTCTAGTGCCTTTATCATCTCTATCTCTATGTTGTCAGCTCCTGCAGCTTTTCCCTTTTTCATTGTTTGTATAGTTTTTACTATTACGGAACCTATCTTTTATCTTGATGTAGTCTGATTCCTCTTATTATCTTCAGGGCTTTTCCACGTGTATAGTTTCCTATTCTCTTGCTCATTGTAGATATTACATATTAACTATATGTAGGACTACCTTTACCCCAACTCTGTGCTACCAATGCCAGACATGGACCTTAAGCTCAAAAACTATTAGAAAAAATAGCCTGAATACATCAAGCAACAACAGATTAAATGGTTCGGTCATGCTATAAAACACAAATAGCTAGATCTAATACAACGAGTTATCAACAAACGAAACAAGAATACCAGACCAAGAGGCCGACCAAGGAAAAGATGGATAAACGGAATAGTAGAACCACTCGGTATAACAGCAGAAGAGGCCATTAGAGGAACAAGAAACTGCGGACTACATCTCCCCATTGACGCCGATACGAAAATGAAGAAAGAAAGAAAGAAAAAAGAAAGAAAGAAAAAGAAAGAAAGAAGGAAAGAAATGTGAGAACCGCTGGAAAATATTTCAGTAAACAACTTTTGTGACTGATACCAATAAAACGTCGAATTGTGGGGACAGCTCACCCAACATGGGAACCGCTGAGATAGATCAACACAACGTTTCTATTGTTCATTCAAATAGGACGTTCAATTGTGGGGACAGCTCACCCAACATGGGAACCGCTGAGATAGATCAACACAACGTTTCTATTGTTCATTCAAATAGGACGTTCAATTGTGGGGGCAGCTCACCCAACATGGGAACCGCTGAGATAGATCAACACAACGTTTCTATTGTTCATTCAAATAGGACGTTCACTTGTGGGGACAGCTCACCCAACATGGGAACCGCTGAGATAGATCAACACAACGTTTCTATTGTTCATTCAAATAGGACGTTCAATTGTGGGGACAGCTGAAATAAGTATCACGGCTGGATGATTGCTTCCAATTAGCTGTACAGCCGTGCTGATTGATGCTCCTAAATAACTAATCATGAGACTGTTTACAGTGAAATTGTTGACAGAATGAAATTGAGAAAAAAACACGAAAAATTGAATTTTAAATAAAAGAACGGCAAATAATGAATAGGAAGGGAGAACATTGTCTTGGCTTCTTCAAGTCTAGCGTGTCGGAGTTTATTTAATAGGTGGCAACATTGATGAAATTCTTGATGAGTTTTTTGATGAGATTCTTGATGAGATTCTTGATGAGGTTCTTGATGAGATTCTTGATGAGATTCTTGATGAGAATCTTGATGGAATTCTTGATGAGATTCTTGATGAGGTCATAATGGAATTCTTGATTAGATTCTTGGTGAGATTCTTGATGAGATCATAATGGAATTCTTGATTAGATTCTTGATGAGATTCTTGATGAGGTCATAATGGAATTCTTGATTAGATTCTTGATGAGATTCTTGATGAGATTCTTGATGAAATTCTTGATGGAACTCTTGATGAGATTCTTGATGAGGTCATAATGGAATTCTTGATTAGATTCTTAATGAGATTCTTGATGAGATTCTTGATGAGAATCTTGATGGAACTCTTGATGAGATTCTTGATGAGATTCTTGATGAGAATCTTGATGGAATTCTTGATGAGATTCTTGATGAGGTCATAATGGAATTCTTGATTAGATTCTTGATGAGATTCTTTATGAGAATCTTGATGGAACTCTTGATGAGATTCTTGACGAGGTCATAATGGAATTCTTGATGAGATTCTTGATGAAATTCTTGATTAGATTCTTGATGAGATTCTTGATGAGATTCTTGATGAGAATCTTGATGGAACTCTTGATTAGATTCTTGATGAGGTCATAATGGAATTCTTGATGAGATTCTTGATGAGATTCTTAATGGAATTCTTGATGAGATTCTTGATGAGATTCTTGATGAGAATCTTGATGGAATTCTTGATGAGATTCTTGATGAAAATCTTGATGAGAATCTTGATGGAATTCTTGATGAGATTCTTGATGAGGTCATAATGGAATTCTTGATTAGATTCTTGATGAGATTCTTGATGAGAATCTTGATGGAACTCTTGATGAGATTCTTGATGAGGTCATAATGGAATTCTTGATGAGATTCTTGATGAGATTCTTCATGGAATTCTTGATGAGATTCTTGATGAGATTCTTGATGAGAATCTTGATGGAATTCTTGATGAGATTCTTGATGAGAATCTTGATGAGAATCATGATGGAATTCTTGATGAGATTCTTGATGAGAATCTTGATGAGAATCTTGATGAGAATCTTGATGGAATTCTTGATGAGGTCATAATGGAATTCTTGATTAGATTCTTGATGAGATTCTTGATGAGAATCTTGATGTAACTCTTGATGAGATTCTTGATGAGGTCATAATGGAATTCTTGATTAGATTCTTGATGAGATTCTTGATGAGATTCTTGATGAGAATCTTGATGGAACTCTTGATGATATTCTTGATGAGAATCTTGATGGAATTCTTGATGAGATTTTTGATGAGAATCTTGATGGAATTCTTGATGAGATTCTTGATGAGGTCATAATGGAATTCTTGATTAGATTCTTGATGAGATACTTGATGAGATTCTTGATGAGAATCTTGATGGAACTCTTGATGAGATTCTTGATGAGATTCTTGATGAGAATCTTGATGGAATTCTTGATGAGATTCTTGATGAGAATCTTGATGGAATTCTTGATGAGATTCTTGATGAGGTCATAATGGAATTCTTGATGAGATTCTTGATGAGATTCTTGATGAGATTCTTGATGAGAATCTTGATGGAATTCTTGATGAGATTCTTGATGAGGTCATAATGGAATTCTTTATGAGATTCTTGTTGAGATTCTTGATGAGATTCTTGATGAAGGTTTAATGTAAATAAACTTTGAGAGAACATCAGACCCAAGGGTCGACCACGAAAAAGATGGAGTGACGGAATTTTAGAAACACTAGAAAACATAACAGCAGCAGATGCCAACAGAAGAGCAAAAGAATGCACATTATATCTCCCCTTGACGCTGAAAGGCAGATGAAGAAGGAGAAAGAAGGAGAAGAAGAAGAAGGAGAAGAGAACTGAAAAGTATCGGTGCAATCAATCAGAGAAATGATGGAATTTGATTAAATCAGTAAAAGAACTTAAGGAGTTTGAGTTAATTTGTATGAGAACTAATGGAACTTGATCAAATCAAAAAGAACTAATAGAACTTTATGAAATCAAAAAGAACTAATGACGCTTGATGAAAACATGACAAGGTCAAGGTGAAGTACGAGACTTAAATCAAGGTCTTAGCACGCGAGTTTCCACCCATATGTGCTCGCCGCCTATCCAGAAGTGTTCGGAGACTTCTGGATAGTGTCGCTTCAAGCATAGAAACTCACGATGCGAGGCGGCATTCCTCACCTTCCCAGAGAAATACTCTGGTACCCATTTCTGCCAGCGGCTGGGTCGACCGTGGGGGTATTTATTTTTTCCAACCACAAGTACAACTGACACTGTTTCCAGCGGGAATCGAACACGGGTTGTCGCAACGTCACTAGCCCGGTCGGGTGGTTTTCCCAACTGGGCTACCGAGGCCCCCTAGATGAAATTAATAAAGAACTAATGGAACTTGATGAAATCAATAAAGAACTAATAGAACTTGATGAAATCAATAAAGAACTAATGGAACTTGATGAAATCAATAAAGAACTAATGGAACTTGATGAAATCAATAAAGAACTAATAGAACTTGATGAAATCAATTAGAGAACTATTAAACTTGATGAAATCAATAAAGAACTAATGGAACTTGATAAGATCAATTAGATCTTTATTAAACTTGCTGAAATCAATTAGATAACTATTAAATTTGATTAAATCAATAAGAGAACTACATAAACTTGATGAAATCAATAAAAGAACTGATTTGATTCGTCCAGAAACGATGAAACACAAGTAAATGGTACAAGGAAAAGTTGATGCTAAAATCGGATGATGGGATCGTTGTAAAGGACACATTACATGTTGGGGGCCCAGACCGTGTTATCTTGAGAACCACTGCACAGTGTCGAGTACAAAGAAAGGCACAGCTTCTCTCTGGCATCAGGCAATCTGGAAGGTACAACCTACTTTGTTTGTACAAGAAGGGAGGGGATTGCAATTTGCTGTACGGTCGAGACGATGGCGCCTCTACTGTCTGTGTGTATGTGTGTGTGTATGTGTGGAAGCAGGAACAGGGCTGGGAAAAGGTCAAGAGAATGACCTTTCAGTTCTGGGGAAGTATAAACCAATCAAAGACTAGGGTGAAAGTCACCTGTGAGAGCCGTCAAACAGCTGTGGCGATACGATCCATCCATCCATCCATCCACCCATCCATCCATCCATCCATCCATCCATCCATCCATCCATCCATCCATCCATCCATCCATCCATCCATCCATCCATCCATCCATCCATCCGTCCGTCCGTCCGTCCGTCCGTCCGTCCGTCCGCCGTCCGTCCGTCCGTCCGTCCGTCTGTCTCTCTATCTATCTATCTATCTATCTATCTATCTATCTATCTATCTATCTATCTATCTATCTATCTATCTATCTATCTATCTATCTATCTATCTATCTATCTATCTATCTATCTATCTATCTATCTATCTATCTATCTATCTATCTATCTATCTATCTATCTATCTATCTATCTATCTATCTATCTATCTATCTATCTATCTATCTATCTATCTATCTATCTATCTATCTATCTATCTATCTATCTATCTTTCTATGTCTGTCTGTCTGCCTGTTTATCTGCCTGCCTGCATGTCTGTATGTCTGCCTGTCTCTCTGTCTGCAACTCTGCCAGTCTGTCTGCCTGCCTGTTTGCCTGCCTCCGTGTCTGTCTGTTCGTCTTCGTGTTATCGTCAGTATGTCTACTTGCATGTATCACATCTTGTCTGTCTGTCTGTCTCGATGTCCTTCGCAATATATATTAAGGTGTCTATCTAGAATGTATCTCTATCTTCTTTTTTCCTGGACCACAAATCATATCTCTCCAACGCTTGAATGTAGCATCCATTGTCAAGTCTCCATTCTCATACTAGAAGTTGTTAAATAAGTTCCATTCTCATACTAGAAGTCGTTAATGAAGTTCCATTCTCAAACTAGAAGTTGTTAAATAAGTTCCATTCTCATACTAGAAGTTGTTAAGTTCCATTCTCATACTAGAAGTTGTTAATTAAGTTCCATTCTATCCAGTCTTTCAGAAGCCTTGAAAAGTTGTGGAAATCAAAACTCATCAGCACAAATACAAAACTTAGGCTATTCAAATCAAATGTACTATCAACCCTTACGTATGCGTGTGAAAGCTGGAAAACAACAAGAGATATAGAAACAAAGTTGAACGCATTCGAAAATAAATGTCTAAGGAAAATACTTGGTATAGCATGGAACGAATTCAAAACAAACGAGGAAATTAGAGAAATCGCCAATCAACCACTAATATCTTCAGTAATCAAGAAAAGACGATGGTCATACGTTGGACATGTGATGAGAAGAGATAATAACCGAATAGCAAAGCAAGCCCTCATATGGGAAACAACAGGTAAAAGAAAAAGAGGAAGACCCAGGGAGACACTGAGAAGAACATTGATGAGAGAGGCAAGAGCAGCAGGAATCGGCTCCCTCAATGAGATAGAACTGCTTGCACAGAACAGAGACAGATGGCGAGATTTGATAAAATATCTTTAAAAGAAAACTGCTAGAACAAAAATACATATAGGAGAAGGTGTATCTTGGTCTACGCCCTATGGGCCGGTTACGGCTCGAAAGGTCAATAGATAGATAGATTCTCATATTAGAAGTTGTTAATTAAGTTCCATTCTCATACTAGAAGTTGTTAATTAAGTTCCATTCTCATACTAGAAGTTATTAAGTTCAATTCTCATACTAGAAGTTGTTAAATAAGTTCCATTTTCACACTAGAAGTTGTTAATTAATTCCATTCTCATACTAGAAGTTGTTAAATAAGTTCCATTCTCATACTAGAAGTTAATTAATTCCATTCTCATACTAGAAGTTGTTAATTAAGTTCCATTCTCATACTAGAAGTTGTTAAATAAGTTCCATTCTCATACTAGAAGTTGTTAATTAAGTTCCATTCTCATACTAGAAGTTAATTAATTCCATTCTCATACTAGAAGTTGCTAATTAAGTTCCATTCTCATACTAGAAGTTGTTAATTAAGTTCCATTCTCATACTAGAAGTTGTTAATTAAGTTCCATTCTCATACTAGAAGTTTTTAATTAAGTTCCATTCTCATACTAGAAGTTGTTAATTAAGTTCCATTCTCATACTAGAAGTCGTTAATTAAGTTCCATTCTCATACTAGAAGTTGTTAATTAAGTTCCATTCTCATACTAGAAGTTGTTAATTAAGTTCCATTCTCATACTGGAAGTTGTTACAGCTATGTTGTTTGTAATCATTATTGCTATGATTCCAGCGACGTCGGCTCCGGCAGCACAGATCACGATTGGGGATTGTCGTGAGAAGAGGATGATATTACTTAGAGACTTGTCCGATGTGCGGGGAGCAAGACCTGTCGACTAACTAAATAACTAACTAACTAACTAACTTACTAACTAACTAATTAATTAACTAATTAATTAACTAACCATCCAAGCAATTAACTAACTAACCAAACAAGGAACTAACTAACCAACTAACTAAACAACTAACCAACCAACTGACAAATTAACAAAACAAGCAACCAACTAACTAACCAACTAACTAACCACCTAACTAACCAACCAACAAACTAACTAACAACCTAACTAACCAACCAACAAACTAACTAACCAACTAACTAACCAATTAACCAACTAACTTACTAACCAACTAACTAAAAAACTAACCAGCTAATTAGCTAAACAGCTAACTTACTGACCAATTAACTAACCAACCAACCAACTAACTAACCAAATTACTAGCTAACAAACCAACTAACAAACGAACTAACTAACTAACCAACTAGTAAACTAACTAACTAACCAACCAAATAACTAACCAACCAACCAACTAGCTAACTATATATTACTAACCTTCTAATTAGCTAAACAGCTAACTAACTGACCAATTAAATAAATAACAAACTAACTAACCAACCAACTAACCAAACAACCAACGAACCAACCAACCAACTAACATACTAACTAATTAACCAACTAACTACATAACCAACTAACTAACCAATCAACGAACCAACCAACCTACCAACCAACTAACAAAATAACTAACTAACAAATCAACCAATCAACTAACTAATTAACCAACTAACTAACCAACCAATTAATGAACCAACTAACCAACTAGCTCGCTAACTAACAAGTCGTGCCCAACTTTTAAAATCAATATCTTTTAAACCGCTTTTTGTATTTTTTTTCAAAATTTGCATGTAAAGTTATAATGATTAGAATCCAACAGGGAATTAATTTCATTAAAAACAAACATTTGGTTATTATTATTGCTTATTTGATTTATATAAATTTATAACGACCCATTGATGTAGTCAAAACTTAGTGTTTACAGTATTTAAGTTAAAAATAGCGATTACAAATCTATACACGGTCAAATTTACGATTTTGCACGCTTTAAACGTGAGCTGTCTGACACAATTAGACACTTGTAGAAAACACGAGGCATTGTGTGTTCCATTTCCGTTCATCCATAGGTGTAGACGTGGAACAATAACATTTATCATGAGTCTTAAAATGAAATTCTGCAGTTTACAAAACATCGCAATAAAAATGTATGACTATTTTTGCAAAGAGGCTAAACGAGGAAGATTATTTCATTCTTTAGAAAACCCTGAGAGTAGGACAAGACACATTTTGGATTTATCTAAACGGTCATTTAATCGCTGGATTCAAGCACGTGACCGTCAATGTTCAAAATATACAAAATCACAAGGAAGAGCAAAAATGTTGGATAATTTCGACAGTGAACTTATTAGAAGTGAAATTCGCAAAATGTTGGGTATGAATGAAACTGTTACAATAAGAAAATTAAAAGTATCGCTGAAAAAGAACAACAGTATTGAAATATCAAAGTCTACATTATGGAGGAATGTGAGAGCTGCAGGCTTTACATTCAGAAAGTATTCCAATGGACGAAACATCATCTGTGAGAAGCCACATATAGTAGTCATGAGAAGCAAGTACTTACGTGAAGTAAAAGAGGTGCGCAAGCATGGTTATGATATTGTGTACTTGGATGAAACATGGATCAATGCTCACCACACTAACCAAAGGGAATGGCAGTCATCAGATGGAAAGATTACGAGATTAATACCTAGCAGCAAAGGACAGCGCTTGATAATTGCTCATGCAGGTAGTCGACAACATGGACTAATACAGAATGCAGAGCTAATTTTTCTTTCAAAATCCATAGACAATCGGGATTATCACTCTGAGATGAATGGTCACATATTTAGACATTGGATTGAAAATTCTGTTCTCCCATCACTAGATCGACCATCTTGCCTAATAATGGACAATGCAGCGTACCACAACATTGTTGCACTTGTAGATAAAGTCCCGACGTCATCCAGTACAAAAGATGCTATTAAGATATGGCTCACAAAGGAGCACATACAATTTAATAACATGTACTTAAAACCTGAATTACTATCTCTAGTAAAGCAAAAACAGAGGACAAAGATTTTTCAAATAGATAAGATTATCCAAGAGCACGGTCATATAAGTTTGAGGCTGCCACCTTACCATGCTCATTTAAATCCAATAGAACTAATCTGGGCAAAATTAAAAGGACAAGTGGCCGATGAAAATACAACATTCAAAATATGCGATGTAAAGACTCTTGCTAATCTCGCTTTATTAAATATAGACAAAGATTATTGGGCTAAATGTGAAGACCACGTCTTAAAACAGGAAGAGGAATATTGGAAAAATGATGGTTTGTGGAATGTTCAACCCCAAACAGTTATTAATCTTTTAGACTCGTCTGATTCAGAATGAAAGTATATAGCCCCCACAATGTTGGCCCCTATATTACCTTAAATTATTTCAACAAACGGTCCTTTTCAGGACCACACAACTATGAAAATTGGACATACAGCTTGATATTATCGTCCGTCCTCGAACTGAGCAGACAATAATTATCCTGGTGTTTTGTTTTATCCAGTTATTTCCCCATTACGGCCACGCCTTTACCTAGTGAAAATTAATCGTAGACCAGCAACTACGGTAATTTCTATTCTTTAGGGCTTCACAATTTACAATTTTGACAAACATCAAAAGAAATATCGCCGCTTTAAGAAAACTGCAGCTGCAAGATATTTGTTAAATATACATTTAAAGGGTCTTTTGCATTCTAATAACATTTGGAAAATTTCAACAGGATTTAACAAACGGTTAGAGAGTAATAGCGTTTTGAAGTTGGGCATATGTTTTGAAACGAGCTAACTAAGTAACTAACTATTTATCATTCCTTCACCACTACAGGACCTCATTCTACCTCTCTCTCTCTCTCTAGTCCTTCCACTCTACCTCTTCAAGCAACTATAACCAACGAGAAGCTTTCCGTATTCACTGGCCACCTCTAGTATCCTCCTGTTTATCTCATCGTCCTTGAAACATCAGCAACAAGTAGACCAACTCTCGTCTGGACATATTTCCTGTTCCAGACCTGCACGTATCCGCCTTACCTAACAGTTTTACAACTGCCTCCGTCATTTCCTTCTGAAAGAACTAGTCTGCACATACTCTCAGATAATGATGATTATATTTTTGCCTCAGTTAGCACACGTGTTCGTCTACAACGTTTGCTAAATATAATCTCAGGCAGCTGAAAGATAAGTAATCGCAGGACTGGTAAAGTAATTGTAAAAACTGAGAAGGATAAATAAAGACGGTCAAAGAATAGAGGCGTTCGTGGAGTGTTTCCATCAACGGCGTGGGTTCATTTTTGTGTGTACTTTTGATTGTGTTAACGAGGACATGACGATGGGATAATGTGGTTAGGGATATACGATGATGGGGTGGTTAGGGGTATATGATGATGGGGTGGTTAGGGGTATACGATGATGGGGTGGTTAGGGATATATGATGATGGGGTGGTTAGGGGTATATGATGATGGGGTGGTTAGGGTATATGATGATGGGGTGGTTAGGGGTATATGATGATGGGGTGGTTAGGGGTATATGATGATGGGGTGGTTAGGGGTATATGATGATGGGGTGGTTAGGGATATATGATGATGGGGTGGTTAGGGGTATATGATGATGGGGTGGTTAGGGGTATATGATGATGGGGTGGTTAGGGGTATATGATGATGGGGTGGTTAGGGGTATACGATGATGGGGTGGTTAGGGATATATGATGATGGGGTGGTTAGGGGTATATGATGATGGGGTGGTTAGGGGTATATGATGATGGGGTGGTTAGGGATATACGATGATAGGGTGGTTAGGGATATATGATGATGGGATGGTTAGGGATAGATGATGATAGGGTGGTTAGGGATATATGATGATGGGGTGGTTAGGGATATATGATGATGGGGTGGTTAGGGATATATGATGATGGGGTGGTTAGGGATAGATGATGATGGGGTGGTTAGGGATATATGATGATGGGGTGGTTAGGGATATATGATGATGGAGTGGTTAGGGATAGATAATGATGGGGTGGTTAGGGATATATGATGATGGGGTGGTTAGGGATATACGATGATAGGGTGGTTAGGGATATATGATGGTAAGGAGGTTAGGGGTATGATAGGGTGGTTATTGATATATAATGATAGGGTGGTTAGGGATATGATAGGGTGGTTAGGGATATATGATGGTAGGGAGGTTAGGGGTATGATAGGGTGGTTAGGGATATATGATGGTAGGGAGGTTAGGGGTATGATAGGATGGTTAGGGATATATGATGGTAGGGAGGTTAGGGGTATGATAGGGTGGTTATTGATATATGATGGTAGGGAGGTTAGGGATATGATAGGGTGGTTAGGGATATGATAGGGTGGTTAGGGATATGATAGGGTGGTTAGGGATATGATAGGGTGGTTAGGGATATACGATGGTAGGGTGGTTAGGGATATGATAGGGTGGTTAGGGATATATGATGGTAGGGTAGTTAGGGATATATGATAGTAGGGTTCTTAGGAACAAAATACAACATGAAAATCAACATCAACAAAACAGAAGTCATGAATGTCGCCAAAAATAAACAGAACATCAACATAACTATAGAAGGCAGACAACTAAAACAAGTAGAGGAATTCAAATACCTAGGAAGTCTAATGACAAACGACAATTCCCAAACAGCAGAGATAGAATCAAGATGCAACAAAGCTTGTCAAATCATTAAACAGCTATCTCCACTACTGTCCAACAAGGAAATAACTCTGGAGGCAAAACGAGCACTATACAATACAATCTTCATTCCAACGTTGTGCTACCAATGCCGGACCTGGACCCTAGATGCAAGAACAATAAGAAAAATAACCTCTACAGAGATGAAATGTGTTAGACGAATGACAGGAAACAGTCTGAGAGATAAGATCAGAAATGTAGAACTGAGAAAAAAGCTAGGAATAGCCCCAGCCATAGAATATATAAGGAAACAACAGATAAAATGGTTCGGCCACGTGACAAGGCAGAAAGAACAAAACACAACACAACGAGCCTTCAACAAACGTTGTGAGAACAACAGACCCAAGGGTCGACCACGAAAAAGATGGATCGATGGAATATTAGAAGCACTAGGAAACATAACAGCAGCAGAGGCGAACAGAAGAGCAAAAGACCGCAAATTATATCTCCCCTCGACGCTGAAAGGCAGATGAGGAAGGAAAGAAGAAGAAGAAGAAGAAGGGTGCTTACTGGTATATAATGATAAGGTGGTTAGGGGTATATGATGATAGGGTGGTTAGGGGTATGATAGGGTGGTTATGGGTATGATAGGGTGGTTATGGGTATGATAGGGTGGTTATTGATATATAATGAGTGGAGTGTTGAGTGAGTAGTGGTGATGACCATTGTGGTTTCTGGAGAGGAAGAGAAATATTACCTAAGTCCCCTTTCAATAAGTGTACATCTGGGGTTCTCTCTCTCTCTTTCCTTCCCCTCTCTCTCTCTTTCTTTCCTCTCTCTCTCTTTCTTTCCTCTCTCTTTCTTTCTTTCATCTCTCTCTCTTTCTTTCCTCTCTCTCTCTTTCTTTCCTCTCTCTCTCTCTCTCTCTCTTTCTTTCCTCTCTCTCTCTTTCTTTCCTCTCTCTCTCTCTCTTTCCTTCCTCTCTCTCTCTCTCTTTCTTTCCTCTCTCTCTCTTTCTTTCCTCTCTCTTTCTTTCTTTCATCTCTCTCTCTTTCTTTCCTCTCTCTCTTTCTTTCCTCTCTCTCTCTTTCTTTCCTCTCTCTCTCTCTTTCTTTCCTCTCTCTCTCTCTTTCTTTCATCTCTCTCTCTTTCTTTCCTCTCTCTTTCTTTCTTTCATCTCTCTCTCTTTCTTTCCTCTCTCTCTTTCTTTCCTCTCTCTCTCTCTCTTTCTTTCCTCTCTCTCTCTCTTTCTTTCCTCTCTCTCTCTCTCTTTCTTTCCTATCTCTCTCTTTCTTTCCTCTCTCTCTCTTTCTTTCCTCTCTCTCTTTCTTTCCTTTCTCTCTCTCACTCTTTCTTTCTTTCCTCGCCCCATCTCTCTTTCTTTCCTCTCTCTCTCTTTCTTTACCCTCTCTCTCTCTCTCTCTCTCTCTCTCTTCTTTCCTCTCTCTCTTTCTTTCCTCTCTCTCTTTCTTTCCTCTCTCTCTCTTTCTTTACCCTCTCTCTCTCTCTCTCTCTCTCTCTTTCTTTCCTCTCTCTTTCTTTCCTCTCTCTCTTTCTTTCCTCTCTCTCTCTCTTACTTTCTTTCCTCTCCCTCTCTCTCTTTCTTTCCTCTCTCTCTTTCTTTCCTCTCTCTCTTTCTTTCCTCTCTCTCTCTCTTTCTTCCCCCCCCCTCTCTCTCTCTTTCTTTCCTCTCTCTCTCTCTCTTTCTTTCCCCTCTCTCGCTCTTTCTTTCCTCTCTCTCGCTCTTTCTTTCCTCTCTCTCTCTTTCCTCTCTCTCTCTTTCTTTCCTCTCTCTCTCTTTCTTTCCTCTATCTCTCTTTCTTTCCTCTCTCTCTCTATTTCCTCTCCTCTCTCTCTCTTTTTCTTTCATCTCTCTCTCTCTCTCCCTTTCTTTCCTCTCTCTCTCTCTTTTTCTTTCATCTCTCTCTCCCTTTCTTTCCCTGTCTCTCTATTTCCTCTCTCTCTTTCATTCTCCTGTCTCTCTCTTTTTCTTTCATCTCTCTCTCCCTTTCTTTCCCCTCTCTCTCTTTCTTTACTCTCTCTTTCTTTTCTCTCTCTCTCTTTCTTTTCTCTCTCTCTCACTCTCTTTCTTTCCTCTCTCTCTCTCTTTCTTTCCTCTCTCTCTCTCTTTCTTCTCTCTCTCTTTCTTTCCTCTCTCTCTCTTTCTTTCCTCTCTCTCTTTCTTTTCTCTCTCTCTCTCTTTCCCCTCTCTCTCTTTCTTTCCTCTCTCTCTCTCTCTCTCTTTCTTTCCTCTCTCTTTCTTTTCTCTCTCTCTCTTTCTTTCCTCTCTCTCTCTTTCTTTCCTCTCTCTCACTCTTTCTTTCCTCTCTCTCTTTCTTTCCTCTCTCTCTCTCTCTCTTTCTTTCCCCTCTCTCGCTCTTTCTTTCCTCTCTCTCTTTCTTTCCTCTCTCTCTCTCTCTTTCTTTCCCCTCTCTCGCTCTTTCTTTCCTCTCTCTCTTTCTTTCCCCTCTCTCGCTCTTTCTTTCCTCTCTCTCTTTCTTTCCTCTCTCTCTCTCTCTCTTTCTTTCCTCTCTCTCTTTCTTACCTCTCTCTCTTTTTCTTTCCTCTCTCTCGCTCTTTCTTTCATCTCTCTCTTTCTTTCCTCTCTCTCTCTCTTTCTTTCCTCTCTCTCACTCTTTCTTTCCTCTCTCTCGCTCTTTCTTTCATCTCTCTCTTTCTTTCCTCTCTCTCTCTCTTTCTTTCCTCTCTCTCTCTCTCTTTCTTTTCTCTCTCTCTCTTTCTTTCCTCTCTCTCTCTTTCTTTCCCCTCTCTCTTTCTTTTCTCTCTCTCTCTCTTTCCCCTCTCTCTCTTTCTTTCCTCTCTCTCTCTCTTTCTTTCCTCTCTCTCTTTCTTTCCTCTCTCTCTCTCTCTCTTTCTTTCCTCTCTCTCTCTCTCTCTTTCTTTCCTGTCTCTCTCTCTCTTTCTTTCCTATCTCTCTCTTTCTTTCCTCTCTCTCTCTTTCTTTCCTCTCTCTCTCTCTTTCTTTCCTCTCTCTCTTTCTTTTCTCTCTCTCTCTCTTTCCCCTCTCTCTCTTTCTTTCCTCTCTCTTTCTTTTCTCTCTCTCTCTTTCTTTCCTCTCTCTCTCTCTTTCTTTCCTCTCTCTCACTCTTTCTTTCCTCTCTCTCTTTCTTTCCTCTCTCTCTCTCTCTTTCTTTCCCCTCTCTCGCTGTTTCTTTCCTCTCTCTCTTTCTTTCCTCTCTCTCTCTTTCTTTCCCTCTCTCGCTCTTTCTTTCCTCTCTCTCTTTCTTTCCCCTCTCTCGCTCTTTCTTTCCTCTCTCTCTTTCTTTCCTCTCTCTCTCTCTCTTTCTTTCCTCTCTCTCTTTCTTACCCCTCTCTCTCTCTTTTTCTTTCCTCTCTCTCGCTCTTTCTTTCATCTCTCTCTTTCTTTCCTCTCTCTCTCTCTCTTTCTTTCCTCTCTCTCACTCTTTCTTTCCTCTCTCTCGCTCTTTCTTTCATCTCTCTCTCTCTTTCCTCTCTCTCTCTCTTTCTTTCCTCTCTCTCTCTTTCTTTCCTCTCTCTCTCTCTTTCTTTCCTCTCTCTCTTTCTTTCTCTCTCTCTCTCTCTCTTTCCCCTCTCTCTCTTTCTTTCCTCTCTCTCTCTCTTTCTTTCCTCTCTCTTTCTTTCCTCTCTCTCTCTCTTTCTTTCCTCTCTCTCACTCTTTCTTTCCTCTCTCTCTTTCTTTCCTCTCTCTCTCTCTTTCTTTCCCCTCTCTCGCTCTTTCTTTCCTCTCTCTCTTTCTTTCCTCTCTCTCTCTCTTTCTTTCCCCTCTCTCGCTCTTTCTTTCCTCTCTCTCTTTCTTTCCCCTCTCTCGCTCTTTCTTTCCTCTCTCTCTTTCTTTCCTCTCTCTCTCTCTTTCTTTCCTCTCTCTCTTTCTTTCCTCTCTCTCTCTTTTTCTTTCCTCTCTCTCGCTCTTTCTTTCATCTCTCTCTTTCTTTCCTCTCTCTCTCTCTTTCTTTCCTCTCTCTCACTCTTTCTTTCCTCTCTCTCGCTCTTTCTTTCATCTCTCTCTTTCTTTCCTCTCTCTCTCTCTTTCTGTCCTCTCTCTCACTCTTTCTTTCCTCTCTCTCTTTCTTTCCCCTCTCTCTCTCCCTTTCTTTCCTCTCTCTCTCTCTCTCTTTCTTTCCTCTCTCTCTTTCTTTCCTCTCTCTCTCTCTCTTTCTTTCCTCTCTCTCTTTCTTTCCTCTCTCTCTTTCTTTCCTCTCTCTCTCTCTCTCTTTCTTTCCTCTCTCTCTTTCTTTCCTCTCTCTCTCTCTCTTTCTTTCCTCTATCTCTTTCTTTCCTCTCTCTCTCTCGCTCTTTCTTTCCTCTCTCTCTTTCTTTCCTCTCTCTCTCTCTCTCTTTCTTTCCCCTCTCTCGCTCTTTCTTTCCTCTCTCTCTTTCTTTCCTCTCTCTCTTTCTTTCCCCTCTCTCTCTCTTTCTTTCCTCTCTCTCTTTCTTTCCTCTCTCTCTCTCTCTCTCTCTTTCTTTCCCCTCTCTCGCTCTTTCTTTCCTCTCTCTCTTTCTTTCCTCTCTCTCTCTCTCTTTCTTTCCTCTCTCTCTTTCTTTCCTCTCTCTCTCTTTTTCTTTCCTCTCTCTCGCTCTTTCTTTCATCTCTCTCTTTCTTTCCTCTCTCTCTCTCTCTCTTTCTTTCCTCTCTCTCACTCTTTCTTTCCTCTCTCTCGCTCTTTCTTTCATCTCTCTCTTTCTTTCCTCTCTCTCTCTCTTTCTTTCCTCTCTCTCACTCTTTCTTTCCTCTCTCTCTCTTTTTCTTTCCTCTCTCTCTCTCTCTTTATTTTCTCTCTCTCTCTCTCTTTCTTTCCTCTCTCTCCCTTTTTCTTTCCTCTCTCTCTCCTGCTCGCTAGCAATACGAGTTTACAGTTTTGGTTCACTTCACCTCTCTTCCCAGATCCGCCTCATCTGTACCATTCTCCTCCTCCACGATAAGTTCCATGATTCACTTCAACCGCCCTTCTTCACTTCGTTCCTAAAAATTACTCTTACATGCAACAGTCAACAGACAAACACTAAACTTAAAGCAAGAAGACAAATATTAGTACAGACTAGCACAGACAAATACCAAAATTAAAGCAAGAAGACAAATACTAGTACAGACTAGCACAGACAAATACCAAACTTAAAGCAAGAAGACAAATACTAGTACAGACTAGCACAGACAAACACTAAACTTAAAGCAAGAAGACAAACACTAGTAAAACTAGCACAGACAAACACTAAACTTAAAGCAAGAAGACAAATACTAGTACAGACTAGCACAGACAAACACTAAACTTAAAGCAAGAAGACAAACACTAGTACAGACTAGCACAGACAAACACTAAACTTAAAGCAAGAAGACAAACACTAGTACAGACTAGCACAGACAAACACTAAACTTAAAGCAAGAAGACAATCACTAGTACAGACTAGCACAGACAAACACTAAACTTAAAGCAAGAAGACAAACACTAGTACAGACTAGCACAGACAAACACTAAACTTAAAGCAAGAAGACAAACACTAGTACAGACTAGCACAGACAAACACTAAACTTAAAGCAAGAAGACAAACACTAGTACAGACTAGCACAGACAAACACTAAACTTAAAGCAAGAAGACAAATACTAGTACAGACTAGCACAGACAAACACTAAACTTAAAGCAAGAAGACAAACACTAGTACAGACTAGCACAGACAAACAAAGACAACAGAGACCAGCAGGGACAACATAGACTAACAGAGACAAAACAGACTAGCAGAAATAACGCAGACTAGCTGAGAGAACACAGACTAGCAGAGACAACACAGACTAGCAGAGATAACACAGACTAGCTGAGAGAACACAGACTAGCAGAGACAACACAGACTAGAAGAGATAACACAGACAACACAGACTAGCTGAGACAACACAGACTAGCAGAGATAACACAGACAACACAGACTAGCAGAGACAACATAGACAACACAGACTAACTGAGACAACACAGACAACACAGACTAGCTGAGACAACAGACAACACAGACTAGCAGAGATAACACAGACTAGCAGAGACAACACAGACAACACAGACAACACAGACTAGCTGAGACAACACAGACTAGCAGAGATAACACAGACTAGCAGAGACAACACAGACAACACAGACTAGCTGAGATAACACAGACTAGCAGAGACAACACAGACAACACAGACTAGCACAGACAACACAGACTAGCTGAGACAACACAGACACCACAGACTAGCAGATATAACACAGACAACACAGACTAGCAGAGACAACACAGACTAGCAGAGACAACACAGACAACATAGACTAGCTGAGATAACACAGACAACACAGACTAGCTGAGATAACACAGACTAGCTGAGACAACACAGACTAGCAGAGACAACACAGACAACATAGACTAGCTGAGATAACACAGACAACACAGACTAGCTGAGATAACACAGACTAGCTAAGACAACACAGACTAGCAGAGACAACACAGACAACATAGACTAGCAGAGATAACACAGACAACATAGACTAGCAGAGACAACACAGACAACATAGACTAGCAGAGACAACACAGACAACATAGACTAGCAGAGATAACACAGACAACACAGACTAGCTGAGATAACACAGACTAGCTGAGACAACACAGACTAGCAGAGACAACACAGACAACATAGACTAGCTGAGATAACACAGACAACACAGACTAGCTGAGACAACACAGACTAGCAGAGACAACACAGACTAGCAGAGACAACACAGACTAGCTGAGACAACACAGACTAGCTGAGACAACACAGACTAGCAGAGACAACACAGACTAGCTGAGACAACACAGACTAGCTGAGACAACACAAACTAGCAGAGACAACACAGACTAGCAGAGACAACACAGACTAGCTGAGACAACACAGACTAGCTGAGACAACACAGACTAGCAGAGACAACACAGACTAGCTGAGATAGCACAGACAACACAGACTAGCTGAGACAACACAGACTAGCTGAGACAACACAGACTAGCAGAGACAACACAGACTAGCAGAGACAACACAGACTAGAAGAGATAACACAGACAACACAGACTAGCTGAGACAACACAGACTAGCAGAGATAACACAGACAACACAGACTAGCAGAGACAACATAGACAACACAGACTAACTGAGACAACACAGACAACACAGACTAGCTGAGACAACACAGACAACACAGACTAGCAGAGATAACACAGACTAGCAGAGACAACACAGACAACACAGACAACACAGACTAGCTGAGACAACACAGACTAGCAGAGATAACACAGACTAGCAGAGACAACACAGACAACACAGACTAGCTGAGATAACACAGACTAGCAGAGACAACACAGACAACACAGACTAGCACAGACAACACAGACTAGCTGAGACAACACAGACACCACAGACTAGCAGATATAACACAGACAACACAGACTAGCAGAGACAACACAGACTAGCAGAGATAACGCAGACTAGCTGAGACAACACAGACAACACAGACTAGCAGAGATAACACAGACTAGCAGAGATAACACAAACAACACAGACTAGCTGAGACACCACAGACTAGCAGAGATAACACAGATAACACAGACTAGCAGAGATAACACAGACAACACAGACTAGCAGAGACAACACAGACAACACAGACTAGCTGAGAAAACACAGACAACACAGTCTAGCAGAGACAACACAGACAACACAGACTAGCAGAGATAACACATACAACACAGTCTAGCAGAGACAACACAGACTAGCAGAGACAACACAGACAACATACACTAGCAGAGACAACACTGACTTGCTGAGACAACACAGACAACACAGACTAGCAGAGAATACACAGACAACACAGACTAGCAGAGAAAACACAGACAACACAGACTAGCAGAGACAACACAGACTAGCAGAGACAACACAGACACCACAGACTAGTAGAGAAAACACAGACTAGCAGTGACAACACAGACTAGCAGAGAAAACACATATAACATAGTCCATTTCATGAAAAAAATCTGAACAAACTCAAAACAGAAACAAAAGTAGAAGCCGGACGGTGGGTGTCTCGCGTTGTAAACAAAACGAGTTGCGATACACAAAATATGATATGTGGAAGAACTCGCAGAAGCTCACAGCCAACAATGGTAGGCATTTATCATAATCTGACGGCTACCAGTGATGATCTCAAATGGCTATAAGTGACGACCTCACACAGCTTCCCGTGATGGCCTCACACATCTACCAGTGATGACCTCACACATCTACCAGTGTTGACCTCTCACAACTACCAGTGGTGACCTCACACATCTACCAGTGATGACCTCGCACAGCTACCAGTGATGACCTCACACAGCTACCAGTGATGACCTCACACAGCTGCCAGTGATGACCTCACACATCTACCAGTGATGACCTCACACAGCTGCCAGTGATGACCTCACACATCTACCAGTGATGACCTCACACAGCTACCAGTGATGACCTCACACAGCTACCAGTGATGACCTCATACAGCTGCCAGTGATGACCTCACACAGCTGCCAGTGATGACCTCACACATCTACCAGTGATGACCTCACACAGCTGCCAGTGATGACCTCACACATCTACCAGTGATGACCTCACACAGCTACCAGTGATGACCTCACACAGCTACCAGTGATGACCTGACACAGCTGCCAGTGATGACCTCACACAGCTACCAGTGATGACCTCACACAGCTGCCAATAGGTGTCTAGGCTTGAGACTACAATAACTTGAATCATGTTGGACTGACAGCCTGCATATGAAAGCCAGGGTCTGTGCGCAACCATCGAGCTACCTGATCCACCTTATAGCGATTACTACTGGAGGCGTATATGTTCGTGGACAGTAAGTACAAGCCAGACGACGTTAGACTCGAGGCTGCCTCCCATCTTAGTTCGTTCACAAACACAAGAACAAGAACCTCAACTACAACTTATCTTATTTCACACAATGAACAGTGAAATCTTATATATACGCAACACTCCTCTATGGTGCAGAAACATGGACAATAAATATAAGAAAACAGAGCAGAAAATTGAAGCCTTTGAAATGTGGATCTATAGGAAGTTTGGGAGAATTGGGTGGAAGGAAAAGAGACAAACAAGGAAGTTCTGAATCAGCTGAAAATGGGGGGAAAAATTATTATTTAACACAAGTCGTACAAGACAACTGACATTTTCTGGAACATGTGAAGACACATAACACCTTTCTAAAAGTTATTTTGGAAAGGAAGGTACAAGGGAGACGAGGCAAGGGCACACCAACACTAATGTGGACTGAGAACATCAAAGGGCGGATAAGTGGACCTATGGTAACGTGCACCATCAAGACAGAAGATAGAGTAAAATGTCGCTCCATGGTAGCCAACCTTCCATGTGGAGACGGCACATAATGAATGGCCATCCATAGTAGCCAACCTTCGATGTGGAGACGGCACCTAATGAATGAATGGTCATCCATAGTAGCCAACCTTCGATGTGGAGACGGCACCTAATGAATGAATGGCCATCCATAGTAGCCAACCTTCGATGTGGAGACGGCACCTAATGAATGAATGGTCATCCATAGTAGCCAACCTTCGATGTGGAGACGGCACTTAATGAATGAATGGTCATCCATAGTAGCCAACCTTCGATGTGGAGACGGCACCTAATGAATGAATGGTCATCCATAGTAGCCAACCTTCGATGTGGAGACGGCACCTAATGAATGAATGGTCATCCATAGTAGCCAACCTTCGATGTGGAGACGGCACCTAATGAATGAATGGTCATCCAAAGTAGCCAACCTTCGATGTGGAGACGGCACCTAATGAATGAATGGTCATCCATAGTAGCCAACCTTCGATGTGGAGACGGCACCTAATGAATGAATGGTCATCCATAGTAGCCAACCTTCGATGTGGAGACGGCACTTAATGAATGGTCATCCATAGTAGCCAACCTTCGATGTGGAGACGGCACTTAATGAATGGTCATCCATAGTAGCCAACCTTCGATGTGGAGACGGCACTTAATGAATGGTCATCCATAGTAGCCAACCTTCGATGTGGAGACGGCACTTAATGGATGGTCATCCATAGTAGCCAACCTTCGATGTGGAGACGGCACTTAATGAATGGTCATCCATAGTAGCCAGCCTTCGATGTGGAGACGGCACTTAATGAATGGTCATCCATAGTAGCCAACCTTCGATGTGGAGACGGCACCTAATGAATGAATGGTCATCCATAGTAGCCAACCTTCGATGTGGAGACGGCACCTAATGAATGAATGGTCATCCATAGTAGCCAACCTTCGATGTGGAGACGGCACTTAATGAATGGCCATCCATAGTAGCCAACCTTCGATGTGGATACGGCACTCAATGAATGAATGGTCATCCATAGTAGCCAACCTTCGATGTGGAGACGGCACTCAATGAATGAATGGTCATCCATAGTAGCCAACCTTCGATGTGGAAACGGCACTCAATGAATGAATGGTCATCCATAGTAGCCAACCTTCGATATGGAGACGGCACTCAATGAATGAATGGTCATCCATAGTAGCCAACCTTCGATGTGGAGACGGCACCTAATGAATGAATGGTCATCCATGGTAGCCAACCTTCGATATGGAGACGGCACCTAATGAATGAATGGTCATCCATAGTAGCCAACCTTCGATGTGGAGACGGCACTTAATGAATGGTCATCCATAGTAGCCAACCTTCGATGTGGAGACGGCACTCAATGAATGAATGGTCATCCATAGTAGCCAACCTTCGATGTGGAGACGGCACTCAATGAATGAATGGTCATCCATGGTAGCCAACCTTCGATATGGAGACTGCACTCAATGAATGAATGGTCATCCATGGTAGCCAACCTTCGATATGGAGACGGCACTCAATGAATGAATGGTCATCCATAGTAGCCAACCTTCGATGTGGAGACGGCACTCAATGAATGAATGGCCATCCATGGTAGCCAACCTTCGATATGGAGACGGCACTCAATGAATGAATGGTCATCCATGGTAGCCAACCTTCGATATGGAGACGGCACTCAATGAATGAATGGTCATCCATGGTAGCCAACCTTCGATATGGAGACGGCACTCAATGAATGAATGGTCATCCATGGTAGCCAACCTTCGATGTGGAGACGGCACTTAATGAATGGCTATCCATGGAAGCCAACCTTCGATATGGAGCCGGCACTTAATGAATGGCCATCCATGGTAGCCAACCTTCGATGTGGAGACGGCACTTAATGAATGGCCATCCATGTTAGCCAACCTTCGATGTGGAGACGGCACTTAATGAATGGCCATCCATGTTAGCCAACTTTCGATGTGGAGACGGCACTTAATGAATGGCCATCCATGTTAGCCAACCTTCGATGTGGAGACGGCACTTAATGAATGGCCATCCATGTTAGCAAACCTTCGATGTGGAGACGGCACTTAATGAATGGCCATCCATGTTAGCCAACTTTCGATGTGGAGACGGCACTTAATGAATGGCGCTCCATAGTAGCCAACCTTCGATGTGGAGACGACACTTAATGAATGGCCATCCATGTTAGCCAACTTTCGATGTGGAGACGGCACTTAATGAATGGCGCTCCATAGTAGCCAACCTTCGATATGGAGACGGCACTCAATGAATGAATGGTCATCCATGGTAGCCAACCTTCGATATGGAGACGGCACCTAATGAATGAATGGTCATCCATAGTAGCCAACCTTCGATGTGGAGACGGCACTCAATGAATGAATGGCCATCCATGGTAGCCAACCTTCGATATGGAGACGGCACTCAATGAATGAATGGTCATCCATGGTAGCCAACCTTCGATATGGAGACGGCACTCAATGAATGAATGGTCATCCATAGTAGCCAACCTTCGATATGGAGACGGCACTCAATGAATGAATGGTCATCCATGGTAGCCAACCTTCGATGTGGAGACGGCACTTAATGAATGGCCATCCATGGTAGCCAACCTTCGATGTGGAGACGGCACTTAATGAATGGCCATCCATGGTAGCCAACCTTCGATGTGGAGACGGCACTTAATGAATGGCCATCCATGTTAGCCAACCTTCGATGTGGAGACGGCACTTAATGAATGGCCATCCATGTTAGCCAACTTTCGATGTGGAGACGGCACTTAATGAATGGCCATCCATGTTAGCCAACCTTCGATGTGGAGACGGCACTTAATGAATGGCCATCCATGTTAGCCAACCTTCGATGTGGAGACGGCACTTAATGAATGGCCATCCATGTTAGCCAACTTTCGATGTGGAGACGGCACTTAATGAATTGCGCTCCATAGTAGCCAACCTTCGATGTGGAGACGACACTTAATGAATGGCCATCCATGTTAGCCAACTTTCGATGTGGAGACGGCACCTAATGAATGGCGCTCCATGGTAGCCAACCTTCGATGTGGAGACGGCACCTAATGAATGAATATCACAACACCTCAAAATGCTCGTGTCACGAGTAAGAGAAATATAACAAGTAATTTATGCACAAAACATTTTGCATTTCTCAAGATATAACTATTACATCCACAAAATGATAATTCACACCTCTATTTGACAATAGATGCTACAAGTTGATACTTACAACAAAGACTGTATCACACGTTGATTCCTGCATGCACGTTCGTCACATCTAACATACACCACCAGCACACAACGTTGCCAATCTGATGTTACTGATGAACAACAACGACATCAATTGTTATAATGCCTTACGTTACATGAAAACATAACTAAGTGTTGCTATAGCAACCCGATGATTCTGTAGTTGCTATACCACTGGTCGACTGCCTCGACAGAACATGGGAGACAACGCCCACATAGAACTTTCTAGAACGAACGAGGCTAAAGTCTAGCACAAGCGGTTTCGTTACCTCTCTCTGATTTGTCCAGATTAGCTCGCGCTTTTTTCACCAGATTTCTGAGCGGAGAGAATGTTCCAGAGAAACCTGGCGGTTGTTATTTCTTGATCTCTACAGTCATGAGCAAGAAGTTTGCCAGCCAGGAATGTTGACATCTTGTGTCGGGAAATGCCTTGTTACAATGATTGAGACAGCAAGAAGTTGACATCTTCACGTGTTTGCTTAGTATCCCTTCATCGTCCGTCCTTCAATTGCCGTTCGTAATAATGTCGGTGTCTTGATGTTGAAATTAGCGTTGGAGCATTGGTTAACGTTCGAATTAGCGTTGGGGCATTGACTGACGTTTGAATTAGCGTTGAAGCGCTGGTTACCGTTCGAATTAGCGTTGGGGCATTGACTGACGTTCGAATTAGCGTTGAAGCGTTGGTTACCGTTCGAATTAGCGTTGGGGCATTGACTGACGTTCGAATTAGCGTTGAAGCATTGGTTAACATTCGAATTAGCGTTGAAGCGTTGGTTAGCGTTCGAATTAGCGTTGGGGCATTGACTGACGTTCGAATTAGCGTTGAAGCATTGGTTAACATTCGAATTAGCGTTGAAGCGTTGGTTAACTTTCGAATTAGCGTTGAAGCATTGGTTAACATTCGAATTAGCGTTGAAGCATTGGTTAACTTTCGAATTAGCGTTGAAGCATTGGTTAAATTTCGAATTAGCGTTGAAGCATTGGTTAACTTTCGAATTAGCGTTGAAGTATTGGTTAACTTTCGAATTAGCGTTGAAGTATTGGTTAACTTTCGAATTAGCGTTGAAGTATTGGTTAACTTTCGAATTAGCGTTGAAGTATTGGTTAACTTTCGAATTAGCGTTGAAGTATTGGTTAACTTTCGAATTAGCGTTGAAGTATTGGTTAACTTTCGAATTAGCGTTGAAGTATTGGTTAACTTTCGAATTAGCGTTGAAGCATTGGTTAACTTTCGAATTAGCGTTGAAGTATTGGTTAACTTTCGAATTAGCGTTGAAGTATTGGTTAACTTTCGAATTAGCGTTGAAGTATTGGCGACATTCGAATTAGCGTTGAAGTATTGGCGACATTCGAATTAGCGTTGAAGTATTGGCGACATTCGAATTAGCGTTGAAGCATTGGTTAATGTTCGAATTAGCGTTGGATAATTGACTGACGTTCGAATTAGCGTTGAAGCATTGGTTAACTTTCGAATTAGCGTTGGATAATTGACTGACGTTCGAATTAGCGTTGAAGCATTGGTTAATTTTCGTATTAGCGTTGGGGCATTGGCTGACGTTCAAATTAGCGTTGGAGCATTGGTTATCGTTCGAATTAGCGTTAGAGTATTGGTTAATGTTCGAATTAGCGTTGGAGTATTGGTTAACGTTCGAATTAGCGTTGGAGTATTGGTTAACATTCGAATTAGCGTTGGAGTATTGGTTAACGTTCGAATTAGCGTTGGTTGACTTTCAAATTAGCGTTGGTTGACTTAGAATTGGCGTGACATTTTGTATACACGACATTGACTTGCCTTTTTGAGCCCTACTCACATAGCCAGACTTGTTAGTCTGCTCGCAGGCGGCGGAGTTGGACCATGAACGGCTACGGTTCTCTGTGACCTGACACGAAAACGTAACAGACAAACCAGTCGACAGGCAAACCGGTCGTCAGACAAACCGGTCGTCATGCAAACCAGTCATCAGGCAAACCGGTCGTCATGCAAACCAGTCATTATACAAACCAATCATCAGGTACACCAGTCATCATGCAAACCAGTCGTCAGGCAAACCAGTCATCAGGCAAACCAGTCATCAGGCAGACCAGTCGTCAGGCAAAACAGTCATCAGGCACACCAGTCGTCATGCAAACCAGTCGCCAGTCAAACCAGTCATCAGGTACACCAGACATCATGCAAACCAGTCGTCAGGCAAACCAGTCATCAGGCACACCAGTCGTCATGCAAACTAGTCGCCAGGCAAACCAGTCATCAGGCACACCAGTCGTCATGCAAACTAGTCGCCAGGCAAACCAGTCATCAGGCACACCAGCCGTCATGCAAACCAGTCGTCAGGCAAACCAGTCATCAGACAAGCCGGTCGTCAGACAAACCAGTCATCATGCAAACCAGTCATCAGGCAAATCAGTCATCAGGTACACCAGTCATCATGCAAACCATGTCGTCAGGCAAACCAGTCGTCGTGCAAACCAGTCATCAGACAAACCAGTCATCAGACAAACCATTTATCAGACAAACCATTTATCAGACAAACCAGTTGTCATGCAAACCAGAAGTCATCGACGAAGAAAGGTAACACCGCAAACAAAATATCACGCTAACGTCGGATACGCCTGGACGGAAAGCGCAGGATATTGCATTTTGATTGTAAACTACAACACAACGAATCTATTTCATTATCATCGTGTGCTATCTGCGCATCAAAGGTTGACGATCATCTAGTGCCATATCATCATGTTTTTGCTTGGATGTTCCACAATGTCATCTTCTTATGTTCATCTCTTGACGTTACCAATCTACTTCAATCTACCTTCTCTGTCTGTTCTCGTCTACCTTCCCTGTCTCTGTCTCGTCTACCTTCCATGTCTCTGTCTCGTCTACCTTCCCTGTCTCTGTCTCGTCTACCTTCCATATCTCTGTCTCGTCTACCTTCCCTGTCTCTGTCTCGTCCAGTGGCGTATACTGGTTTTGGGGTCTGGGCTACCGCTGACATAATAAATAAAAACATACATTATATTCAGTAGGCTAACATAAAGTAATATTTTCTAATGACTTCATTACATTTTAAATTACTTACTTATTTATGTTAATTATATCCGTCTTGTTTGGGATGAAAATGTATTGATGACTTTGTCATTGAAAGTACTGTTCTAAGTTTCTGAGGCAATAATTTCACAATGGACATTAATGCCAAACCAGATAAGCGTTCTTGTGTCTGAGTTGAGCGACAATAAGATTTGATTCTCTTCAGAGCAGAAAAAGTTCTGTCTACAGGTGCTGATACGCATAACGTAGTTATAAACAGCAAAGAAAGTTCTGGTAATGAGACATATTTTCACTTTCACTTTGTGACGATTCTGATTGGCTAGAGCTAAAAATAACCCATGAAACCGCATTCATCTAGCGGCAACACACCCTAAATAAATTTTGATTCCCATTTTTGAACGTCAAGGTCGGTAATACTTGGTCCGGATAGAGGAAAAGTTTACCGCTGGCTCCTAGAGGTTTCAATGTAGAATAGTTATAACATTCACAAACGTTATGGTGGCCAGACGAAAATCTTGCTTTAATAAATGCAAATCAAAGCAAATTAATCATATTGGCCTACGAAATGTGTTATAGAATATTCGAAAATTTGTAATATAATTATTTTAAAAAGTATAATAAAGTATTATTTCCTTTTGTATTTCGTTAATATGTTCAGGCAACCGGCGGTAGCTGCGGTGTCATAGAGAATACGCCACTGGTCTCGTCTACCTTCAATGTCTCTGTCTCGTCAACCTTCCCTGCCTGTGTCTCGTCTATCTTCCCTGTCTGTGTCTCGTCTACCTTCCCTGTTCTTGTCTCGTCTCCCTTTACTCGTCTCTGTCTCGTCTACCTTCCCTTTCTCTGTCTCGTCTCCCTTCCTTGTCTTTGTCTCGTCTACCTTCCCTGTTTGTGTCTCGTCTACCTTCCCTGTCTCTGTCTCGTTTACCTTCCCTGTCTGTGTCTCGTCTACCTTCCCTGTCTATGTCTCGTCTACCTTCCCTGTCTGTGTCTCGTCTACCTTCCCTGTCTGTGTCTCGTCTACCTTCCCTGTCTATGTCTCGTCTACCTTCCCTGTCTGTGTCTCGTCTGCTTTCACTGTCTATGTCTCGCCTACCTTCACTGTCTATGTCTCGTCTACCTTCCTTGTCTGTGTCTCGTCTACCTTCCCTGTCTGTGTCTCGTCTACCTTCACTGTCTGTGTCTCGTCTACCTTCACTGTCTTTGTCTCGTCTACCTTCACTGTCTGTGTCTCGTCTACCTTCACTGTCTTTGTCTCGTCTACCTTCACTGTATGTGGTCGTCTACCTTCACTGTCTTTGTCTCGTCTACCTTCACTGTCTTTGTCTCGTCTACCTTCACTGTCTGTGTCTCGTCTACCTTCACTGTCTGTGTCTCGTCTACCTTCACTGTCTGTGTCTCGTCTACCTTCACTGTCTGTGTCTCGTCTACCTTCACTGTCTGTGTCTCGTCTACCTTCACTGTCTGTGTCTCGTCTACCTTCACTGTCTGTGTCTCGTCTACCTTCACTGTCTGTGTCTCGTCTACCTTCACTGTCTTTGTCTCGTCTACCTTCACTGTCTGTGTCTCGTCTACCTTCCCTATCCCTGTCTCTCGTCTACCCTCCCTGTCTGTGTCTCGTCTACATTCCCTATCCCTGTCTCTCGTCTATCCTCCCTGTCTGTGTCTCGTCTACCTTCCCTGTCTGTGTCTCTCGTCTATCCTCCCTGTCTGTGTCTCGTCTACCTTCCCTATCCCTGTCTCTCGTCTATCCTCCCTGTCTGTGTCTCGTCTACCTTCCCTATCCTTGTCTCTCGTCTATCCTCCCTGTCTGTGTCTCGTCTACCTTCCCTGTCTGTGTCTCGTCTACCTTCCCCGTCTGTGTCTCGTCTACCTTCCCTGTCTGTGTCTCGTCTACCTTCCCTGTCTGTGTCTCTCGTCTATCCTCCCTGTCTGTGTCTCGTCTACCTTCCCTATCCCTGTCTCTCGTCTATCCTCCCTGTCTGTGTCTCGTCTACCTTCCCTGTCTGTGTCTTGTCTACCTTCCCTGTCTGTGTCTCTCGTCTATCCTCCCTGTCTGTGTCTCGTCTACCTTCCCTATCCCTGTCTCTCGTCTATCCTCCCTGTCTGTGTCTCGTCTACCTTCCCTGTCTGTGCCTCATCTACCTTCCCTGTCTGTGTCTCGCCTACCTTCCCTGTGTGTGTCTCGTCTACCTTCCCTATCCCTGTCTCTCGTCTATCCTCCCTGTCTGTGTCTCGTCTACCTTCCCTATCCCTGTCTCTCGTCTATCCTCCCTGTCTGTGTCTCGTCTACCTTCCCTATCCCTGTCTCTCGTCTATCCTCCCTGTCTGTGTCTCGTCTATCTTCCCTATCCCTGTCTCTCGTCTATCCTCCCTGTCTGTGTCTCGTCTACCTTCCTTGCTTCTGTCTCGTCTACCTTGTGTTGCCCCCGACAAAATGGCTCCCACTAAGTGATTGTCTTTCTTGACGTGTCCTATCAGTTTTATTTGTTTTCCTTGGCGTGTCCTATCAGTTTTATTTGTTTTCCTTGACGTGTCCTATCAGTTGTATTTGTCCTGCTAGACTTGTCTTCAGCTATTATTTCTTCCAACATTACAAAAATGCATTTTTTTTTTTCGTCTTTCTGCCTACTCAATTCTTTTCATTCTTCTAGAAATTCACCTATGGAAGCGAATCATGGACAGTAGACAAACAAATTAAAATACGGTGAGAGGCCACATTTTCTCTAAGAAGAATGTTAAAAGTTCCCTGGACAGCTAAAAATACTAACAAGGAAGTTCTCAAAGAGGCCAGCACAAAAAGGGAACTCCTAAAAAACATCAGAAAGACACAATCAACATTTTTCGGGCACATCATGAGAAGAGGAAAGTTGGAATACTTGGTTACAACTGGCAAAATAAAAGGAAAGAGAGATCGCGGACGACAAAGAGAGAAAATACTGGATAGCTTGGTGTCATGGCATGGAAAACATTCAACAACAGAACTGATACGATGCACTGTGGATAGAAGATTGTGGATGGACATGATCGCCTACGCCAACCGATATGACGTGTGATGATGAAACAACTAAGGGAGGTAATATCAAGTACGCCACTATGAAAGTGAAAAGACTAGAGTTGTCTAGCAACAAACATAAATAGAATACAATTCGAGCAGCGAGGTGGCATGTTGTGAAGGAACATCACCCCCAGCGCCAGTCAAGATGGTTTCAGATGTTTGGTAAAAAGTGAGCTGCTCCAGTTAGGAAAATGAGTATGTGTGAGGGCGTTGTCGTAATTTAGCCTCTGTTGATCTGACTTGGCATGGCCTCGCCTGTTGCTCCTGGCAATGTGGCTGTACTCTTGTGTGGTCTGTGTGTGTGCTGGGGTTGTGTGTGCACGTGTGTTTGTGAAAGAGAATACGTGTTTTTCGGAGTGACTGCGAATAATTTTGCTTGCCTCGATTGTCTGTGGTTACAAGACATGTCTGTCTAGCCGCCTGTCTGTCTTGCTGCCAGTCTAGCTGTTTGCCTGTCTGACTGTTTGTCTATCTGTCTATCTGCCTGTCTGTCTGACTGTTTCTCTGTCTGTCTGTGTGCCTGTTTGTATGTGTGCCTGTCTGCCTGTTTGTATGTCTGCCTAACTGTTTGTATGTCTGCCTGCCTCTCTGCCTGTTTGTCTGTCTGCCTAATCATTTGTATGTCTGCCTGTCTGTCTGTCTGCATGCCTGTCAGTCTGCCTGTCTAACTGTTCGTCTGTCAGTCTGCCTGTCTGTCTGTATGACTGTCTATCTTCATGTATGACTGTCTATCTTCATGTCTGTTTGTTTGTCTGTATGTCTGTCTGCTTGTCTGTTTGCATGTATGTTACCTGTTTGTATGTCTGTCTGTCTGTTTGTCTGTCTGCTTAAATGTTTGTATGTCTGTCTGTCTGCCAAACTGTTTGTATGTCTGTCTGCCTGGTTGTCTGTCTGCTTAAATGTTTGCATGTATATCTGCCAAACTGTTTGTACGTCTGTTTGCCTGTCTGTCTGCCCGCCTGTTTGTCTGTCTGCTTAAATGTTTGTATGTCTGTCTGCCAAACTGTTTGTACGTCTGTCTGCCTGTCTGTCTGCCCGCCTGTTTGTATGTCTGTGTGTTTAGACCAATCTCAAGTCCAAATAAAGCTACCAATTCTGTTCTGGTCTTCCATTGTTTTATAACCTGTGTCCTTCAATGGGAGAACTAACGGGCTATGAGTACACAATGAGAACTAACGGGCTATGAGTACACAATGAGAACAAAGGGGCTATGAGTACACAATGAGAATTAAGGGGCTATGAGTACACAATGAGAACTAAGGGGACATAAGTACACAATGAGAACTAAGGGGCTATGAGTACACAATGAGACCTAGGGGGCTATGAGTAAACAATGAGAACTAACGGGCTATGAGTACACAATGAGAACTAACGGGCTATGAGTACATAATGAGAACAAACGGGCTATGAGTAAACAATGAGAACTAACGGGCTATGAGTACACAATGAGAACAAAGGGGCTATGAGTACACAATGAGAACTAAGGTGCTATGAGTACACAATGAGAACTAAGGGGCTCTGAGTACACAATGCGAACTAACAGGCTATGAGTAAGCAATGAGAACTAACTGGCTATGAGTACACAATGAGAACTAAGGGGCTCTGAGTGCACAATGAGAACTAAGGAGCTATGAGTACACAATGAGAACTAAGGGGCTATGAGTACACAATGAGAACTAACGGGCTATGAGTAATGAGAACTAACTGGCTATGAGTACACAATGAGAACTAAGGGGCTCTGAGTACACAATGAGAACTAAGGGGCTATGAGTACACAATGAGAACTAAGGGGATATGAGTACACAATGAGACCTAAGAGGCTATGAGTACACAATGAGAACTAACGGGCTATGAGTATACAATGAGAACTAAGGAGTTGTGGTACACAATGAGAACTAGAGGGTTGTGATACACAATTGAGAACTAAGGGGTTATGGTACACAATTGAGAACTAATGGGTTATGGTACACAATTGAGAACTAAGGGGTTATGATACACAATGACAACTAGCGAGGTATGAGTACACAATGAGAACTAAGGAGTTGTGGTACACAATGAGAACTAGAGGGTTGTGATACACAATGAGAACTAAGGGGTTATGGTACACAATGAGATCTAGCGAGGTATGAGTACACAATGAGAACTAGAGGGTTGTGATACACAATGGGAACTAGAGGGTTGTGATACACAATGAGAACTAGAGGGTTGTGATACACAATGAGAACTAACAAGGATTGAACAAATAACATTTCACATTCAAGCACCCCGCGGTGACTGCACTGGGCAAGCAACCTTTCTTCTCGGGGTCTACAATTCCCTCGATAGAACCCACAAATAGAAAAGTAGCGTATAGATCTCTATTAAACACATTATCTTGATTCCACCGACGAAGATTTCTCTGCGACTATCATACCAATTATTGCACGACCTTTGGGATGGGAACTGACCAATTATTGCACGACCTTTGGGATGGGAACTGACCAATTATTGCACGACCTTTGGGAGAACTGACCAATTATTGCACGATCTTTGTTATAACTGACCAATTATTGCACGACCTTTGGAAGAACCGACCAATTATTGCACGACCTTTGGGAGGAGAACTGAAATTTTATTGCACGACCTTTGGGAGAACCGACTAATTATTGCACGACCCTTGGGAGAACCGACCAATTATTGCACGACCTTTTGAAGAACCGACCAATTATTGCAAGACCTTTAGGAGAACCGACCAATTATTGCACGACTTTTGGGAGGAGAACCGACCAATTATTGCACGACATTTGGGAGAACTTGACCAATTAATACACGACCTTTGGGAGAACTGACCAATTATTGCACGACCTTTGGGAGAAGAACTGTAATTTTATTGCACGACCTTTGGAAGAACCTACCAATTATTGCACGACCTTAGGGAGAACTGAAATTTTATTGCACGACCTTTGGGAGAAACTACCAATTATTGCACGACCCTTGGGAGAACTGAACAATTATTGCACGACCTTTGGAGAGAGAACTGAAATTTTATTGCACGACCTTTGGAAGAACCGACCAATTATTGCACGATCTTTGTTATAACTGACCAATTATTGCACGACCTTTGGAAGAACCGACCAATTATTGCACGACCTTTGGGAGGAGAACTGCAATTTTATTGCACGACTTTTGGAAGAACCGACCAATTATTGCGCGACCCTTGGGAGAACTGACCAATTATTGCACGACCTTTGGGAGAACTGACCAATTATTGCACGATCTTTGTTATAACTGACCAATTATTGCACGACCTTTGGAAGAACCGACCAATTATTGCACGACCTTTGGGAGGAGAACTGAAATTTTATTGCACGACCTTTGGGAGAACCGACTAATTATTGCACGACCCTTGGGAGAACCGACCAATTATTGCACGACCTTTTGAAGAACCGACCAATTATTGCAAGACCTTTAGGAGAACCGACCAATTATTGCACGACTTTTGGGAGGAGAACCGACCAATTATTGAGGGGCTCACATCAGCACAGGAAGACAAGCTCATACACTCAGATGGTGCTCTCAAACAGCAGTTTCAGCAGTGGACACTTCAGAATGTCTAGGCTTACAAGCAGACTTTCTGCAACTGTTGAAGATGGCTGTAAAATGATTGATGTCTTTAGTAACGACACACTCGTAAGAAAAGCCATTCTCACTTCTCGTTTATCTTAAAATAAATATCACCATCATCAAGTGTCCTGTCTGCTGGCGTAGGTGACCATGTCTCTCCACAACTCTCGATAATTATTTATCACTTCTGTTGTTGACGTTCTGCCAAGCCATTCTATTAAGCTGTCTGGTATTTTTTTTCTCTTTGCTTCCCTCTATCTCTTCGTCCCTCAATTTTCCCAGTTGTTACAATATATTTCAGCTGTTCTTGTCTCATTACATGGCCAAACAATGATGATTGTTTCTTCCTAATATTGGAAATTAGCTCTCTTTTTGTTTTGGCCTCTTTCAGAACGTTTTCATTACTCTTCTTAGTTGTTAATGGTTTTCTCAACATTCTTCTGTAAAACCACAATTCTACAGCTTCCAGTGATTTTTTGTCAGGTGTCCTATTGTCCATGATTCATATCCATATGTTAAGACTGGCTCTACATAACATTTAAGAACTCTTTTTCTTGCTTCTGTTGTCAAAAATGGATTGCACAGTATCTTCCTCTTTTTTTTTTTAAATCTGCTTTTGCATGAGCCATTCAGACAAACTACAAGTTGTTGAGTTGACAGGCGCAAATGTCACAGTTCTACAAACTACAAGTTGTTGACTTGACAGGCAAAACATATCACAGTTCTGCAATCTACAAGTTGTTGAGTTGAAAGGCGCAAATATCACAGTTCTACAAACTACAAGTTGTTGACTTGACAGGCAAAACATATCACAGTTCTGCAATCTACAAGTTGTTGAGTTGACACGCGCAAATATCAAAGTTCGACAAACTGCAAGTTGTTGAGTTCACAGACACAAATATCACAGTTCTACAAACTACAAGTTGTTGAGTTGACACGCGCAAATATCACAGTTCTACAAACTACAAGTTGTTGAGTTGACACGCGCAAATATCACAGTTCGACAAACTACAAGTTGTTGAGTTGATAGGCACAAATATCACAGTTCTACAAACTAAAAGTTGTTGAGTTGACAGACACAAATATCACAGTTCTACAAACTACAAGTTGTTGAGTTGATAGGCATAAATATCACAGTACTACAAACTGCAAGGAGCCGTTATAGCTCAGTGGTTAGTGAACTGGTCTACAAAGGACAAGGGATAAGATTCGATCCCAACCGACGGCTTCAGGGTTCAACCAGCCTTAAATGGGTACTGGATTTTTTTCTGAGAAAGTGAAGCGACACGGGCGCAATACCGACCTCATTACCCTGAAAATCATGTGCTGAAGGTCTGTAAAAATTTATGGTCACTAACACCATATTCCCTATACGTCACTTGGCGTGACGGGGTACTTTACTTTTGGTTTTTTTTTTTTTACAAACTGCAAGTTGTTGAGTCGACAAGTACAAATATCACACTTTTTCAAACTACACGTTGTTGAGTTGATAGGCGCAAATATCACAGTTCTACAAACTGCAAGTTGTTGAGTTGACAAGCGCAAATATCAAAGTTCTACAAACTACAAGTTGTTGAGTTGACAGGCACAAATATTACAGTTCTACAAACTACAAGTTGTTGAGTTGACAGGCGCAAATATCACAGTTCTACAAACTGCAAGTTGTTGAGTTGATAGGCACAAATATCCCAGTTCTACAAACTGCAAGTTGTTGAGTTGACAGGCGCAAATATCACAGTTTTACAAACTACAAGTTGTTGAGTTGACAGGCGCAAATATCACAGTTTTACAAACTACAAGTTGTTGAGTTGACAGGCGCAAATATCACAGTTCTACAAACTGCGAGTTGTTGAGTTGACAGGCGCAAATATCACAGTTCTACAAACTGCAAGTTGTTGAGTTGACAGGCGTAAATATCACAGTTCCACAAACTACAAGTTGTTGAGTTGACAGGCACAAATATCACAGTTCTACAAACTACAATTTGTTGAGTTGACAGGCGCAAATATCACAGTTCTACAAACTGCGAGTTGTTGAGTTGACAGGCGCAAATATCAAAGTTCTACAAACTGCAAGTTGTTGAGTTGACAGGCGTAAATATCACAGTTCCACAAACTACAAGTTGTTGAGTTGACAGGCACAAATATCAGAGTTCTACAAACTGCGAGTTGTTGAGTTGACAGGCGCAAATATCACAGTTCTACAAACTGCAAGTTGTTGAGTTGACAGGCGTAAATATCACAGTTCCACAAACTACAAGTTGTTGAGTTGACAGGCACAAATATCACAGTTCTACAAACTACATGTTGTTGACTTGACAGGCAAAAAATATCACAGTTCTGCAATCTACAAGTTGGTGAGTTGACAGGCACAAATATCACAGTTCTACAATCTACACATAGTTGAGTTAACAGGCGCAAATATCAAAGTTCTACAAACTACAAGTTCTTGAGTTGACAGGCACAAATATTACAGTTCTACAAACTACAAGTTGTTGAGTTGACAGGTGCAAATATCACAGTTCTACAAACTGCAAGTTGTTGAGTTGATAGGCACAAATATCACAGTTCTACAAACTGCAAGTTGTTGAGTTGACAGGCGCAAATATCACAGTTTTACAAACTACAAGTTGTTGAGTTGACAGGCGCAAATATCACAATTTTACAAACTACATGTTATTGTGTTGACAGGCGCAAATATCACAGTTCTACAAACTACATGTTGTTGTGTTGACAGGCGCAAATATCACAGTTCTACAAACTACAAGTTGTTGAGTTGATAGGCACAAATATCACAGTTCTAAAAAGTTGTTGGGTTGACAGGCGCAATATCATAATAAAACAAAGTACAAGTTGGGTAGTCAGGCGTAAAGATCACAGTTCTCCAAACTGCAAGCTGTTGAAATGACAGGCACAAATATCACAGTTCTAAAAAGTTGTTGAGTTGACACGCGCAAATATTACAGTTCTACAAACTACAAGTTATTTAGTTGACAGGCACAAATATCACAGTTCTACAAACTACAAGTTATTTAGTTGACAGGCACAAATATCACAGTTCTACAAACTACATTTTGTTGAGTCACAGGCGCAAATATCACATTTCTACAAACTACATGTTGTTGAGTTGATAGGTACAAATATCACAGTACTACAAACTGCAAGGAGCCGCTATAGCTCAGTGGTTAGTGAACTGGTCTACAAAGGACAAGGGTTAAGGTTCGATCCCAACCGACGGCTTCAGGGTTTAACCAGCCTTAAATGGGTACTGGATTTTTTGCTGGGAAAGTGAAGCGACACGGGCGCAATACCGACCACATTACCATAAAAATCATGTGCTGAAGGTCTGTAAAAATTTATGGTCACTAACACCATATTCCCTATACGTCACTTGGCGTGACGGGGTACTTTACTTTTCGTTTTTTTTTTTTTACAAACTGCAAGTCTTTGAGTTGACAGGCGCAAATATCACAGTTCTACAAACTGAAAGTTGTTGAGTTGACAAGTACAAATATCACACTTTTACAAACTACAAGTTGTTGAGTTCACAAGTACAAATATCACAGTTTTACAAACTACAAGTTATTTAGTTGACAGGCGCAAATATCACAGTTTTACAAACTACAAGTTGTTGAGTTGACAAGTGCAAATAACACAGTTTTACAAACTGCAAGTTGTTGAGTTGACAAGTACAAATATCACAGTTTTACAAACTACAAGTTGTTGAGTTGACAAGTACAAATATCACAGTTTTACAAACTACAAGTTGTTGAGTTGACAGGCGCAAATATCACAGTTTTACAAACTACAAGTTGTTGAGTTGACAGGCGCAAATATCACAGTTCTACAAACTACAAGTTGTTGAGTTGACAGGCGCAAATATCACAGTTCTACAAACTGCAAGTTGTTGAGTTGACAGGCGCAAATATCACAGTTTTCAAATTACAAGTTGTTGAGTTGACAGGCACAAATATCACAGTTCTACAAACTACAAGTTGTTGAGTAGACAGGCTCAAATATCACAGTTCTACAAACTGCAAGTTGTTGAGTTGACAGGCACAAATATCACAGTTCTACAAACTACATGTTGTTGAGTTGACAGGCACAAATATCACAGTTCTACAAACTACATGTTGTTGACTTGACAGGCAAAAAATATCACAGTTCTGCAATCTACAAGTTGGTGAGTTGACAGGCACAAATATCACAGTTCTACAATCTACACATAGTTGAGTTAACAGGCGCAAATATCAAAGTTCTACAAACTACAAGTTCTTGAGTTGACAGGCACAAATATTACAGTTCTACAAACTACAAGTTGTTGAGTTGACAGGTGCAAATATCACAGTTCTACAAACTGCAAGTTGTTGAGTTGATAGGCACAAATATCACAGTTCTACAAACTGCAAGTTGTTGAGTTGACAGGCGCAAATATCACAGTTTTACAAACTACAAGTTGTTGAGTTGACAGGCGCAAATATCACAATTTTACAAACTACATGTTATTGTGTTGACAGGCGCAAATATCACAGTTCTACAAACTACATGTTGTTGTGTTGACAGGCGCAAATATCACAGTTCTACAAACTACAAGTTGTTGAGTTGATAGGCACAAATATCACAGTTCTAAAAAGTTGTTGGGTTGACAGGCGCAATATCATAATAAAACAAAGTACAAGTTGGGTAGTCAGGCGTAAAGATCACAGTTCTCCAAACTGCAAGCTGTTGAAATGACAGGCACAAATATCACAGTTCTAAAAAGTTGTTGAGTTGACACGCGCAAATATTACAGTTCTACAAACTACAAGTTATTTAGTTGACAGGCACAAATATCACAGTTCTACAAACTACAAGTTATTTAGTTGACAGGCACAAATATCACAGTTCTACAAACTACATTTTGTTGAGTCACAGGCGCAAATATCACATTTCTACAAACTACATGTTGTTGAGTTGATAGGTACAAATATCACAGTACTACAAACTGCAAGGAGCCGCTATAGCTCAGTGGTTAGTGAACTGGTCTACAAAGGACAAGGGTTAAGGTTCGATCCCAACCGACGGCTTCAGGGTTTAACCAGCCTTAAATGGGTACTGGATTTTTTGCTGGGAAAGTGAAGCGACACGGGCGCAATACCGACCACATTACCATAAAAATCATGTGCTGAAGGTCTGTAAAAATTTATGGTCACTAACACCATATTCCCTATACGTCACTTGGCGTGACGGGGTACTTTACTTTTCGTTTTTTTTTTTTTTACAAACTGCAAGTCTTTGAGTTGACAGGCGCAAATATCACAGTTCTACAAACTGAAAGTTGTTGAGTTGACAAGTACAAATATCACACTTTTACAAACTACAAGTTGTTGAGTTCACAAGTACAAATATCACAGTTTTACAAACTACAAGTTATTTAGTTGACATGCGCAAATATCACAGTTTTACAAACTACAAGTTGTTGAGTTGACAAGTGCAAATAACACAGTTTTACAAACTGCAAGTTGTTGAGTTGACAAGTACAAATATCACAGTTTTACAAACTACAAGTTGTTGAGTTGACAAGTACAAATATCACAGTTTTACAAACTACAAGTTGTTGAGTTGACAGGCGCAAATATCACAGTTTTACAAACTACAAGTTGTTGAGTTGACAGGCGCAAATATCACAGTTCTACAAACTACAAGTTGTTGAGTTGACAGGCGCAAATATCACAGTTCTACAAACTGCAAGTTGTTGAGTTGACAGGCGCAAATATCACAGTTTTCAAATTACAAGTTGTTGAGTTGACAGGCACAAATATCACAGTTCTACAAACTACAAGTTGTTGAGTAGACAGGCTCAAATATCACAGTTCTACAAACTGCAAGTTGTTGAGTTGACAGGCACAAATATCACAGTTCTACAAACTACATGTTGTTGAGTTGACAGGCGCAAAAATCACAGTTCTACAAACTACAAGTTGTTGAGTTGACAGGCACAAATATCACAGATCTACAAACTACAAGTTGGTGAGTTGACAGGCACAAATATCTATTGTCCTTTCGAGCCGAAGACGACACATAGGGCAGAACCACAATCTCAAAAACAGAAACCTTGCGTGCCAAAGTGGCACATATTGCAGAGATCACTGCTATAAAATATATGGTGCTGTTTCCATAACAATACTTTTTACAATGACAGCTTGTCAAGCCATCGATCGATCAACCTCCTTAGTCGCCACTTACGACATGCCTGGAAGGTCACAGTGTCACTATTCTTTACTTCCCTCATAATGAGGCCCCGGTAACACACAGGAAGCACAAATATCACAGTTATACAAACTACAAGTTGTTGAGTTGACAGGCGCAAATATCACAGTAATACAAACTACAAGTTGTTGAGTTGACAGGTACAAATATCACAATTTCACTACAAACTACAAGTTGTTGGGTTGACAGGCGCAATATCATAATAAAACAAAGTACAAGTTTGGTAGTCAGGCTCAAATATCACAGTTCTCCAAACTGCAAGTTGTTGAGTTGACAGGCACAAATATCACCGTTCTAAAAAGTTGTTGAGTTGACACGCACAAATATCACAGTTCTATAAACTGCAAGTTATTGAGTTGACAGGCACAAATATCACTGTTCTACAAGCTACAAGTTGTTGAGTTGACAAGTACAAATATCAAACTTTTTCAAACTACAAGTTGTTGAGTTGACAGGCGCAAATATCACAGTTCTACAAACTGCAACTTGTTGAGTTGACAGGCGCAAATATCACAGTTCTACAAACTGCAACTTGTTGAGTTGACAGGCGCAAATATCACAGTTCTACAAACTACAAGTTGTTGGGTTGACAGGCGCAATATCATAATAAAACAATGTACAATTTTGGTAGTCAGGCTCAAATATCACAGTTCTCCAAACTGCAAGTTGTTGAGTTGACACGCACAAATATCACAGTTCTAAAAAGTTGTTGAGTTGACACGCACAAATATCACAGTTCTACAAACTACAAGTTATTGAGTTGACAGGCACAAATATTACAGTTCTACAAAGTTGTTGAGTTGACAGGCACAAATATCACAGTTCTAAAAACTACAAGTTATTGAGTTGACAGGCACAAATATCACAGTTCTACAAACTACAAGTTGTTGAGTTGACAGACGCAAATATCACAGTTCTACAAACTGCAACTTGTTGAGTTGACAGGCGCAAATATCACAGTTCTACAAACTGCAACTTGTTGAGTTGACAGGCGCAAATATCACAGTTCTACAAACTAAAAGTTGTTGAGTTGACAGGCACAAATATCACAGTAATACAAACTACAAGTTGTTGAGTTGACAGGCACAAATATCACAATTTCACTACAAACTACAAGTTGTTGGGTTGACAGGCACAAATATCACAGTTCTACAAACTACATGTTGTTGAGATGACAGGCACAAATATCACAGTAATACAAACTACAAGTTGTTGAGTTGACAGGCACAAATATCACAGTAATACAAACTACAAGTTGTTGAGTTGACAGGCACAAATATCACAATTTCACTACAAACTACAAGTTGTTGAGTTGACAGGCACAAATATCACAATTTCACTACAAACTACAAGTTTTTGGGTTGACAGGCGCAATATCATAATAAAACAAAGTACAAGTTTGGTAGACAGGCACAAATATCACAGTTCTACAAACTACAAGTTGTTGAGTTGACAGGCGTAAATATCACAGTTCTACAAACTGCAACTTGTTGAGTTGACAGGCGCAAATATCACAGTTCTACAAACTGCAACTTGTTGAGTTGACAAGCGTAAATATCACAGTTCTACAAACTGCAACTGGTTGAGTTGACAGGCGCAAATATCACAGTTCTACAAACTACAAGTTGTTGAGTTGACAAGCGCAAATATCAAAGTTCTACAAACTACAAGTTGTTGAGTTGATAGGCACAAATATCACAGTTCTAAAAAGTTGTTGTGTTGACAGGCGCAATATCATAATAAAACAAAGTACAAGTTGGGTAGTCAGGCGTAAAGATCACAGTTCTCCAAACTGCAAGCTGTTGAGATGACAGGCACAAATATCACAGCTCTAAAAAGTTTTTGAGTTGACACGCGCAAATATTACAGTTCGACAAACTACAAGTTGTTGAGTTGATAGGCACAAATATCACAGTTCTACAAACTAAAAGTTGTTGAGTTGATAGGCATAAATATCACAGTACTACAAACTGCAAGGAGCCGTTATAGCTCAGTGGTTAGTGAACTGGTCTACAAAGGACAAGGGATAAGGTTAGATCCCAACCGACGGCTTCAGGGTTCAACCAGCCTTAAATAGGTACTGGATTTTTTTCTGAGAAAGTGAAGCGACACGGGCGCAATACCGACCTCATTACCCTGAAAATCATGTGCTGAAGGTCTGTAAAAATTTATGGTCACTAACACCATATTCCCTATACGTCACTTGGCGTGATGAGGTACTTTACTTTTGGTTTTCTTTTTTTTTACAAACTGCAAGTTGTTGAGTCGACAAGTACAAATATCACACTTTTTCAAACTACAAGTTGTTGAGTTGACAGGCGCAAATATCACAGTTCTACAAACTGCAAGTTGTTGAGTTGACAAGCGCAAATATCAAAGTTCTACAAACTACAAGTTGTTGAGTTGACAGGCACAAATATTACAGTTCTGCAAACTACAAGTTGTTGAGTTGACAGGCGCAAATATCACAGTTCTACAAACTGCAAGTTGTTGAGTTGATAGGCACAAATATCACAGTTCTACAAACTGCAAGTTGTTGAGTTGACAGGCGCAAATATCACAGTTTTACAAACTACAAGTTGTTGAGTTGACAGGCACAAATATTACAGTTCTACAAACTACAAGTTGTTGAGTTGACAGGCGCAAATATCACAGTTCTACAAACTGCGAGTTGTTGAGTTGATAGGCACAAATATCACAGTTCTACAAACTGCAAGTTGTTGAGTTGACAGGCGCAAATATCACAGTTTTACAAACTACAAGTTGTTGAGTTGACAGGCGCAAATATCACAGTTCTACAAACTGAAAGTTGTTGAGTTGATAGGCACAAATATCACAGTTCTACAAACTGCAAGTTGTTGAGTTGACAGGCGCAAATATCACAGTTTTACAAACTACAAGTTGTTGAGTTGACAGGCGCAAATATCACAGTTTTACAAACTACAAGTTGTTGAGTTGACAGGCGTAAATATCACAGTTCCACAAACTACAAGTTGTTGAGTTGACAGGCACAAATATCACAGTTCTACAAACTACAATTTGTTGAGTTGACAGGCGCAAATATCACAGTTCTACAAACTGCGAGTTGTTGAGTTGACAGGCGCAAATATCAAAGTTCTACAAACTGCAAGTTGTTGAGTTGACAGGCGTAAATATCACAGTTCCACAAACTACAAGTTGTTGAGTTGACAGGCACAAATATCAGAGTTCTACAAACTGCGATTTGTTGAGTTGACAGGCGCAAATATCACAGTTCTACAAACTGCAAGTTGTTGAGTTGACAGGCGTAAATATCACAGTTCCACAAACTACAAGTTGTTGAGTTGACAGGCACAAATATCACAGTTCTACAAACTACATGTTGTTGACTTGACAGGCAAAAAATATCACAGTTCTGCAATCTACAAGTTGGTGAGTTGACAGGCACAAATATCACAGTTCTACAATCTACACATAGTTGAGTTAACAGGCGCAAATATCAAAGTTCTACAAACTACAAGTTCTTGAGTTGACAGGCACAAATATTACAGTTCTACAAACTACAAGTTGTTGAGTTGACAGGTGCAAATATTACAGTTCTACAAACTGCAAGTTGTTGAGTTGATAGGCACAAATATCACAGTTCTACAAACTGCAAGTTGTTGAGTTGATAGGCACAAATATCCCAGTTCTACAAACTGCAAGTTGTTGAGTTGACAGGCGCAAATATCACAGTTTTACAAACTACAAGTTGTTGAGTTGACAGGCGCAAATATCACAGTTTTACAAACTACAAGTTGTTGAGTTGACAGGCGCAAATATCACAGTTCTACAAACTGCGAGTTGTTGAGTTGACATGCGCAAATATCACAGTTCTACAAACTGCAAGTTGTTGAGTTGACAGGCGTAAATATCACAGTTCCACAAACTACAAGTTGTTGAGTTGACAGGCACAAATATCACAGTTCTACAAACTACAATTTGTTGAGTTGACAGGCGCAAATATCACAGTTCTACAAACTGCGAGTTGTTGAGTTGACAGGCGCAAATATCAAAGTTCTACAAACTGCAAGTTGTTGAGTTGACAGGCGTAAATATCACAGTTCCACAAACTACAAGTTGTTGAGTTGACAGGCACAAATATCAGAGTTCTACAAACTGCGAGTTGTTGAGTTGACAGGCGCAAATATCACAGTTCTACAAACTGCAAGTTGTTGAGTTGACAGGCGTAAATATCACAGTTCCACAAACTACAAGTTGTTGAGTTGACAGGCACAAATATCACAGTTCTACAAACTACATGTTGTTGACTTGACAGGCAAAAAATATCACAGTTCTGCAATCTACAAGTTGGTGAGTTGACAGGCACAAATATCACAGTTCTACAATCTACACATAGTTGAGTTAACAGGCGCAAATATCAAAGTTCTACAAACTACAAGTTCTTGAGTTGACAGGCACAAATATTACAGTTCTACAAACTACAAGTTGTTGAGTTGACAGGTGCAAATATCACAGTTCTACAAACTGCAAGTTGTTGAGTTGATAGGCACAAATATCACAGTTCTACAAACTGCAAGTTGTTGAGTTGACAGGCGCAAATATCACAGTTTTACAAACTACAAGTTGTTGAGTTGACAGGCGCAAATATCACAATTTTACAAACTACATGTTATTGTGTTGACAGGCGCAAATATCACAGTTCTACAAACTACATGTTGTTGTGTTGACAGGCGCAAATATCACATTTCTACAAACTACAAGTTGTTGAGTTGATAGGCACAAATATCACAGTTCTAAAAAGTTGTTGGGTTGACAGGCGCAATATCATAATAAAACAAAGTACAAGTTGGGTAGTCAGGCTTAAAGATCACAGTTCTCCAAACTGCAAGCTGTTGAAATGACAGGCACAAATATCACAGTTCTAAAAAGTTGTTGAGTTGACACGCGCAAATATTACAGTTCTACAAACTACAAGTTATTTAGTTGACAGGCACAAATATCACAGTTCTACAAACTACAAGTTATTTAGTTGACAGGCACAAATATCACAGTTCTACAAACTACATTTTGTTGAGTCACAGGCGCAAATATCACATTTCTACAAACTACATGTTGTTGAGTTGATAGGTACAAATATCACAGTACTACAAACTGCAAGGAGCCGCTATAGCTCAGTGGTTAGTGAACTGGTCTACAAAGGACAAGGGTTAAGGTTCGATCCCAACCGACGGCTTCAGGGTTTAACCAGCCTTAAATGGGTACTGGATTTTTTGCTGGGAAAGTGAAGCGACACGGGCGCAATACCGACCACATTACCATAAAAATCATGTGCTGAAGGTCTGTAAAAATTTATGGTCACTAACACCATATTCCCTATACGTCACTTGGCGTGACGGGGTACTTTACTTTTCGTTTTTTTTTTTTTTACAAACTGCAAGTCATTGAGTTGACAGGCGCAAATATCACAGTTCTACAAACTGAAAGTTGTTGAGTTGACAAGTACAAATATCACACTTTTACAAACTACAAGTTGTTGAGTTGACAAGTACAAATATCACAGTTTTACAAACTACAAGTTATTTAGTTGACAGGCGCAAATATCACAGTTTTACATATTACAAGTTGTTGAGTTGACAAGTGCAAATAACACAGTTTTACAAACTGCAAGTTGTTGAGTTGACAAGTACAAATATCACAGTTTTACAAACTACAAGTTGTTGAGTTGACAAGTACAAATATTAAAGTTTTACAAACTACAAGTTATTTTGTTGACAGGCGCAAATATCACAGTTTTACAAACTACAAGTTGTTGAGTTGACAGGCGCAAATATCACAGTTTTACAAACTACAAGTTGTTGAGTTGACAGGCGCAAATATCACAGTTCTACAAACTACAAGTTGTTGAGTTGACAGGCGCAAATATCACTGTTCTACAAACTGCAAGTTGTTGAGTTGACAGGCGCAAATATCACAGTTTTCAAATTACAAGTTGTTGAGTTGACAGGCACAAATATCACAGTTCTACAAACTACAAGTTGTTGAGTAGACAGGCTCAAATATCACAGTTCTACAAACTGCAAGTTGTTGAGTTGACAGGCACAAATATCACAGTTCTACAAACTACATGTTGTTGAGTTGACAGGCGCAAAAATCACAGTTCTACAAACTACAAGTTGTTGAGTTGACAGGCACAAATATCACAGTTCTACAAACTACAAGTTGGTGAGTTGACAGGCACAAATATCTATTGTCCTTTCGAGCCGAAGACGACACATAGGGCAGAACCACAATCTCAAAAACAGAAACCTTGCGTGCCAAAGTGGCACATATTGCAGCGATCACTGCTATAAAATATATGGTGCTGTTTCCATAACAATACTTTTTACAATGACAGCTTGTCAAGCCATCGATCGATCAACCTCCTTAGTCGCCTCTTACGACATGCCTGGAAGGTCACAGTGTCACTATTCTTTACTTCCCTCATAATGAGGCCCCGGTAACACACAGGAAGCACAAATATCACAGTTATACAAACTACAAGTTGTTGAGTTGACAGGCGCAAATATCACAGTAATACAAACTACAAGTTGTTGAGTTGACAGGTACAAATATCACAATTTCACTACAAACTACAAGTTCTTGGGTTGACAGGCGCAATATCATAATAAAACAAAGTACAAGTTTGGTAGTCAGGCTCAAATATCACAGTTCTCCAAACTGCAAGTTGTTGAGTTGACAGGCACAAATATCACCGTTCTAAAAAGTTGTTGAGTTGACACGCACAAATATCACAGTTCTATAAACTGCAAGTTATTGAGTTGACAGGCACAAATATCACTGTTCTACAAGCTACAAGTTGTTGAGTTGACAAGTACAAATATCAAACTTTTTCAAACTACAAGTTGTTGAGTTGACAGGCGCAAATATCACAGTTCTACAAACTGCAACTTGTTGAGTTGACAGGCGCAAATATCACAGTTCTACAAACTGCAACTTGTTGAGTTGACAGGCGCAAATATCACAGTTCTACAAACTACAAGTTGTTGGGTTGACAGGCGCAATATCATAATAAAACAATGTACAATTTTGGTAGTCAGGCTCAAATATCACAGTTCTCCAAACTGCAAGTTGTTGAGTTGACACGCACAAATATCACAGTTCTAAAAAGTTGTTGAGTTGACACGCACAAATATCACAGTTCTACAAACTACAAGTTATTGAGTTGACAGGCACAAATATTACAGTTCTACAAAGTTGTTGAGTTGACAGGCACAAATATCACAGTTCTAAAAACTACAAGTTATTGAGTTGACAGGCACAAATATCACAGTTCTACAAACTACAAGTTGTTGAGTTGACAGACGCAAATATCACAGTTCTACAAACTGCAACTTGTTGAGTTGACAGGCGCAAATATCACAGTTCTACAAACTGCAACTTGTTGAGTTGACAGGCGCAAATATCACAGTTCTACAAACTAAAAGTTGTTGAGTTGACAGGCACAAATATCACAGTAATACAAACTACAAGTTGTTGAGTTGACAGGCACAAATATCACAATTTCACTACAAACTACAAGTTGTTGGGTTGACAGGCACAAATATCACAGTTCTACAAACTACATGTTGTTGAGATGACAGGCACAAATATCACAGTAATACAAACTACAAGTTGTTGAGTTGACAGGCACAAATATCACAATTTCACTACAAACTACAAGTTGTTGAGTTGACAGGCACAAATATCACAATTTCACTACAAACTACAAGTTTTTGGGTTGACAGGCGCAATATCATAATAAAACAAAGTACAAGTTTGGTAGACAGGCACAAATATCACAGTTCTACAAACTACAAGTTGTTGAGTTGACAGGCGTAAATATCACAGTTCTACAAACTGCAACTTGTTGAGTTGACAGGCGCAAATATCACAGTTCTACAAACTGCAACTTGTTGAGTTGACAAGCGTAAATATCACAGTTCTACAAACTGCAACTGGTTGAGTTGACAGGCGCAAATATCACAGTTCTACAAACTACAAGTTGTTGAGTTGACAGGCACAAATATCACAGTTCTACAAACTACAAGTTGTTGAGTTGACAGGCGCAAATATCACAGTTCTACAAACTACAAGTTGTTGAGTCGACAGGCGCAAATATCACAATTGTACAAACTACATGTTGTTCTGTTGACAGGCGCAAATATCACATTTCTACAAACTACAAGTTGTTGAGTTGACAGGCACAAATATCAGAGTTCTACAAACTGCGAGTTGTTGAGTTGACAGGCGCAAATATCACAGTTCTACAAACTGCAAGTTGTTGAGTTGACAGGCGTAAATATCACAGTTCCACAAACTACAAGTTGTTGAGTTGACAGGCACAAATATCACAGTTCTACAAACTACATGTTGTTGACTTGACAGGCAAAAAATATCACAGTTCTGCAATCTACAAGTTGGTGAGTTGACAGGCACAAATATCACAGTTCTACAATCTACACATAGTTGAGTTAACAGGCGCAAATATCAAAGTTCTACAAACTACAAGTTCTTGAGTTGACAGGCACAAATATTACAGTTCTACAAACTACAAGTTGTTGAGTTGACAGGTGCAAATATCACAGTTCTACAAACTGCAAGTTGTTGAGTTGATAGGCACAAATATCACAGTTCTACAAACTGCAAGTTGTTGAGTTGACAGGCGCAAATATCACAGTTTTACAAACTACAAGTTGTTGAGTTGACAGGCGCAAATATCACAATTTTACAAACTACATGTTATTGTGTTGACAGGCGCAAATATCACAGTTCTACAAACTACATGTTGTTGTGTTGACAGGCGCAAATATCACATTTCTACAAACTACAAGTTGTTGAGTTGATAGGCACAAATATCACAGTTCTAAAAAGTTGTTGGGTTGACAGGCGCAATATCATAATAAAACAAAGTACAAGTTGGGTAGTCAGGCGTAAAGATCACAGTTCTCCAAACTACATGTTGTTGAGTTGATAGGTACAAATATCACAGTACTAAAAACTGCAAGGAGCCGCTATAGCTCAGTGGTTAGTGAACTGGTCTACAAAGGACAAGGGTTAAGGTTCGATCCCAACCGACGGCTTCAGGGTTTAACCAGCCTTAAATGGGTACTGGATTTTTTGCTGGGAAAGTGAAGCGACACGGGCGCAATACCGACCACATTACCATAAAAATCATGTGCTGAAGGTCTGTAAAAATTTATGGTCACTAACACCATATTCCCTATACGTCACTTGGCGTGACGGGGTACTTTACTTTTCGTTTTTTTTTTTTTACAAACTGCAAGTCTTTGAGTTAACAGGCGCAAATATCACAGTTCTACAAACTGAAAGTTGTTGAGTTGACAAGTACAAATATCACACTTTTACAAACTACAAGTTGTTGAGTTCACAAGTACAAATATCACAGTTTTACAAACTACAAGTTATTTAGTTGACAGGCGCAAATATCACAGTTTTACAAACTACAAGTTGTTGAGTTGACAAGTGCAAATAACACAGTTTTACAAACTGCAAGTTGTTGAGTTGACAAGTACAAATATCACAGTTTTACAAACTACAAGTTGTTGAGTTGACAAGTACAAATATTAAAGTTTTACAAACTACAAGTTATTTTGTTGACAGGCGCAAATATCACAGTTTTACAAACTACAAGTTGTTGAGTTGACAGGCGCAAATATCACAGTTTTACAAACTACAAGTTGTTGAGTTGACAGGCGCAAATATCACAGTTCTACAAACTACAAGTTGTTGAGTTGACAGGCGCAAATATCACAGTTCTACAAACTGCAAGTTGTTGAGTTGACAGGCGCAAATATCACAGTTTTCAAATTACAAGTTGTTGAGTTGACAGGCACAAATATCACAGTTCTACAAACTACAAGTTGTTGAGTAGACAGGCTCAAATATCGCAGTTCTACAAACTGCAAGTTGTTGAGTTGACAGGCACAAATATCACAGTTCTACAAACTACATGTTGTTGAGTTGACAGGCGCAAAAATCACAGTTCTACAAACTACAAGTTGTTGAGTTGACAGGCACAAATATCACAATTTCACTACAAACTACAAGTTGTTGAGTTGACAGGCACAAATATCACAATTTCACTACAAACTACAAGTTTTTGGGTTGACAGGCGCAATATCATAATAAAACAAAGTACAAGTTTGGTAGACAGGCACAAATATCACAGTTCTACAAACTACAAGTTGTTGAGTTGACAGGCGTAAATATCACAGTTCTACAAACTGCAACTTGTTGAGTTGACAGGCGCAAATATCACAGTTCTACAAACTGCAACTTGTTGAGTTGACAAGCGTAAATATCACAGTTCTACAAACTGCAACTGGTTGAGTTGACAGGCGCAAATATCACAGTTCTACAAACTACAAGTTGTTGAGTTGACAAGCGCAAATATCAAAGTTCTACAAACTACAAGTTGTTGAGTTGATAGGCACAAATATCACAGTTCTAAAAAGTTGTTGTGTTGACAGGCGCAATATCATAATAAAACAAAGTACAAGTTGGGTAGTCAGGCGTAAAGATCACAGTTCTCCAAACTGCAAGCTGTTGAGATGACAGGCACAAATATCACAGCTCTAAAAAGTTTTTGAGTTGACACGCGCAAATATTACAGTTCGACAAACTACAAGTTGTTGAGTTGATAGGCACAAATATCACAGTTCTACAAACTAAAAGTTGTTGAGTTGATAGGCATAAATATCACAGTACTACAAACTGCAAGGAGCCGTTATAGCTCAGTGGTTAGTGAACTGGTCTACAAAGGACAAGGGATAAGGTTAGATCCCAACCGACGGCTTCAGGGTTCAACCAGCCTTAAATAGGTACTGGATTTTTTTCTGAGAAAGTGAAGCGACACGGGCGCAATACCGACCTCATTACCCTGAAAATCATGTGCTGAAGGTCTGTAAAAATTTATGGTCACTAACACCATATTCCCTATACGTCACTTGGCGTGATGAGGTACTTTACTTTTGGTTTTCTTTTTTTTTACAAACTGCAAGTTGTTGAGTCGACAAGTACAAATATCACACTTTTTCAAACTACAAGTTGTTGAGTTGACAGGCGCAAATATCACAGTTCTACAAACTGCAAGTTGTTGAGTTGACAAGCGCAAATATCAAAGTTCTACAAACTACAAGTTGTTGAGTTGACAGGCACAAATATTACAGTTCTGCAAACTACAAGTTGTTGAGTTGACAGGCGCAAATATCACAGTTCTACAAACTGCAAGTTGTTGAGTTGATAGGCACAAATATCACAGTTCTACAAACTGCAAGTTGTTGAGTTGACAGGCGCAAATATCACAGTTTTACAAACTACAAGTTGTTGAGTTGACAGGCACAAATATTACAGTTCTACAAACTACAAGTTGTTGAGTTGACAGGCGCAAATATCACAGTTCTACAAACTGCGAGTTGTTGAGTTGATAGGCACAAATATCACAGTTCTACAAACTGCAAGTTGTTGAGTTGACAGGCGCAAAAATCACAGTTTTACAAACTACAAGTTGTTGAGTTGACAGGCGCAAATATCACAGTTCTACAAACTGAAAGTTGTTGAGTTGATAGGCACAAATATCACAGTTCTACAAACTGCAAGTTGTTGAGTTGACAGGCGCAAATATCACAGTTTTACAAACTACAAGTTGTTGAGTTGACAGGCGCAAATATCACAGTTTTACAAACTACAAGTTGTTGAGTTGACAGGCGCACATATCACAGTTCTACAAACTGCGAGTTGTTGAGTTGACAGGCGCAAATATCACAGTTCTACAAACTGCAAGTTGTTGAGTTGACAGGCGTAAATATCACAGTTCCACAAACTACAAGTTGTTGAGTTGACAGGCACAAATATCACAGTTCTACAAACTACAATTTGTTGAGTTGACAGGCGCAAATATCACAGTTCTACAAACTGCGAGTTGTTGAGTTGACAGGCGCAAATATCAAAGTTCTACAAACTGCAAGTTGTTGAGTTGACAGGCGTAAATATCACAGTTCCACAAACTACAAGTTGTTGAGTTGACAGGCACAAATATCAGAGTTCTACAAACTGCGAGTTGTTGAGTTGACAGGCGCAAATATCACAGTTCTACAAACTGCAAGTTGTTGAGTTGACAGGCGTAAATATCACAGTTCCACAAACTACAAGTTGTTGAGTTGACAGGCACAAATATCACAGTTCTACAAACTACATGTTGTTGACTTGACAGGCAAAAAATATCACAGTTCTGCAATCTACAAGTTGGTGAGTTGACAGGCACAAATATCACAGTTCTACAATCTACACATAGTTGAGTTAACAGGCGCAAATATCAAAGTTCTACAAACTACAAGTTCTTGAGTTGACAGGCACAAATATTACAGTTCTACAAACTACAAGTTGTTGAGTTGACAGGTGCAAATATTACAGTTCTACAAACTGCAAGTTGTTGAGTTGATAGGCACAAATATCACAGTTCTACAAACTGCAAGTTGTTGAGTTGATAGGCACAAATATCCCAGTTCTACAAACTGCAAGTTGTTGAGTTGACAGGCGCAAATATCACAGTTTTACAAACTACAAGTTGTTGAGTTGACAGGCGCAAATATCACAGTTTTACAAACTACAAGTTGTTGAGTTGACAGGCGCAAATATCACAGTTCTACAAACTGCGAGTTGTTGAGTTGACATGCGCAAATATCACAGTTCTACAAACTGCAAGTTGTTGAGTTGACAGGCGTAAATATCACAGTTCCACAAACTACAAGTTGTTGAGTTGACAGGCACAAATATCACAGTTCTACAAACTACAATTTGTTGAGTTGACAGGCGCAAATATCACAGTTCTACAAACTGCGAGTTGTTGAGTTGACAGGCGCAAATATCAAAGTTCTACAAACTGCAAGTTGTTGAGTTGACAGGCGTAAATATCACAGTTCCACAAACTACAAGTTGTTGAGTTGACAGGCACAAATATCAGAGTTCTACAAACTGCGAGTTGTTGAGTTGACAGGCGCAAATATCACAGTTCTACAAACTGCAAGTTGTTGAGTTGACAGGCGTAAATATCACAGTTCCACAAACTACAAGTTGTTGAGTTGACAGGCACAAATATCACAGTTCTACAAACTACATGTTGTTGACTTGACAGGCAAAAAATATCACAGTTCTGCAATCTACAAGTTGGTGAGTTGACAGGCACAAATATCACAGTTCTACAATCTACACATAGTTGAGTTAACAGGCGCAAATATCAAAGTTCTACAAACTACAAGTTCTTGAGTTGACAGGCACAAATATTACAGTTCTACAAACTACAAGTTGTTGAGTTGACAGGTGCAAATATCACAGTTCTACAAACTGCAAGTTGTTGAGTTGATAGGCACAAATATCACAGTTCTACAAACTGCAAGTTGTTGAGTTGACAGGCGCAAATATCACAGTTTTACAAACTACAAGTTGTTGAGTTGACAGGCGCAAATATCACAATTTTACAAACTACATGTTATTGTGTTGACAGGCGCAAATATCACAGTTCTACAAACTACATGTTGTTGTGTTGACTGGCGCAAATATCACATTTCTACAAACTACAAGTTGTTGAGTTGATAGGCACAAATATCACAGTTCTAAAAAGTTGTTGGGTTGACAGGCGCAATATCATAATAAAACAAAGTACAAGTTGGGTAGTCAGGCTTAAAGATCACAGTTCTCCAAACTGCAAGCTGTTGAAATGACAGGCACAAATATCACAGTTCTAAAAAGTTGTTGAGTTGACACGCGCAAATATTACAGTTCTACAAACTACAAGTTATTTAGTTGACAGGCACAAATATCACAGTTCTACAAACTACAAGTTATTTAGTTGACAGGCACAAATATCACAGTTCTACAAACTACATTTTGTTGAGTCACAGGCGCAAATATCACATTTCTACAAACTACATGTTGTTGAGTTGATAGGTACAAATATCACAGTACTACAAACTGCAAGGAGCCGCTATAGCTCAGTGGTTAGTGAACTGGTCTACAAAGGACAAGGGTTAAGGTTCGATCCCAACCGACGGCTTCAGGGTTTAACCAGCCTTAAATGGGTACTGGATTTTTTGCTGGGAAAGTGAAGCGACACGGGCGCAATACCGACCACATTACCATAAAAATCATGTGCTGAAGGTCTGTAAAAATTTATGGTCACTAACACCATATTCCCTATACGTCACTTGGCGTGACGGGGTACTTTACTTTTGGTTTTTTTTTTTTTACAAACTGCAAGTCTTTGAGTTGACAGGCGCAAATATCACAGTTCTACAAACTGAAAGTTGTTGAGTTGACAAGTACAAATATCACACTTTTACAAACTACAAGTTGTTGAGTTGACAAGTACAAATATCACAGTTTTACAAACTACAAGTTATTTAGTTGACAGGCGCAAATATCACAGTTTTACAAACTACAAGTTGTTGAGTTGACAAGTGTAAATAACACAGTTTTACAAACTGCAAGTTGTTGAGTTGACAAGTACAAATATCACAGTTTTACAAACTACAAGTTGTTGAGTTGACAAGTACAAATATTAAAGTTTTACAAACTACAAGTTATTTTGTTGACAGGCGCAAATATCACAGTTTTACAAACTACAAGTTGTTGAGTTGACAGGCGCAAATATCACAGTTTTACAAACTACAAGTTGTTGAGTTGACAGGCGCAAATATCACAGTTCTACAAACTACAAGTTGTTGAGTTGACAGGCGCAAATATCACTGTTCTACAAACTGCAAGTTGTTGAGTTGACAGGCGCAAATATCACAGTTTTCAAATTACAAGTTGTTGAGTTGACAGGCACAAATATCACAGTTCTACAAACTACAAGTTGTTGAGTAGACAGGCTCAAATATCACAGTTCTACAAACTGCAAGTTGTTGAGTTGACAGGCACAAATATCACAGTTCTACAAACTACATGTTGTTGAGTTGACAGGCGCAAAAATCACAGTTCTACAAACTACAAGTTGTTGAGTTGACAGGCACAAATATCACAGATCTACAAACTACAAGTTGGTGAGTTGACAGGCACAAATATCTATTGTCCTTTCGAGCCGAAGACGACACATAGGGCTGAACCACAATCTCAAAAACAGAAACCTTGCGTGCCAAAGTGGCACATATTGCAGAGATCACTGCTATAAAATATATGGTGCTGTTTCCATAACAATACTTTTTACAATGACAGCTTGTCAAGCCATCGATCGATCAACCTCCTTAGTCGCCTCTTACGACATGCCTGGAAGGTCACAGTGTCACTATTCTTTACTTCCCTCATAATGAGGCCCCGGTAACACACAGGAAGCACAAATATCACAGTTATACAAACTACAAGTTGTTGAGTTGACAGGCGCAAATATCACAGTAATACAAACTACAAGTTGTTGAGTTGACAGGTACAAATATCACAATTTCACTACAAACTACAAGTTGTTGGGTTGACAGGCGCAATATCATAATAAAACAAAGTACAAGTTTGGTAGTCAGGCTCAAATATCACAGTTCTCCAAACTGCAAGTTGTTGAGTTGACAGGCACAAATATCACCGTTCTAAAAAGTTGTTGAGTTGACACGCACAAATATCACAGTTCTATAAACTGCAAGTTATTGAGTTGACAGGCACAAATATCACTGTTCTACAAGCTACAAGTTGTTGAGTTGACAAGTACAAATATCAAACTTTTTCAAACTACAAGTTGTTGAGTTGACAGGCGCAAATATCACAGTTCTACAAACTGCAACTTGTTGAGTTGACAGGCGCAAATATCACAGTTCTACAAACTGCAACTTGTTGAGTTGACAGGCGCAAATATCACAGTTCTACAAACTACAAGTTGTTGGGTTGACAGGCGCAATATCATAATAAAACAATGTACAATTTTGGTAGTCAGGCTCAAATATCACAGTTCTCCAAACTGCAAGTTGTTGAGTTGACACGCACAAATATCACAGTTCTAAAAAGTTGTTGAGTTGACACGCACAAATATCACAGTTCTACAAACTACAAGTTATTGAGTTGACAGGCACAAATATTACAGTTCTACAAAGTTGTTGAGTTGACAGGCACAAATATCACAGTTCTAAAAACTACAAGTTATTGAGTTGACAGGCACAAATATCACAGTTCTACAAACTACAAGTTGTTGAGTTGACAGACGCAAATATCACAGTTCTACAAACTGCAACTTGTTGAGTTGACAGGCGCAAATATCACAGTTCTACAAACTGCAACTTGTTGAGTTGACAGGCGCAAATATCACAGTTCTACAAACTAAAAGTTGTTGAGTTGACAGGCACAAATATCACAGTAATACAAACTACAAGTTGTTGAGTTGACAGGCACAAATATCACAATTTCACTACAAACTACAAGTTGTTGGGTTGACAGGCACAAATATCACAGTTCTACAAACTACATGTTGTTGAGATGACAGGCACAAATATCACAGTAATACAAACTACAAGTTGTTGAGTTGACAGGCACAAATATCACAGTAATACAAACTACAAGTTGTTGAGTTGACAGGCACAAATATCACAATTTCACTACAAACTACAAGTTGTTGAGTTGACAGGCACAAATATCACAATTTCACTACAAACTACAAGTTTTTGGGTTGACAGGCGCAATATCATAATAAAACAAAGTACAAGTTTGGTAGACAGGCACAAATATCACAGTTCTACAAACTACAAGTCGTTGAGTTGACAGGCGTAAATATCACAGTTCTACAAACTGCAACTTGTTGAGTTGACAGGCGCAAATATCACAGTTCTACAAACTGCAACTTGTTGAGTTGACAAGCGTAAATATCACAGTTCTACAAACTGCAACTGGTTGAGTTGACAGGCGCAAATATCACAGTTCTACAAACTACAAGTTGTTGAGTTGACAGGCACAAATATCACAGTTCTACAAACTACAAGTTGTTGAGTTGACAGGCGCAAATATCACAGTTCTACAAACTACAAGTTGTTGAGTCGACAGGCGCAAATATCACAATTGTACAAACTACATGTTGTTCTGTTGACAGGCGCAAATATCACATTTCTACAAACTACAAGTTGTTGAGTTGACAGGCACAAATATCAGAGTTCTACAAACTGCGAGTTGTTGAGTTGACAGGCGCAAATATCACAGTTCTACAAACTGCAAGTTGTTGAGTTGACAGGCGTAAATATCACAGTTCCACAAACTACAAGTTGTTGAGTTGACAGGCACAAATATCACAGTTCTACAAACTACATGTTGTTGACTTGACAGGCAAAAAATATCACAGTTCTGCAATCTACAAGTTGGTGAGTTGACAGGCACAAATATCACAGTTCTACAATCTACACATAGTTGAGTTAACAGGCGCAAATATCAAAGTTCTACAAACTACAAGTTCTTGAGTTGACAGGCACAAATATTACAGTTCTACAAACTACAAGTTGTTGAGTTGACAGGTGCAAATATCACAGTTCTACAAACTGCAAGTTGTTGAGTTGATAGGCACAAATATCACAGTTCTACAAACTGCAAGTTGTTGAGTTGACAGGCGCAAATATCACAGTTTTACAACCTACAAGTTGTTGAGTTGACAGGCGCAAATATCACAATTTTACAAACTACATGTTATTGTGTTGACAGGCGCAAATATCACAGTTCTACAAACTACATGTTGTTGTGTTGACAGGCGCAAATATCACATTTCTACAAACTACAAGTTGTTGAGTTGATAGGCACAAATATCACAGTTCTAAAAAGTTGTTGGGTTGACAGGCGCAATATCATAATAAAACAAAGTACAAGTTGGGTAGTCAGGCGTAAAGATCACAGTTCTCCAAACTGCAAGCTGTTGAAATGACAGGCACAAATATCACAGTTCTAAAATGTTGTTGAGTTGACACGCGCAAATATTACAGTTCTACAAACTACAAGTTATTTAGTTGACAGGCACAAATATCACAGTTCTACAAACTACAAGTTATTTAGTTGACAGGCACAAATATCACAGTTCTACAAACTACATTTTGTTGAGTCACAGGCGCAAATATCACATTTCTACAAACTACATGTTGTTGAGTTGATAGGTACAAATATCACAGTACTAAAAACTGCAAGGAGCCGCTATAGCTCAGTGGTTAGTGAACTGGTCTACAAAGGACAAGGGTTAAGGTTCGATCCCAACCGACGGCTTCAGGGTTTAACCAGCCTTAAATGGGTACTGGATTTTTTGCTGGGAAAGTGAAGCGACACGGGCGCAATACCGACCACATTACCATAAAAATCATGTGCTGAAGGTCTGTAAAAATTTATGGTCACTAACACCATATTCCCTATACGTCACTTGGCGTGACGGGGTACTTTACTTTTCGTTTTTTTTTTTTTACAAACTGCAAGTCTTTGAGTTGACAGGCGCAAATATCACAGTTCTACAAACTGAAAGTTGTTGAGTTGACAAGTACAAATATCACACTTTTACAAACTACAAGTTGTTGAGTTCACAAGTACAAATATCACAGTTTTACAAACTACAAGTTATTTAGTTGACAGGCGCAAATATCACAGTTTTACAAACTACAAGTTGTTGAGTTGACAAGTGCAAATAACACAGTTTTACAAACTGCAAGTTGTTGAGTTGACAAGTACAAATATCACAGTTTTACAAACTACAAGTTGTTGAGTTGACAAGTACAAATATTAAAGTTTTACAAACTACAAGTTATTTTGTTGACAGGCGCAAATATCACAGTTTTACAAACTACAAGTTGTTGAGTTGACAGGCGCAAATATCACAGTTTTACAAACTACAAGTTGTTGAGTTGACAGGCGCAAATATCACAGTTCTACAAACTACAAGTTGTTGAGTTGACAGGCGCAAATATCACAGTTCTACAAACTGCAAGTTGTTGAGTTGACAGGCGCAAATATCACAGTTTTCAAATTACAAGTTGTTGAGTTGACAGGCACAAATATCACAGTTCTACAAACTACAAGTTGTTGAGTAGACAGGCTCAAATATCGCAGTTCTACAAACTGCAAGTTGTTGAGTTGACAGGCACAAATATCACAGTTCTACAAACTACATGTTGTTGAGTTGACAGGCGCAAAAATCACAGTTCTACAAACTACAAGTTGTTGAGTTGACAGGCACAAATATCACAGTAATACAAACTACAAGTTGGTGAGTTGACAGGCACAAATATCACAGTTATACAAACTACAAGTTGTTGAGTTGACAGGCGCAAATATCACAGTAATACAAACTACAAGTTGTTGAGTTGACAGGTACAAATATCACAATTTCACTACAAACTACAAGTTGTTGGGTTGACAGGCGCAATATCATAATAAAACAAAGTACAAGTTTGGTAGTCAGGCTCAAATATCACAGTTCTCCAAACTGCAAGTTGTTGAGTTGACAGGCACAAATATCACCGTTCTAAAAAGTTGTTGAGTTGACACGCACAAATATCACAGTTCTATAAACTGCAAGTTATTGAGTTGACAGGCACAAATATCACTGTTCTACAAGCTACAAGTTGTTGAGTTGACAAGTACAAATATCAAACTTTTTCAAACTACAAGTTGTTGAGTTGACAGGCGCAAATATCACAGTTCTACAAACTGCAACTTGTTGAGTTGACAGGCGCAAATATCACAGTTCTACAAACTGCAACTTGTTGAGTTGACAGGCGCAAATATCACAGTTCTACAAACTACAAGTTGTTGGGTTGACAGGCGCAATATCATAATAAAACAATGTACAATTTTGGTAGTCAGGCTCAAATATCACAGTTCTCCAAACTGCAAGTTGTTGAGTTGACACGCACAAATATCACAGTTCTAAAAAGTTGTTGAGTTGACACGCACAAATATCACAGTTCTACAAACTACAAGTTATTGAGTTGACAGGCACAAATATTACAGTTCTACAAAGTTGTTGAGTTGACAGGCACAAATATCACAGTTCTAAAAACTACAAGTTATTGAGTTGACAGGCACAAATATCACAGTTCTACAAACTACAAGTTGTTGAGTTGACAGACGCAAATATCACAGTTCTACAAACTGCAACTTGTTGAGTTGACAGGCGCAAATATCACAGTTCTACAAACTGCAACTTGTTGAGTTGACAGGCGCAAATATCACAGTTCTACAAACTAAAAGTTGTTGAGTTGACAGGCACAAATATCACAGTAATACAAACTACAAGTTGTTGAGTTGACAGGCACAAATATCACAATTTCACTACAAACTACAAGTTGTTGGGTTGACAGGCACAAATATCACAGTTCTACAAACTACATGTTGTTGAGATGACAGGCACAAATATCACAGTAATACAAACTACAAGTTGTTGAGTTGACAGGCACAAATATCACAGTAATACAAACTACAAGTTGTTGAGTTGACAGGCACAAATATCACAATTTCACTACAAACAACAAGTTGTTGAGTTGACAGGCACAAATATCACAATTTCACTACAAACTACAAGTTTTTGGGTTGACAGGCGCAATATCATAATAAAACAAAGTACAAGTTTGGTAGACAGGCACAAATATCACAGTTCTACAAACTACAAGTTGTTGAGTTGACAGGCGTAAATATCACAGTTCTACAAACTGCAAGTTGTTGAGTTGACAGGCGCAAATATCACAGTTCTACAAACTGCAACTTGTTGAGTTGACAAGCGTAAATATCACAGTTCTACAAACTGCAACTGGTTGAGTTGACAGGCGCAAATATCACAGTTCTACAAACTACAAGTTGTTGAGTTGACAGGCACAAATATCACAGTTCTACAAACTACATGTTGTTGAATTGACAGGCGCAAATATCACAGTTCTACAAACTGCAGGTTGTTGAGTTGATATGCAGAAATATCACAGTACTACAAACTGCAAGGAGCCGCTATAGCTCAGTGGTTAGAGAACTGGTCTACAAAGGACAAGGGTTAAGGTTCGATCCCAACCGACGGCTTTCGGATTCACCCAGCCTTAAATGGGTACTGGATTTTTTTCTGAGAAAGTGAAGCGACACGGGCGCAATACCGACCACATTAGCCCAAAAATCTTGTGCTGAAGGTCTGTAAAAATTTATGGTCACTAACACCATATTCCCTATACGTCACTTGTCGTGACGGGGTACTTTACTTTTCGTTTTTTTTTTTTTACAAACTGCAAGTTGTTGAGTTGACAAGTACAAATATCATAGTTTTACAAACTGCAAGTTGTTAAGTTGACAAGTACAAATATCACAGTTTTACAAAGTACAAGTTGTTGAGTTGACAAGTACAAATATCACAGTTTTACAAACTACAAGTTATTTAGTTGACATGCGCAAATATCACAGTTTTACAAACTACAAGTTGTTGAGTTAACAGGCGCAAATATCACAGTTTTACAAACTACAAGTTGTTGAGTTGACAGGCGCAAATATCACAGTTCTACAAACTACAAGTTGTTGAGTTGACAGGCGCAAATACCACAGTTCTACAAACTGCAAGTTGTTGAGTTGACAGGCGCAAATATCACAGTTTTCAAACTACAAGTTGTTGAGTTGACAGGCACAAATATCACAGTACTACAAACTATAAGTTGTTGAGTAGACAGGCTCAAATATCACAGTTCTACAAACTGCAAGTTGTTGAGTTGACAGGCACAAATATCACAGTTCTACAAAGTACATGTTGAGTTGACAGGCGCAAATATCACAGTTCTACAAACTACAAGTTGTTGAGTTGACAGGCACAAATATCACAGTTCTACAAACTACAAGTTGTTGAGTTGACAGGCACAAATATCACAGTACTACAAACTACAAGTTATTGAGTTGACATTCACAAATATCACAGTTCTACAAATTACAAGTTGTTGAGTTGACATTCACAGATATAACAGTTCTACAAACTGCAAGTTGTTGAGTTGACAGGCGCAAATATCACAGTTTTCAAACTACAAGTTGTTGAGTTGACAGGCACAAATATCACAGTACTACAAACTACAAGTTGTTGAGTAGACAGGCTCAAATATCACAGTTCTACAAACTGCAAGTTGTTGAGTTGACAGGCACAAATATCACAGTTCTACAAAGTACATGTTGAGTTGACAGGCGCAAATATCACAGTTCTACAAACTACAAGTTGTTGAGTTGACAGGCACAAATATCACAGTTCTACAAACTACAAGTTGTTGAGTTGACAGGCACAAATATCACAGTACTACAAACTACAAGTTATTGAGTTAACATTCACAAATATCACAGTTCTACAAACTACAAGTTGTTGAGTTGACATTCACAGATATAACAGTTCTACAAACTACAAGTTGTTGAGTTGACATGCACAAATATCACAATTCTACAAACTTCAACACAAAGTATTACTTTGTGTTAATAGTGTTGTAACCTACTTAACGTCCTTTGAAGGGCGGATGTCGAAGAGTTAATTCCTGATGGTAGCCATTGGGTGAACGAACGAAAGAATGAAGGAATAGAATGGAAAGAATATAATAATGAATACAGTAGAAAGAATAGAAAGAAAGAAAAAAGAAAGAAAGAAAGAAAGAAAGAAAGATATAGTGGTCATGTTGTACATTGTGATATACACTGGGCACAATAACAATCATCTGAAGGGACAGCCCCTTGATTTCTCAAAGCAAATGTGAACTATTACCACGTGTCACTTTCCTCTCTAAACTCGCAGACAAAAAACAAAACTAAAGTCCCCATCTCATTAACTTGGGAATCGTTGTAACAGAGGCTCAGTCATTTATCACTGACGGGCAGTAACTGTGGCCCGATTCTACCATTACGACATATACCATACCACTTTAGTAGCGGCCCCTGGGACCCTACCACCAAATATAATTCCATTCTGGACACTTTCCCCAGGTTCCGATTAGTCACGGCGTGTGGTCAGACGGTCAGAGGCAGAGCGCACTATCTCACAAATAATGCCCAGGTCGGGCTTTCATGTTTAAGACGCTGGTTCCGCTTGTCGTGAGCGAGACTTCAACGACTGCTGTAAACATGAATGCTAAGTACTGTCATCTATTGATGTTAACGGCTCTGGCCTGGGCAGCTGTCTGTCCTGAGACGTGTGGTGGTGTCTTACTGAGGGAGATTACCACTAACTTGCAAGATAACGCTCCATGTTTCTGGGCGTACGTCCCGACATTAGTTCTGCGTCCATTGGCCACACGTCAATAGAAATACGTCATCGGAGTAAGTGACATCGGTCCGAAGCTGTTAACGTCTTCATAGAAATGTCATTGTGGAGTGACCGCCAGCTTTCTCTTGTCCGACAACTACTTTCTCTTGTCCTACAACTACTTTCTCTTGTCCTACAACTACTTTCTCTTGTCCTACAACTACTTTCTCTTGTCCTACGTCTACTTTCTATTATCCTACAACTGCTTTCTCTTGTCATACAACTACTTTCTCTTGTCCTACGCCTACTTTCTCTTGTCATTAAACTATGTTCTCTGTATACTAGAACTACATTCTCTTGTCCTACGCCTACTTTCTCTTGTCATTCAACTATTTTCTCTTGTCCTACAACTACTTTCTATTGTCCTTCAACTACTTTCTCTTATCGACTAGTTTCTCTTGTCATTCAGCTATTTTCTCTTTATCCTAGAACTACTTTCTCTTGTCCTACGCCTACTTTCCCTTGTCATTCAACTATTTTATCTTTATCCTTGAACTACTTTCTCTTGTCCTTCGCCTACTTTCTCTTGTCATTCAACTATTTTATCTTTATCCTTGAACTAATTTCTCTTGTCCTTCGCCTACTTTCTCTTGTCATTCAACTATTTTATCTTTATCCTTGAACTACTTTCTCTTGTCCTACGCCTACTTTCTCTTGTCATTCAACTATTTTATCTTTATCCTTGAACTACTTTCACTTGTCCTTCGCCTACTTTCTCTTGTCATTCAACTATTTTATCTTTATCCTAGAACTACTTTCACTTGTCCTTCGCCTACTTTCTCTTGTCATTCAACTATTTTATCTTTATCCTAGAACTACTTTCTCATGTCCAACGCCTACTTTCTCTTGTCATTCAACTATTTTATCTTTATCCTAGAACTACTTTCTCATGTCCTACGCATACTTTCTCTTGTCATTCAACTATTTTATCTTTATCCTTGAACTACCTTCTCTTGTCCTTCGCCTACTTTCTCTTGTCTTTCAACTATTTTATCTTTATCCTAGAACTACTTTCTCATGTCCTACGCCTACTTTATCTTGTCTTTCAACTATTTTCTCTTTATCCTAGAACTACTTCTCTTGTCCTATGCCTACTTTCTCTAGTCATTAAACTATTTTCTCTTCATACTAGAACTACTTTCTTTTGGCCGACGCCTACTTTCTCTTGTCATTCAACTATTTTCTCTTTATCCTAGAACTACTTCTTTTGTCCTACGCCTACTTTATCTTGTCCTATGCCTACTTTCTCTAGTCATTAAACTATTTTCCCTTCATACAAGAACTACTTTCTTTTGGCCTACGCCTACTTTCTCTTGTCATTCAACTATTTTCTCTTTATCCTAGAACTACTTCTTTTGTCCTACGCCTACTTTATCTTGTCCTAGGCCTACTTTCTCTAGTCATTAAACTATTTTCTCTTCATACTAGAACTACTTTCTTTTGGCCTACGTCTACTTTCTCTTGTCATTCAACTATTTTCTCTTTATCCTAGAACTACTTCTTTTGTCCTACGCCTACTTTATCTTGTCCTAGGCCTACTTTCTCTAGTCATTAAACTATTTTCTCTTCATACTAGAACTACTTTCTTTTGGCCTACGCCTACTTTCTCTTGTCATTCAACTATTTTCTCTTTATCCTAGAACTACTTTTTCTTTTTCTACAACTACTTTCTCATGCCCCACATCTAATTTCTCTTGTCCTTCGCCTACTTTATCTTATCATTCAAATATGTTCTCTTGTCCTACAACTACTTTATCTTGTCCCACATCTACTTTTTCTTGTCCTAAGACTATTTTCGCTTGTCCTACAACTACTTTCTCTTGTCATACAACTACTTTCTCTTGTCCTACGCCTACTTTCTCTTGTCCTACGCCTACTTTCTCTCGTCCTACGCCTACTTTCACTTGTCATTCAACTATTTTCTCTTTATCCTAGAACTACTTTCTCGTGTCCCACATCTACTTTCTCTTGTCCTATGCTTACTTTCTCTTGTCATCCAACTATTTTATCTTTATCCTAGAACTACTTTCTCGCGTCCTATGCCTACTTCTAGTACTTACGTTCAGATTGTCTTCATACAATATACTGTATGTCACAGTACTCCCTCCAGCAATATACTGGCAATGTCAAATTGAGCATCAAAGTCATACAAGGTACTGACACTGGACGGGACATCAAAGTTATACAATGTACTAACACTAGACAGGACATCAAATTCATACAATGTACTGACACTAGATAGGACATCAAATTCATACAATGTACAAACACTAGACGGGACATCAAAGTTATACAATGTACTAACACTAGACAGGACATCAAATTCATACAATGTACTGACACTAGATAGGACATCAAATTCATATACTGACACTAGACGGGACATCAAAGTTATACAATGTACTGACACTAGACGGGACATCAAAGTCATACAATGTACTGACACTAGAAAGGACATCAAAGTCATACAATGTACTGACACTAGAGGGGACATCAAAGTTATACAATGTACTGACACTAGACAGGACATCAAAGTCATACAATGTACTGACACTAGACAGGACATCAATGTCATACAATGTACTGACACTAGACAGAACATCAAAGTCATACAATGTACTGACACTAAACAGGACATCAAAGTCATACAATGTACTGACACTAGACGGGACATCAAAGTCATACAATGTACTGACACTAGACGGGACATCAAAGTCATACAATGTACTGACACTAGACAGGACATCAAAGTCATACAATGTACTGACACTAGACAGGACATCAAAGTCATACAATGTACTGATACTAGACAGGACATCAAAGTCATACAATGTACTGACACTAGACGGGACATCAAAGTCATACAATGTACTGACACTAGACGGGACATCAAAGTCATACAATGTACTGACACTAGACAGGACATCAAAGTCACACAATGTACTGACACTAGACGGGACATCAAAGTCATACAATGTACTGACACTAGACGGGACATCAAAGTCATACAATGTACTGACACTAGACGGGACATCAAAGTCATACAATGTACTGACACTAGACAGGACATCAAAGTCACACAATGTACTGTCACTAGACGAGATATCAAAGTCATACAATGTACTGACACTAGACAGGACATCAAAGTCATACAATGTACTGACACTAGACGGGACATCAAAGTCATACAATGTACTGACACTAGACGGGACATCAAAGTCATACAATGTACTGACACTAGACAGGACATCAAAGTCATACAATGTACTGACACTAGACAGGACATCAAAGTCATACAATGTACTGACACTAGACAAGACATCAAAGTCATAATATGTACTGACACTAGAAAAGACATCAAAGTCATACCATGTACTGACACTAGACGGGACATCAAAGTCACACAATGTACTGACTCTAGACGGGACATGAAAGTCACACAATTTACTGACACTAGACGGGACATCAAAGTCATACAATGTACTGACACTAGACGGGACATCAAATTCATACAATGTACTGACACTAGACGGGACATCAAAGTCATACAATGTACTGACACTAGACGGGACATCAAAGTCATACAATGTACTGACACTAGACAGGACATCAATGTCATACAATGTACTGACACTAGACAGGACATCAATGTCATACAATGTACTGACACTAGACAGGACATCAAAGTCATACAATGTACTGACACTAGACGGGACATCAAATTCATACAATGTACTGACACTAGAAGGGACATCAAAGTCATACAATGTACTGACACTAGACGGGACATCAAAGTCATACAATGTACTGACACTAGACAGGACATCAATGTCATACAATGTACTGACACTAGACAGGACATCAATGTTATACAATGTACTGACACTAGACAGGACATCAATGTTATACAATGTACTGACACTAGACAGGACATCAATGTCATACAATGTACTGACACTAGACAGGACATCAATGTCATACAATGTACTGACACTAGACAGGACATCAATGTTATACAATGTACTGACACTAGACAGGACATCAATGTCATACAATGTACTGACACTAGACAGGACATCAATGTCATTCAATGTACTGACACTAGACAGGACATCAATGTTATACAATGTACTGACACTAGACAGGACATCAATGACATACAATGTACTTACACTAGACAGGACATCAATGTCATACAATGTACTGACACTAGACAGGACATCAATGTCATACAATGTACTGACACTAGACAGGACATCAATGTTATACAATGTACTGACACTAGACAGGACATCAATGTTATACAATGTACTGACACTAGACAGGACATCAATGTTATACAATGTACTGACAGTAGTATACAAGGGTGTAACTAAGCCGTATTTAGGCGCTAAATTAACAAAGATATATAGTAGGCGCGCGGCGCGCCATATGTACTGTAGGCGCAGGGGGAGTTAACCGTGACCGCTGGTCCCAGTGACCCCGGAAGTGCGCTGTTTATGTCTGGTGTGTCCTGACTTTGGAGCGCTTGGTGTACTTGAGCGATAGTGATAGGTTAGTAGATTATACAACATCAGGTTTCTCATAATGAGGTTTCTTCTGGGCGCCTAATGTACTGTAGGCGCAGGGGGAGTTAACTGTGACATTTCGTGTCGGGATGTTGACTGAGGGTGTCTGTCGGCGTGACCTCGGCGCTTCGTATTTTAAAAATTCCGAATTATTTTTTAACTGTGACATTTCGTGTCGGGATGTTGACTGGGGGTGTCTGTCGGCGTGACCTCGGCGCTCCGTATTTTAAAAATTCCGAATTATTTTAAAAAAACAGTCTCCATCTGATTTCGAACACGGGTCTACGGCATGCCAGGCCAGACACTTACCACTATGCTACAGGCGATCACAGAATTAGAGGCTGAATGAGACAGGTGAATCGTGATGCTTTTGTTGGTACCTGACAGCTAGCTAGTAGTAGAGAAAGATTGACCCGCATTTAGGCGCTAAATTAACGAAGATATATAGGGCGGCGCCCCGCGCGCATAACGCGTGCGGCGCAGGGGGAGTTAACCGTGACATTTCATGTCGGGATCCCCGGTGACCTCTCGTTGACCTCTCGGGTGACCGCTCGTGGCGGCGTCGAGTGACCTCTCGGGTGACCTCTCGTGGCAGCGGTGGTGTTGTGAAGGGGTGGTGAAGTGGTGACCGCCCGCGGTGGTATCATAACTTTCACATTCTTTCTTTGTATGGTCGCTCAAATGTCTTGTCCAATATAACTTATTGAAGACAACTTTTAACGTGTATCTAACATTTTCTTTACAACTACAGGTAACAACTTAGTCCGTTACACATGTCTTGCTATAGACAGGATGGCGTGCTAATGACTTTAACAGCTAAATGGTAGATGAATATTTAGGCTAACTTGCGAGTCGTGGCGATCTCTCGGCGCCATGGTCGGGGTGAACTCTCGCAGTGTTATGATCCTGTTATGATCAAAGACCCTATTTCTCTGTGAAATTTCTCACTTGGGTAACTTAAGCTGGTCTAGCCGTCTAACAGAGAGACAGTAAATTAATGTACTTTTGATATTCTATTACTGTTGTGTTTTTTTTGTAGTGGTTGTAGTAGTAGTAGTTAAAGTCGTTATTGAAGTTGTACAACTAGCGTGACTTGTAAAGATGACAGCTTTCAATGACTGTTTACATGCTATGTCATTGTAGCAGTCATGTATGTCATGTCGAGGTAGTAGACACGTGTGTCATGTCGTTTTATCAGAGACGTATGGTATGTCGTTGTAACAGTCATTTCGTTGTAATAGGCATCTCGTTGTAACAGTCACGTATGGCATGTCGTTTTATCAGACACGTATGGTATGTCGTTGTAACAGACATGTTGTTGTATCAGTCATGTCGATGTAGTAGACACGTATATCATGTCATTGTAACAGTCATGTCAATGTAACAGTCATGTCAATGTAACAGGCATTTCGTTGTAATAGTCATCTCGTTGTAACAGTCACGTATGTCATGTCGTTTTATCAGACACGTATGGCATGTCGTTGTAACAGACATGTCGTTGTATCAGTCATGTCGATGTAGTAGACACGTATGTCATGTCATTGTAACAGTCATGTCAATGTAACAGTCATGTCAATGTAACAGTCATTTCGTTGTAATAGTCATCTCGTTGTAACAGTCACGTATGTCATGTCGTTTTATCAGAGACGTATGGTATGTCGTTGTAACAGACATGTCGTTGCATCAGTCATGTCGATGTAGTAGACACGTATGTCATGTCGTTGTAACAGACACGTATGGTATGTCGTTGTAACAGACATGTCGTTGTATCAAGCATGTCGATGTAGTAGACACTTATGTCATGTCATTGTAACAGTCATGTCAATGTAACAGTCATGACAATGTAACAGACATTTCGTTGTAATAGTCATCTCGTTGTAACAGTCACGTATGTCATGTCGTTTTATCAGACACGTATGGCATGTCGTTGTAACATACATGTCGTTGTATCAGTCATGTCGATGTAGTAGACACGTATGTTATGTCATTGTAATAGTCATGTCAATGTAACAGTCATGTCAATGTAACAGTCATTTCGTTGTAATAGTCATCTCGCTGTAACAGTCACGTATGTCATGTCGTTTTATCAGAGACGTATGGTATGTCGTTGTAACAGACATGTCGTTGCATCAGTCATGTCGATGTAGTAGACACGTATGTCATGTCGTTGTAGCAGACACGTATGGTATGTCGTTGTAACAGACATGTCGTTGTATCAGGCATGTTGATGTAGTAGACACGTATGTCATGTCATTGTAACAGTCATGTCAATGTAACAGGCATTTCGTTGTAATAGTCATCTCGTTGTAACAGTCACGTATGTCATGTCGTTTTATCAGACACGTATGGTATATCGTTGTAACAGACATGTCGTTGTATCAGTCATGTCGATGTAGTAGACATGTATGGCATATCAATGTAACAGTCATGTCAATGTAACAGTCATGTCAATGTAACAGTCATTTCGTTGTAATAGTCATCTCGTTGTAACAGTCACGTATGTCATGTTGTTTTATGAGAGACGTATGGTATGTCGTTGTAGCAGACATGTCGTTGTATCAGGCATGTCGATGTAGTAGACACGTATGTCATGTCATTGTAACAGTCATGTCAATGTAACAGTCATTTCGTTGTAATAGTCATCTCTTTGTAACAGACACGTATGTCATGTCGTTTTATCAGACACGTATGGTATGTCGTTGTAACAGACATGTCGTTGTATCAGTCATGTCGATGTAGTAGACACGTATGTCATGTCATTGTAACAGTCATGTCAATGTAACAGTCATGACAATGTAACAGTCATTTCGTTGTAATAGTCATCTCGTTGTAACAGTCACAGATGTCATGTCGTTGTAGCAGACACGTATGGTATGTCGTTGTAACAGACATGTCGTTGTATCAGGCATGTCGATGTAGTAGATACGTATGTCATGTCATTGTAACAGTCATGTCAATGTAACAGTCATGACAATGTAACAGGCATTTCGTTGTAATAGTCATCTCGTTGTAACAGTCACGTATGTCATGTCGTTTTATCAGACACGTATGGCATGTCGTTGTAACAGACATGTCGTTGTATCAGTCATGTCGACGTAGTAGACACGTATGTCATGTCATTGTAACAGTCATGTCAATGTAACAGTCATGTCAATGTAACAGTCATTTCGTTGTAATAGTCATCTCGTTGTAACAGTCACGTATGTCATGTCGTTTTATCAGAGACGTATGGTTTGTCGTTGTAACAGTCATGTCGTTGCATCAGTCATGTCGATGTAGTAGACACGTATGTCATGTCGTTGTAACAGACACGTATGGTATGTCGTTGTAACAGACATGTCGTTGTATCAGTCATGTCGATGTAGTAGACACGTATGTCATGTCATTGTAACAGTCATGTCAATGTAACAGTCATGACAATGTAACAGGCATTTCGTTGTAATAGTCATCTCGTTGTAACAGTCACGTATGGCATGTCGTTTTATCAGACACGTATGGTATGTCATTGTAACAGTCATGTCGTTGTATCAGTCATGTCGATGTAGTAGACACGTATGTCATGTCATTGTAACAGGCATGTCAATGTAACAGTCATGACAATGTAACAGGCATTTCGTTGTAATAGTCATCTCGTTGTAACAGTCACGTATGTCATGTTGTTTTATGAGAGACGTATGGTTTGTCGTTGTAACAGACATGTCGTTGCATCAGTCATGTCGATGTAGTAGACACGTATGTCATGTCGTTGTAACAGACACGTATGGTATGTCGTTGTAACAGACATGTCGTTGTATCAGGCATGTCGATGTAGTAGACACCTATGTCATGTCATTGTAACAGGCATGTCAATGTAACAGTCATGACAATGTAACAGGCATTTCGTTGTAATAGTCATCTCGTTGTAACAGTCACGTATGTCATGTCGTTTTATCAGAGACGTATGGTATATCGTTGTAACAGACATATCGTTGTATCAGTCATGTCGATGTAGTAGACACATATGGCATGTCATTATAACAGTCATGTCAATGTAACAGTCATTTCGTTGTAATAGTAATCTCGTTGTAACAGTCACGTATGTCATGTTGTTTTATCAGAGACGTATGGTATGTCGTTGTAACAGACATGTTGTTGTATCAGGCATGTCGATGTAGTAGACACGTATGTCATGTCATTGTAACAGTCATGTCAATGTAACAGTCATTTCGTTGTAATAGTCATCTCGTTGTAACAGACACGTATGTCATGTCGTTTTATCAGACACGTATGGTATGTCATTGTAACAGACATGTCGTTGTATCAGTCATGTCGATGTAGTAGACACGTATGTCATGCCATTGTAACAGTCATGTCAATGTAACAGTCATGTCAATGTAACAGTCATTTCGTTGTAATAGTCATCTCGTTGTAACAGTCACGTATGTCATGTCGTTTTATCAGACACGTATGGTATGTCGTTGTAACAGACATGTCGTTGTATCAGTCATGTCGATGTAGTAGACACGTATGGCATGTCATTGTAACAGTCATGTCAATGTAACAGTCATGTCAATATAACAGTCATTTCGTTGTAATAGTCATCTCGTTGTAACAGTCACGTATGTCATGTCGTTTTATCAGAGACGTTTGGTATGTCGTTGTAACAGACATGTCGTTGTATCAGTCATGTCGATGTAGTAGACACGTATGGCATGTCATTGTAACAGTCATGTCAATGTAACAGTCATTTCGTTGTAATAGTCGTCTCGTTGTAACAGACACGTTGGTCACCAGTACAAGGAGTATTCTGTTATTGGATCATAGGTCACAATCTATTTTTAGTAACTCAACATCCCCATTATAGGGGAACTGAGTAACACCATCTTTTTTTTTGTTCCAGCATTGAAATCTGAAATTTTCACAAAAAGAGATGGTGTTACTCAGTTCCCCTATAATGGGGATGTTGAGTTACTAAAAATAGATTTTGATCTCTGATGCAATACCTGATTAGTTACTAAAAATAGATTGTGACCTATGATCCAATAACAGAATACTCCTTGTACTGGTGACCAACGTGTCTGTTACAACGAGACGACTATTACAACGAAATGACTGTTACCTTGACATGACTGTTACAATGACATGCCATACGTGTCTACTACATCGACATGACTGATACAACGACATGTCTGTTAAAACGACATACCATACGTCTCTGATAAAACGACATGCCATACGTGACTGTTACAACGAGATGACTATTACAACGAAATGCCTGTTACATTGTCATGACTGTTACATTGACATGACTGTTACAATGACATGACATACGTGTCTACTACATCGACATGACTGATACAACGACATGTCTGTTGCAACGACATACCATACGTGTCTGTTACAACGACATGACATACGTGTCTACTACATCGACATGACTGATGCAACGACATGACTGTTACAACGACAAACCATACGTCTCTGATAAAACGACATGACATACGTGACTGTTACAACGAGATGACTATTACAACGAAATGACTGTTACATTGACATGACTGTTACATTGACATGACTGTTACAATGACATGACATACGTGTCTACTACGTCGACATGACTGATACAACGACATGTCTGTTACAACGGCATGCCATACGTGTCTGATAAAACGACATGACATACGTGACTGTTACAACGAGATGACTATTACAACGAAATGCCTGTTACATTGTCATGACTGTTACATTGACATGACTGTTACAATGACATGACATACGTGTCTACTACATCAACATGCCTGATACAACGACATGTCTGTTACAACGACATACCATACGTGTCTGCTACAACGACATGACATACGTGCCTGTTACAACGAGATGACTATTACAACGAAATGACTGTTACATTGACAAGACTGTTACATTGACATGACTGTTACAATGACATGCCATACGTATCTACTACATCGACATGACTGATACAACGACATGTCTGTTACAACGACATACCATACGTGTCTGATAAAACGACATGACATCTGTGACTGTTACAACGAGATGACTATTACAACGAAATGACTGTTACATTGTCATGACTGTTACATTGACATGACTGTTACAATGACATGACATACGTGTCTACTACATCGACATGACTGATACAACGACATGTCTGTTACAACGACATACCATACGTGTCTGACAAAACGACATGACATACGTGTCTGTTACAAAGAGATGACTATTACAACGAAATGACTGTTACATTGACATGACTGTTACATTGATATGCCATACATGTCTACTACATCGACATGACTGATACAACGACATGTCTGTTACAACGATATACCATACGTGTCTGATAAAACGACATGACATACGTGACTGTTACAACGAGATGACTATTACAACGAAATGCCTGTTACATTGACATGACTGTTACAATGACATGACATACGTGTCTACTACATCAACATGCCTGATACAACGACATGTCTGTTACAACGACATACCATACGTGTCTGCTACAACGACATGACATACGTGTCTACTACATCGACATGACTGATGCAACGACATGTCTGTTACAACGACATACCATACGTCTCTGATAAAACGACATGACATACGTGACTGTTACAGCGAGATGACTATTACAACGAAATGACTGTTACATTGACATGACTGTTACATTGACATGACTGTTACAATGACATAACATACGTGTCTACTACATCGACATGACTGATACAACGACATGTATGTTACAACGACATGCCATACGTGTCTGATAAAACGACATGACATACGTGACTGTTACAACGAGATGACTATTACAACGAAATGTCTGTTACATTGTCATGACTGTTACATTGACATGACTGTTACAATGACATGACATAAGTGTCTACTACATCGACATGCCTGATACAACGACATGTCTGTTACAACGACATACCATACGTGTCTGTTACAACGACATGACATACGTGTCTACTACATCGACATGACTGATGCAACGACATGTCTGTTACAACGACATACCATAAGTCTCTGATAAAACGACATGACATACGTGACTGTTACAACGAGATGACTATTACAACGAAATGACTGTTACATTGACATGACTGTTACATTGACATGACTGTTACAATGACATGACATACGTGTCTACTACATCGACATGACTGATACAACGACATGTCTGTTACAACGACATGCCATACGTGTCTGATAAAACGACATGACATACGTGACTGTTACAACGAGATGACTATTACAACGAAATGCCTGTTACATTGACATGACTGTTACATTGACATGACTGTTACAATGACATAACATACGTGTCTACTACATCGACATGACTGATACAACAACATGTCTGTTACAACGACATACCATACGTGTCTGATAAAACGACATGCCATACGTGACTGTTACAACGAGATGCCTATTACAACGAAATGACTGTTACAACGACATACCATACGTCTCTGATAAAACGACATGGCACACGTGTCTACTACCTCGACATGACATACATGACTGCTACAATGACATAGCATGTAAACAGTCATTGAAAGCTGTCATCTTTACAAGTCACACTAGTTGTACAACTTCAATAACGACTTTAACTACTACTACTACAACCACTACAAAAAAAACACAACAGTAATAGAATATCAAAAGTACATTAATTTACTGTCTCTCTGTTAGACGGCTAGACCAGCTTAAGTTACCCAAGTGAGAAATTTCACAGAGAAATAGGGTCTTTGATCATAACAGGATCATAACACTGCGAGAGTTCACCCCGACCATGGCGCCGAGAGATCGCCACGACTCGCAAGTTAGCCTAAATATTCATCTACCATTTAGCTGTTAAAGTCATTAGCACGCCATCCTGTCTATAGCAAGACATGTGTAACGGACTAAGTTGTTACCTGTAGTTGTAAAGAAAATGTTAGATACACGTTAAAAGTTGTCTTCAATAAGTTATATTGGACAAGACATTTGAGCGACCATACAAAGAAAGAATGTGAAAGTTATGATACCACCGCGGGCGGTCACCACTTCACCACCCCTTCACAACACCACCGCTGCCACGAGAGGTCACCCGAGAGGTCACTCGACGCCGCCACGAGCGGTCACCCGAGAGGTCAACGAGAGGTCACCGGGGATCCCGACATGAAATGTCACGGTTAACTCCCCCTGCGCCGCACGCGTTATGCGCGCGGGGCGCCGCCCTATATATCTTCGTTAATTTAGCGCCTAAATGCGGGTCAATCTTTCTCTACTACTAGCTAGCTGTCAGGTACCAACAAAAGCATCACGATTCACCTGTCTCATTCAGCCTCTAATTCTGTGATCGCCTGTAGCATAGTGGTAAGTGTCTGGCCTGGCATGCCGTAGACCCGTGTTCGAAATCAGATGGAGACTGTTTTTTTAAAATAATTCGGAATTTTTAAAATACGGAGCGCCGAGGTCACGCCGACAGACACCCCCAGTCAACATCCCGACACGAAATGTCACAGTTAAAAAATAATTCGGAATTTTTAAAATACGAAGCGCCGAGGTCACGCCGACAGACACCCTCAGTCAACATCCCGACACGAAATGTCACAGTTAACTCCCCCTGCGCCTACAGTACATTAGGCGCCCAGAAGAAACCTCATTATGAGAAACCTGATGTTGTATAATCTACTAACCTATCACTATCGCTCAAGTACACCAAGCGCTCCAAAGTCAGGACACACCAGACATAAACAGCGCACTTCCGGGGTCACTGGGACCAGCGGTCACGGTTAACTCCCCCTGCGCCTACAGTACATTAGGCGCGCCGCGCGCCTACTATATATCTTTGTTAATTTAGCGCCTAAATACGGCTTAGTTACACCGTTGTATACTACTACTGACACTAGACAGGACATCAATGTTATACAATGTACTGACACTAGACGGGACATCAATGTCATACAATGTACTGACACTAGACAGGACATCAATGTCATACAATGTACTGACACTAGACAGGACATCAATGTCATACAATGTACTGACACTAGACAGGACATCAAAGTCATACAATGTACTGACACTAGACAGGACATCAATGTCATACAATGTACTGACACTAGACAGGACATCAATGTTATACAATGTACTGACACTAGACAGGACATCAATGTTATACAATGTACTGACACTAGACAGGACATCAATGTTATACAATGTACTGACACTAAACAGGACATCAAAGTCACACAATTTACTGACACTAGACGGGACATCAAAGTCATACAATGTACTGACACTAGACGGGACATCAAAGTCATACAATGTACTGACACTAGACAGGACATCAATGTCATACAATGTACTGACACTAGACAGGACATCAATGTTATACAATGTACTGACACTAGACGGGACATCAATGTTATACAATGTACTGACACTAGACAGGACATCAATGTTATACAATGTACTGACACTAGACGGGACATCAAAGTCATACAATGTACTGACACTAGACAGGACATCAATGTTATACAATGTACTGACACTAGACAGGACATCAATGTTATACAATGTACTGACACTAGACAGGACATCAAAGTCATACAATGTACTGACACTAGACAGGACATCAATGTTATACAATGTACTGATACTAGACAGGACATCAATGTCATACAATGTACTGACACTAGACGGGACATCAATGTTATACAATGTACTGACACTAGACAGGACATCAATGTTATACAATGTACTGACACTAGACAGGACATCAATGTTATACAATGTACTGACACTAGACAGGACATCAATGTTATACAATGTACTGACACTAGACAGGACATCAAAGTTATACAATGTACTGACACTAGACAGGACATCAATTTTATACAATGTACTGACACTAGACAGGACATCAATGTCATACAATGTACTGACACTAGACGGGACATCAATGTTATACAATGTACTGACACTAGACAGGACATCAATGTTATACAATGTACTGACACTAGACAGGACATCAAAGTCATACAATGTACTGACACTAGACAGGACATCAATGTTATACAATGTACTGATACTAGACAGGACATCAATGTCATACAATGTACTGACACTAGACGGGACATCAATGTTATACAATGTACTGACGCTAGACAGGACATCAATGTTATACAATGTACTGACACTAGACAGGACATCAATGTTATACAATGTACTGACACTAGACAGGACATCAATGTTATACAATGTACTGACACTAGACAGGACATCAATGTCATACAATGTACTGACACTAGACAGGACATCAATGTCATACAATGTACTGACACTAGACAGGACATCAATGTTATACAATGTACTGACACTAGACAGGACATCAATGTTATACAATGTACTGACACTAGACAGGACATCAATGTTATACAATGTACTGACACTAGACAGGACATCAAAGTCATACAATGTACTGACACTAGACAGGACATCAAAGTCATACAATGTACCATAGATCTTTAGTTCTTAGGTTCAGTGGTAAAAGGAGGGGGGGCGAGCACTAGGATACGATGAATCGATGAAAGATCATACATTGGAAAGATCGCATGACACACACGATGTACTACGTTGACCCGTCCAGCCATTGTTCCATCGCCGCTGGACGTCATGATCACATGACACACACGATGTACTACGTTGACCCGTCCAGCCATTGTTCCATCGCCGCTGGACGTCATGATCACATGACACACACGATGTACTACGTTAACCCGTCCAGCCATTGTTCCATCACCACTGGACGTCATGATCACATGACACACACGATGTTCTACGTTGACCCGTGCAGCCATTGTTCCATCGCCGCTGGACGTCATGATCACATGACACACACGATGTTCTACGTTGACCCGTCCTTCCATTGTTCCATCGTCGCTGGACGTCATGATCACATGACACACACGATGTTCTACGTTGACCCGTCCAGCCATTGTTCCATCGCCGCTGGACGTCATGATCACATGACACACACGATGTACTACGTTGACCAGTCCAGCCATTGTTCCATCGCCGCTGGACGTCATGATTACATGACACACACGATGTCCTACGTTGACCCGCCCAGCCATTGTTCCATCGCCGCTGGACGTCATGATCACATTGTTTTACAACAGAGCTACTTTACATCAGTGTTCAAAGGAACAAGTCATGTCTTACAACAGAGCTACTTTACATCAGTGTTCAAAGGAACAAGTCATGTCTTAAAACAGAGCTACTTTACATCAGTGTTCAAAGGAACAAGTCATGTCTTACAACAGAGCTACTTTACATCAGTGTTCAAAGAAACAAGTCATGTCTTACAACAGAGCTACTTTACATCAGTGTTCAAAGGAACAAGTCATGTCTTACAACAGAACTACTTTACATCAGTGTTCAAAGGAACAAGTCATGTCTTACAGCAGAGCTACTTTACATCAATGTTCAAAGGAACAAGTCATGTCTTACAACAGAGCTACTTTACATCAGTGTTCAAAGGAACAAGTCGTGTCTTACAACAGAGCTACTTTACATCAGTGTTCAAAAGAATAAGACATGTCTTACGACAGAGCTACTTTACATCAGTGTTCAAAGGAACAAGTCATGTCTTACAACAGAGCTACTTTACATCAGTGTTCAAAGGAACAAGTCATGTCTTACAACAGAACTACTTTACATCAGTGTTCAAAGGAACAAGTCATGTCTTACAGCAGAGCTACTTTACATCAATGTTCAAAGGAACAAGTCATGTCTTACAACAGAGCTACTTTACATCAGTGTTCAAAGGAACAAGTCATATCTTACAACAGAACTACTTTACATCAGTGTTCAAAGGAACAAGTCATGTCTTACAACAGAGCTACTTTACATCAATGTTCAAAGGAACAAGTCATGTCTTACAACAGAGCTACTTTACATCAGTGTTCAAAGGAACAAGTTGTGTCTTACAACAGAGCTACTTTACATCAGTGTTCAAAAGAATAAGACATGTCTTACGACAGAGCTACTTTACATCAGTGTTCAAAGTAACAAGTCATATCTTACAACAGAGCTACTTTACATCAGTGTTTAAAGGAACAAGTCATATTTTACAACAGAGCTACTTTACATCAGTGTTCAAAGTAACAAGTCATATCTTACAACAGAGCTACTTTACATCAGTGTTCAGGGAAACAAGCCATATCTTACAACAGAGCTACTTTACATCAGTGTTCAAAAGAATAAGACATGTCTTACGACAGAGCTACTTTACATCAGTGTTCAAAGTAACAAGTCATATCTTACAACAGAGCTACTTTAAATCAGTGTTCTAAGTAACAAGTGATGTCTTACAACAAAGCTACTTCACATCAGTGTTCTAAGTAACAAGTTATATCTTACAACAGAGCTACTTTAAATCAGTGTTCTAAGTAACAAGTGATGTATTACAACAGTTACTTTACTTCAGTGTTCAAAGTAACAAGTCGTGTCTTACAAAAGAGCTACTTTACATCAGTGCTCAAGGAAACAAGCCATGTCTTACAACAGAGCTATTTCATATCAATACACAAGGAAGTATCTTTTATATTGTCTTCCACTCTTTGTTGATATTTTCATATATTTTAATTATTTGCCAACCTCAGTTATGTCTGCCAAACTTAGTTACGTCTGCCAAACTTAGTTACGTCTACCAATCTTAGTTACGTCTGCCAATCTTAGTTACGTCTGCCAAACTTAGTTACGTCTACCAATCTTAGTTACGTCTGCCAAACTTAGTTATGTCTACCAATCTTAGTTTTGTCTGCCAAACTTAGTTATGTCTGCCAATCTTAGTTATGTCTGCCAATCTTAGTTACGTCTGCCAAACTTAGTTACGTCTACCAATCTTAGTTACGTCTGCCAAACTTAGTTATGTCTACCAATCTTAGTTTTGTCTGCCAAACTTAGTTATGTCTGCCAATCTTAGTTATGTCTGCCAATCCTAGTTACGTCTGCCAAACTTAGTTACGTCTACCAATCTTAGTTACGTCTGCCAAACTTAGTTACGTCTACCAATCTTAGTTACGTCTGCCAAACTTAGTTATGTCTACCAATCTTAGTTTTGTCTGCCAAACTTAGTTATGTCTGCCAATCTTAGTTATGTCTGCCAAAATTAGTTATGTCTACCAATCTTAGTTTTGTCTGTCAAACTTAGTTATGTCTGCCAATCTTAGTTACGTCTGCCAAACTTAGTTATGTCTACCAATCTTAGTTATGTCTACCAATCTTAGTTATGTCTACCAATCTCATTATGTCTGCCAATCTTAGTTATGTCTACCAATCTCAGTTATGTCTGCCAATCTTAGTTATGTCTACCAATCTTAGTTATGTCTACCAATCTCAGTTATGTCTGCCAATCTTAGTTATGTCTGCCAATCTTAGTTACGTCTGCCAAACTTAGTTATGTCTACCAATCTTAGTTATGTCTACCAATCTTAGTTATGTCTACCAATCTCATTATGTCTGCCAATCTTAGTTATGTCTACCAATCTCAGTTATGTCTGCCAATCTTAGTTATGTCTACCAATCTTAGTTATGTCTACCAATCTCAGTTATGTCTGCCAATCTTAGTTATGTCTGCCAATCTTAGTTATGTCTACCAATCTCAGTTATGTCTACCAATCTTAGTTATGTCTACCAATCTTAGTTATGTCTACCAATCTTAGTTATGTCTGCCAATCTTAGTTATGTCTGCCAAACTTAGTTACGTCTGCCAAACTTAGTTATGTCTGCCAATCTTAGTTATGTCTGCCAATCTTAGTTACGTCTGCCAAACTTAGTTATGTCTGCCAATCTTAGTTATGTCTACCATCTTATTTACGTCTGCCAAACTTAGTTATGTCTGCCAAACTTAGTTATGTCTGCCAATCTTATTTACGTCTTCCAAACTTAGTTATGTCTGCCAATCTTATTTACGTCTGCCAAACTTAGTTATGTCTGCCAATCTCAGTTATGTCTGCTAATATTAGTTATATTTGCCAACCTTCGTTATGTCTGCCAATTTTTGCTTTGTCTGCCAAACTCGACTTTTGAAGTAAATGATAAACTCGACGTTTCCAATAAATGATAAACTCGACATGTGGAGTAAATGATAAACTCGACGTTTACAGTAAATGATAAACTCGACGTTTGCAGTAAATGATAAACTCGCCGTCTGTAGTAAATGATAAACTCGACTTTTGGAGTAAATGATAAACTCGACGTTTGCAGTAAATGATAAACTGGGCGTTTGTAGTAAATGATAAACTCGACGTTTGAAGTAAAAGATAAACTCGACATGTGGAGCAAATGATAAACTCGACGTTTACAGTAAATGATAAACTCGAGACGTTTGCAGTAAATGATAAACTCAACATTTGTAGTAAATTATAAACTCGATGTTTGAAGTAAATGATAAACTCGACATTTGTAGTAAATTATAAACTCGACATGTGAAGTAAATGATAAACTGGGCGTTTGAAGTAAATGATAAACTCGACATATGAAGTAAATGATAAACTCGATGTTTGAAGTAAATGATAAACTCGACATGTGAAATAAATGATAAACTCGATATGTGAAGTAAATGATAAACTCGACATGTGAAGTAAATGATAAACTCGACATGTGAAGTAAATGATAAACTCGACATGTGAAGTAAATGATAAACTCGATGTTTGAAGTAAATGATAAACTCGACATGTGAAGTAAATGATAAACTCGACATGTGAAGTAAATGATAAACTCGATGTTTGAAGTAAGTGATAAACTAGACGTTTAAAGTCAATCTTAGACTAGAATTGATGATGTTGGTGATAATAATAATAGAGAGTTTGAGACTGTCTTCTATGAAAATAAAAAAAAACCATAATGTGCTGGGAAGAAAGAGTAACGTCCCTTGCGGAGGATTGTGGGTTGGGCTTAGTCTTTGTCCAGGAGAGCTGACGGACACAATATCTCCTCGTTCCTCCCCAGCGTGACGTCATTCAAAGACAAAAAAAATCGGATTACGATGTATCCATATGTGGTGGCTCCGTGCTGCACATATGCTCCCTAGTCAACAAATCGGCTCTCTGCAGTCGCCACCGCGACAATGGCGATTAATCGTCTTAATAGTGCCCTCGTGGAGCAGGTCGTGCCGAACACAATGTCGCTTTGTCCAAGGGATGGGCTGTTGCAGGGGAGGTCCTAGACTGGGTGAATGCTAGAGGATGGAGAGCTACATGGCAAATATAGAATCTGTTGACTTTAGAGTGTTTTGTAGCGTGGTGTGAGCAGTCCGGACAACAAGGATGGAGTCTTTCTTGACTTTGTTCATTTCATTTGTGTCTGTGCTCTCATATATATAGGTTAGTTCTTCTACTTTTTACTTGTAAACAATTTATATTTATTTTTCTTCTCTTATTTCTTTCTTTCTTTCTTGCTTTCTTTCTTTTCTTTCATTCATTCTTTCTTTCTTTTTCTTTTAATTCCACTTTGAGTTCTTCTATTCATTTTCTTTTCTTTTCTTTCTTTCCTTTTTTTTTCTTTTCATTCTTTCTCTTTTTCTTTTCTCTTCCTTCCTTCTTTCTTTCTTTTCTTGCCTTCCTTTCTGCCCTCCATCTGGTAACCCGTTAACTGCTAAAGGAAGGAATAGTCATCTTCATATTACTTTCTTGAACGGACATAAAGTGGAGATAATTGAGCTGTGTTGTGGTTATTACATTACCAACTTTGACTGACCCACCAAAAGGTTACATTACCAACTTTGACTGACCCACCAAAAGGTTACATTACCAACTTTGACTGACCCACCAAAAGGTTACATTACCAACTTTGACTGACCCACCAAAAGGTTACATTACCAACTTTGACTGACCCACCAAAAGGTTACATTACCAACTTTAACTGACCCACCAAAAGGTTACATTACCAGGGTTGACTGATCCACCAAAAGGTTACATTACCAGGGTTGACTGACCCACCAAAAGGTTACATTACCAGCGTTGACGGACCCACCAAAATGTTACATTACCAACATTGACTGATCCAACAAAAGGTTATATCACAACCTTTGCTTGACCCACCAAAAGGTTATATTACCAAGTTTGACTGACCCATCAAAGGTGATATTACCAAATTTTAACTAACCCACCAAAAGGTTATATTACCAGCATTGACTGACACAGAAAAGGTTATATTACCAACTTTGACTAACCCACCAAAAGGTTATATTACCAGCATTGACTGACCCAGAAAAGGTTATATTACTAACTTTGACTAACCCACCAAAAGGTTATATTACCAGCGTTGACTGACCCAGAAAACGTTACATTACCAACTTTGACTAACCCACTAAAAGGTTATATTACCAGCGTTGACTGACTCAGAAAAGGTTATATTACCAACTTTGACTAACCCACCAAAAGGTTATATTATCAATTTTGACTAACACACCAAAAGGTTACATTGCCAGCGTTGACTGACCCACCAAAAGGTTACATTATCAACTTTGACTGCCCCACCAACAGGTTATATCACCAACTTTGTTTGACCCAGTAAAAGTTTATATTACCAACTTTGACTAACCCACCAAAAAGTTATATTACTAACTTTGACTAACCCACCAAAAGGTTATATTACCAGCGTTGACTGGCCCACCAAAAGGTTACATTATCAACTTTGACTAACCCACCAAAAGGTTATATTACCAATTTTGACTAACCCACCAAAAGGTTATATTACCAATTTTGACGAACCCACCAAAAGGTTACATTACCAACGTTGACTGGCCCACCAAAAGGTTACATTATCAACGTTGACTGGCCCACCAAAAGGTTACATTATCAACGTTGACTGGCCCACCAAAAGGTTACATTATCAACGTTGACTGGCCCACCAAAAGGTTACATTGTCAACGTTGACTGGCCCACCAAAAGGTTACATTATCAACTTTGGCTGGCCCACCAACAGGTTACATTATCAACTTTGACTGACCCACCAAAAGGTTACATTATCAACTTTGACTGACCCACCAAAAGGTTATATCACGAACTTTGATTGACCCAGTAAAAGTTTATATTACCAACTTTGACTGACCTACCAAAAGATTATATTACCAGATTTGACTGACCCAGAAAAGGTTATATTACCAACTTTGACTAACCCACCAAAATAATACATTACCAAATCTGACTGACCCACACAAATTTTATATTATCAACTTTGACTAATCCACCAAAAGTTTATATTACCAGCTCTGATTGACCCACCGAGAGGTTTTATTACCGACTTTGATTGGCCCAACAAAAGTTTACATTACCAACTCTGATTGACCCACCAAAATGTTACATTACCAACTTTGGCCCACCAAAAGGTTATATTACCAACTTTGGCCCACCAAAAGGTTACATTACCAACTTTGGCCCACCAAAAGGTTACATTACCAACTTTGATTGGCCCACCAAAAGGTTACATTACCAACTCTGATTGGCTCACCAAAAGGTTACATTACCAACTCTGATTGACCCACCAAAAGGTTACATTACCAACTTTGGCCCACCAAAAGTTTATATTACCAACTTTGGCCCACCAAAAGGTTACATTACCAACTTTGGCCTCTTTCAAAACCTTTTCATTACTCTTCTTAGCTGTCCATGGTATTCTCAACATTCTTCTATATAAAGTAACATTTCTAGAGCCTCCAGTGATTTTCGTATCTGTTGTCATATTGTCCATGATTCACATCCATATGTTAAGACTGGCTCTACATAACATTTAAGAATCATCCCCGATAGAAAAAAAAAATGGTTTGACCCTACCGGGATTCGAACCCGTATTCTCCTTGTTCTGAGCACGACGTGTTTACATCTGTCAACACCTGTCAACAACTGTCAACACCTGTCAACATCTGTCATCACCTGTCAACATCTGTCATCACCTGTCAACACCTGTCAACATCTGTCATCACCTGTCAACATCTGTCAACATCTGTCAACATCTGTCATCACCTGTCAACATCTGTCATCACCTGTCAACACCTGTCAACATCTGTCAACATCTGTCAACACCTGTCAACACCTGTCAACATCTGTCATCACCTGTCAACATCTGTCAACATCTGTCAACACCTGTCAACACCTGTCAACATCTGTCATCACCTGTCAACACCTGTCAACACCTGTCAACATCTGTCATCACCTGTCAACATCTGTCATCACCTGTCAACACCTGTCAACATCTGTCAACATCTGTCAACATCTGTCATCACCTGTCATCACCTGTCAACATCTGTCAACATCTGTCAACATCTGTCATCACCTGTCAACACCTGTCAACATCTGTCAACATCTGTCAACATCTGTCATCACCTGTCATCACCTGTCAACATCTGTCAACATCTGTCAACATCTGTCAACACCTGTCATCACCTGTCAACATCTGTCAACACCTGTCAACACCTGTCAACATCTGTCATCACCTGTCAACATCTGTCAACATCTGTCAACACCTGTCAACATCTGTCATCACCTGTCAACATCTGTCAACATCTGTCAACACCTGTCAACATCTGTCAACACCTGTCAACATCTGTCAGCACCTGTCAACTACTTTCAACACCTGTCAACATCTGCCAACACTTGTCAACACCTGTCAACATCTCTATTTATCGTGACTTTAGCTATTACTGTTGCTTCTAAACCAGAATTCCGCCCCGGGACAGCGACCCACAAGGCCACCCACTCGTGAGTGATTGCATTTCCGTGCGAGTGGTTCGAACCTGAAGTCACTTGGCTTGGAAGCTGCTAGCCCTCGATCGCACTCGGTCACTGGACTACAATGGCATCGGTCAATTCCACGAGTACGCGGACACAATACATCGCTCTCGTCGCATTTTCAGTCCCTCGATCGCTGCTCGGAAATTCCCTTTGAGGTCACATTTTCGATCCCCGCTTTTGAGCAGCCAGATCAGTGTATAACCTGGCGCGTCGACTTGAGACCTTCATTGATTGGCGGACTCAACCAAAACCTGGGCAGTGACCCCCCCCCCCCCCTCTCCCTCCCTCCCCCCAGGGCAATTCAACACTTTTGGAATATTCAACACAGTATCTGTAGATCTGTAATTAAACTTACTGAGGGCAACTATCTTCCCAACAGCAACATATGGTTGTGAATTATGTACAATCTCGCAAACGGCAAGCATGAAAATCGGTTAATTCAAAACAAAATGCTACAGAAAAAATACCTTGGATAATTAAAAAGAGCAATGAAGACATATTAACAGCCACATAGTTTGTGCATAACCTAAAATCATCTGGAAGTCTGTGTCGACAAACTGACAAAACTCCTTGAGACTTTCAACTCTAACTGTGTCTGATTTGAAGTACAGATAAATTTTTGCAATAGTCATTTCAACATCAACAGGCAATACGTTTGCAGCTGCTCGAACAGTGTTTGTGGTTGGAGGCATCTGTCAGTATGGAGATAAATGTTACGTTTTCTAGGTCACATCTCAACTCGTTTAGAGCATGGGGTGTGAACACATTCCGAATAATAGCTTCTGTTTTCGTACGTGCACAAGCAAATTTTGGTTCTAAAGTTACCTGAAGCAATTTTGATGTGCAGTCCATAGATCTAAACGTGTGATTGTGCATCACTGTATGATATGCAAAGGCACCTTCTGTAGCAGCTAACTGTTCTTCTTTGTCACCAACCTGTTCAGCTCGAAAAAAATTTGTCAACGACGAGCTTGATGCAGCAGTAGCAACGGCTCTCTTATGTTTATCACTATTTATGTGGCTCTTAATATCCCCACGTCCACTATGGTTAATAGTAAACTCGGACGAACATATATTACATCTTACAGTGAAGTCTGATGACGATGTAGACTTTTTTATAAAAGGGTATTCCTTTTGTAAATCTTGATTAAAACTACAATTACGCTTCGGTGCCATTTTTTGCGAAAGTGAAAGTTAGTAACACAACGAATATATACGAGATTTAAAACTAGGAGCGCATTCTACTGTTTTGATATTAAACAAAATTGCCTACACAGCAACGGAATAATATTTTTTTTAATTGAAGAAATGTACGCCGTATACCAAAATGGCAAAATTGGTAAACGTTTGTGTCCCAAATTATTTTTTATCAAATCAGGGACAAAAGCTAAAAAATATGCCAAAATCGGGACAAAACCGGTACGGCAGCTAATCCGGGACAAAGGTTCAAAAAATGTCAAATTCCGGGACTGTCCCGGACAATCCGGGACGAATGGTCACCTTACAAGACAATATCTGTTGAACTGTTTCAGTACAGAGTTAAGACAAGACAAGATCTGCCAAACTGTGTCAGTACAGAATTAAGACAAGATCTGTCAAACTGTGTCTGTACAGAGTTAAGACAAGACAATATCTGCCAAACTGTGTCAGTACAGAGTTAAGACAAAGACAAGATCTGTCAAACTGTGTCTGTACAGAGTTAAGACAAGACAAGATCTGTCAAACTGTGTCTGTACAGAGTTAAGACAAACTCTGCTCCTTAAAGAAAACGACGAAGTCATAGATGTCTTCTAGAGGACTCCATGAATCCCATAATCCCAAAAGAAATCAGAAAGCAAGTCTCAGTTAACGCGCATGCGTACAAGTCGGCTCGTGACTGAACCAGACCAATGAAACGAAAGCACGCTGGGCGTCCCTAGAGACACACAAGAGGTGCCCTCTGTCGGATCGCTTGTGGTTTGCTCTGCTCCACCGGTCACCAGCCATTTGACTTAGGACGTGATAGCTCCCATTAGCCTGTATGACCTACCTACCCGTAACTGATTTCAATTGCGCCTATTGATCGACAAATGGCTGCTACACTTTTCCTTGTGATGGAAGTCATTTGTGTCCATTGTTGCCTATTCGCCTTTCTTTTGGCGACATTGTTTACGATTCACGTTTTCATGTCTTCACTGGTCGCTCTTCTTTCACTCGTAACCGTGCTTCTACGTGACAATGTCTCGCCAGCAGTATTGGAGAAAGAGAGAGAGAGAGAGAGAGAGAGAGAGAGAGAACATTAGATCTAAGACTATCTATATTTGCTTCATTATAGACTGCTAAAACGGCAGTTCATAAAGTGGAACACAAAGAAGTCGTTAGATGTCTGCAGCGCCAGTTACGACGGTTCCCAAGCTGTGGGTCCCTCCTGATATATTTACTTGACGGTACGAAGGCTATTTTTAGGAAGAATTAATTTGTACATGCAGCTAGATGACTGTAGTGCACTATAGGAGGACTTTATTAGATCATTGAGGTGGACTATGGGTGAACTTTATTAAATCATTGAGGTGGACTATGGGAGGACTTTATTTGATCATTGAGGTGGACTCTGGGAAGACTTTATTAGATCATTGAAGTGGACTCTGGGAGGACTTTATTAGATCATTGAGGTGGACTATGGGATGACTTTATTGGATCATTGAGGTGGAATATGGGAGGACTTTATTCGATCATTGAGGTGGACTATGGGTGAACTTTATTAGATCATTGAGGTGGACTCTGGGAGGACTTTATTAGATCATTGAGGTGGACTATGGGAGGACTTTATTAGATCATTGAGGTGGACTATGGGAGGACTTTATTAGATCATTGAGGAGGACTCTGGGAGGACTTTATTAGATCATTGAGGTGGACTCTGGGAGGACTTTATTAGATCATTGAGGTGGACTATGGGAGGACTTTATTAGATCATTGAGGTGGACTCTGTGAGGACTTTATTAGATCATTGAGGTGGACTATGGGAGGACTTTATTCGATCATTGAGGTGGACTCTGGGAAGACTTTATTAGATCATTGAGGTGGACTCTGTGAGGACTTTATTAGATCATTGAAGTGGACTCTGGGAAGACTTTATTTGATCATTGAGGTGGAATATGGGAGGACCTCATTAGATCATTTTGGTGGACTATGGGTAGACTTGATTAGAGTGTTAAAAAAAAGTGTTACCCAAAAAGTTAAAACTGTCAAGATTAAAAATATGAGAATACCTTTGAAGTCGGAGAATATCTGCTTGTATGGCGGGGGTTCTGAAATTATTTTAAAATCCATAAAGTGCATGCCTGGAATAACAATTGGAGGTCATAATATAAATAATCTAAGGTATGCTGATGATACAGTCTTAATCACTAAGAGTGAAAATAAATTACCAGAAATGTTGGGCATTATAGTGAAGGAAAGCAAAAATAAAGGACTGGGCCTTAATAGCAAAAAAGACAGAAGTAATGGTAACAACAAAGAAAAAGACATCACCTCAGTGCAGAATAAAGACAAGTGGAACAATATTAAAACAGGTAAATGAATTTAAATATTTGGGAACTTTGTTAACCTCAGACGGAAGATGGACAAAAGAGGTGAGATGCAGAACGGCTCAGGCAAAAGCAGCTTTCCAGAAAATGAAGATGATACTATGCAATCCATTTTTGACAATATAAAGAAGAAAAAAAGAGTTCTTAAATGTTATGTAGTGCCAGTCTTAATATATGGATGTAAATCATGGAAAATAGGAAAACAGACAAGAAAATCGCTGGAGGCTGTAGAAATGTGGTTTTACATAAAATGTTTAGAATACCATGGACAGCTAAGAAGAGTAATGAAGATGTTCTGAAAGAGGTCAAAGCAAAAAGAGAGCTAATTTCCAATATTAGGAAGAAACAATCATCATTATTTGGCTATGTAATGAGAAGAGAACAACTGGAATATATTGTAACAACTGGGAAAATTGAGGGACGAAGAGATAGAGGGAAGCAATATAGTGGTAAATCATAACAGCAATAGAGTGAGAGATCATAACAGCGATATAGTGGGAAATCATAACAGCAATAAAGTGGGAGATCATAACAGCGATAAAGTGGGAGATCATAACAGCGATAAAGTGGGAGATCATAACAGCGATAAAGTGTGAGATCATAACAACGATAAAGTGGGAGATCATAACAACGATAAAGTGTGAGATCATAACAGGGATAAAGTGGGAGATCATAACAACGATAAAGTGTGAGATCATAACAACGATAAAGTGTGAGATCATAACAACGATAAAGTGGGAGATCATAACAACGATAAAGTGGGAGATCATAACAACGATAAAGTGTGAGATCATAACAACGATAAAGTGTGAGATCATAACAGGGATAAAGTGGGAGATCATAACAACGATAAATTGGGAGATCATAACAGGGATAAAGTGGGAGATCATAACAGGGATAAAGTGGGAGATCATAACAGGGATAAAGTGTGAGATCATAACAGGGATAAAGTGTGAGATCATAACAACGATAAAGTGGGAGATCATAACAACGATAAAGTGTGAGATCATAACAGGGATAAAGTGGGAGATCATAACAGGGATAAAGTGGGAGATCATAACAACGATAAAGTGTGAGATCATAACAACGATAAAGTGGGAGATCATAACAACGATAAAGTGGGAGATCATAACAACGATAAAGTGGGAGATCATAACAACGATAAAGTGGGAGATCATAACAACGATAAAGTGGGAGATCATAACAACGATAAAGTGGGAGATCATAACAACGATAAAGGTGGAGATCATAACAACAATAAAGGGGGAGATCATAACAACGATAAAGGGAAGATAATAACAACGATATTATCATCATTGAGTGCCAACTCCGCAACGAAGACTGGCTACTGTGGAGCACCATTCTGCTCTGTCTCTTGCTCTGATGGTGGTGGTTGTCATAGGTTGACTTGTCCATCTTTTGATGTTACTCGGCCATATTAGTCTTGGTCTGCATCGAGAACGGGGAAGATAATAACAACGGGAATGGGGAAGATAGTAAAAACGAGAAGGGGAAGATAATATCAACGAGAAAGGGCAAGATAAATACAACGAGAAAGGACAAGATAATACCAACGAGAATGGGGAAGATAATAAGAATGAGAAAGGGAAGATAATAACAACAAGAATGGGGAAGATAATAACAACGAGAAAAGAAAATAATAACAACGAGAAAGGGGAAGATAATAACAACAAGAAAGGGGAAGATAATAACAACGAGGAAAGAAAGATAAAGTGACGAGATAATAACAGCAATAAAGAGGGGAGATCCAACAACAAGAAAGGGGAAGATAATAACAACGGGGAGGAGAAAATAATAACGAGAAGGGGGAGATAATAAAAACGAGAAGGGGAAGATAATAACAACGAGAAAGGGAAGATAATAAAAACGAAAAAGGGGAGATAATAACAATGGGGAGGGGAAAATAATAGCAACGAGAAGGGGAAGATAATAACAACGAGAAAGGGAAGATAATAACAACGAGAAAGGGAAGATAATAACAACGGGGAGGAGAAAATAATAACGAGAAGGGGAAGATAATAAAAACGAGAAGGGGAAGATAATAACAACGAGAAAGGGAAGATAATAAAAACGAAAAAGGGGAGATAATAACAACGGGGAGGGGGAAATAATAGCAACGAGAAGGGGAAGATAATAACAACGAGAAAGGGACGATAATAACAACGAGAAAAGGGAAGATAATAACAACGAGAAAGGGAAGATAATAACAACGAGAAAGGGAAGATAATAACAACGAGAAAGGGGAAGATAATAACAACGAGAAAGGGAAGATAATAACAACGAGAAAGTGAAGATAATAACAACGAGAAAGGGAAGATAATAACAACGAGAAAGGGAAGATAATAACAACGAGAAAGGGAAGATAATAACAACAAGAAAGGGGAAGATAATATTAACAAGAAAGGGGAAGATAATAACAACAAGAAAGGGGAAGATAATAACAACGAGAAAGAGAAGATAATAACAAGGAGACAGGGGAAGATAATAACAACGAGAAAGGGAAGATAATAACATCGAGAAAGGAAAGATAATAACAGCGGTAAAGGGAAGATAATAACAACGAGGAAGGGAAGATAATAACAACGAGAAAGGGAAGATAATAACAATGAGAAAGAGAAGATAATAACGAGAAAGGGAAGATAATAACAACGAGAAAGTGTTTCCTCACTCCCCTTACCTTTAAATGTGTTGGTTTGGGACGGTGAACTCGTTACGAGGCTTTATATACATGTCACTGGATATCATTTATCATAACATTACGTATATCATTGCATATCATTTATCATAACATTACATATATCATTGGATATCATCTATCATAATATTGCGTATATCATTGGATATCATTTATCATAACATTGCGTATATCATTATATATATAATTTATCATAACATTACATATATCACTGGATATCATTTATCGTAATATTACGTATATCATTATATATCATTTATTTTAACATTACGTGTATCATTGGATATCATTTATCATAACACTACATATATCATTGGATATCATTTATCATAACATTTCGTATAAAATTGGATATCATTTATCTTAACATTACTTATATCATTGGATATCATTTGTCATAACATTACGTATCTCATTGGATATCATTTATCATAACACTACATATATCATTGGATATCATTTATCATAACATTACTTATATCATTGAATATCCTTTATGATAACATTACGTATCTCATTGGATATCATTTATCATAACACTTTATATATCATTGGATATCATTTATCATAACATTACATATATCACTGGATATCATTTATAATAACATTATGCATATCATTGGATATCATTTATCATAACATTTCATATATAATTGGATATCATTTATCATAACATTTCATATATAATTGGATATCATTTATCATAACACTACATATATCATTGGATATCGTTTATCATAACATTACATATATCACTGGATATCATTTATAATAACATTATGCATATCATTGGATATCATTTATCATAACAGTTCATATATAATTGGATATCATTTATCATAACATTACTTATATCATTGGATATCATTTATCATAACATTATGTATCTCATTGGATATCATTTATCATAACACTACATATATCATTGGATATCATTTATCATAACATTACATATATCACTGGATATCATTTATAATAACATTATGCATATCATTGGATATCATTTATCATAACATTTCATATATAATTGGATATCATTTATCATAACATTACTTATATCATTGGATATCATTTATCATAACATTACGTATATCATTGGATATCATTTATCATAACATTACGTATATCATTGGATATCGTTTATCATAGCATTATGTATATCATTTATCGTAATAATTAGTTTTCATAAAACAGTAATGCTAAGTCAAGGTGACATCAAACCTCTATTAATCACTTTAAAAGATTATCCACTAGAATCAGTTCAGAAATTCACGTATCTTGGATCCACAATTACACAAACCACTTCTCTTGATGATGAAACAGCCGAATTGGTAAGGCAGCTACGACTTTCGGCAAACTCACAGAAAGGGCCTGGAACAACACGAAACTAACACTGAAGACCAAACTCTTAATATATCAAACTAGTGTGCTTAGCACACTATTATATGGATCTGAAACCTGGACAACATACTCAAATCACGAAAAAAGACTAAATGTCTTCCACAAGCGATGTCTCCGCAGAATAATGCACATCAAATGGCAGGACACAATAACCAACTTAACTGTCCTGCAACATGCTAAGACCCCAACAATCATGTCGATGCTCAGATGTCGAAGACTAAGATGGCTGGGGCATGTCCAGCGAATGGAAGAAAAACGCATCCCCAGGCAAATACTATATGGTGAACTAATACACGGAAAAAGTCAAATCGACAGACCTAAACTACGATATAGAGATATCTGTAAATCATGTCTGAATGACTTCTCCATCTGTGAAAATGACTGGGAACATCTGGCAAGTGATCGAACATCATGGAGAGCATGTATAAGGAACGGTATAACATCATTTGAGACTGTGCTAAGGCAAAACTTAGAAGAGAAAAGACTCATGAAAAAGGATGGAAAACCCTGTGGACCAGCGAGCCTGACCTGTTCATTATGTGACCGCGTGTGTTTGTCAAACATTGGTAGAATTAGCCACGAGAGAAGCTGTTCGACAAAAACAAAACCTAAAAAAATACACAATAGCCTCCACTATACCGTCTGACAAGACGTGGGGCATATATATTTATCATAACATTACGTGTATCACTGGATATCATTTATCATAACATTTCATATATAATTGGATATCATTTATGATAACATTACGTATCACATTGGATATCATTTATCATAACACTACATATATCATTGGATATCATTTATCATAACATTACATACATTGGATGTCATGTATTATGTTATTATGTATATATTTGGATACAATATTACATATATCATTGTATATCTTTTGTCATGACATCACTATCATGTGGTGAACTGGAACCCTCTCAGCACACAGCCATTTTCCCAGCTAATTGCCTAAGAGGCTGGTTTGTCAGAACTTCACTTGGCAAGTACTCCAGCCACATCAGTCCCTCAAGGTTTGCGGTCAATGAGATGCACTCTCGCGGCAGTCAACCGTGGAGAGCCTCGTCAAAGCTCGGACAGCCAGTCGGACACGATAAACACAGCTCTGTTAACATTGCTTCAGGAAGGAGCATTTCTCGTGCCACGCATTAGCTACTTCTTGTCTCTTACAACAGAGCTGGTTCTCGTGACGTCCACACTATGTTGTCTTGTGTGTGAGAATGGAGTGAGAGTGAGAGAGAGAAAGAGTGAGGGAGAGAGGGAGAGAGAGAGTGGGTGAGAGTGAGAGAGAGAAAGAATGAGGGAGAGAGAGAGTGAGAGAGAGAAAGAGTGAGGGAGAGAGGGAGAGAGTGGGTGAGAGTGAGAGAGATAGAAAGTGAGAGAGAGTGAAATAGAGAGTGAGACAGAGAGTGACAGAAAGTGATGGAGTGAGAGAGAGAGTGAGAGAGAGTGAAAGAATGTGAACCAGAGAGTGATAGAGAGAGAGTGAGACAGAGAGTGAGAGAGAGAGAGTGAGACAGAGAGTGAGAGAGTGCGTGAGACGAGAGAGAGTGACAGAGTGAGTGAGAGAGAGAGTGACAGATTGTGAGACAGAGAGTGAAAGAGAGAGTGAGACAGCGAGTGAAAGAGAGAGTGAGACAGAGAGTAAAAGAGAGAATGAAAGAATGTGAGGCAGAGAGTGAAAGAGAGTGTGAGGCAGAGAGTGAAAGAGAGAGTGAGACAGTGGGTGAGAGAGAGTGAGAGAATGTGAGGCAGAGAGTGAAAGAGAGAGTGAGAGAGTGCATGCGACGAGAGAGAGTGACAGAGTGAGTGAGAGAGAGAGTGAGAGATTGTGAGACAGAGAGTGAAAGAGAGATTGAGACAGAGAGTGGGAGAGAGATGGTTGAAGATATAGACAGACTGTCCATGTTTGACATCGATCACATTTTACAATGCCAGTTGTGTGTGTGTCTGTGTGTGTGTCTGTGTGTGTGGTCTTTACTAACTGACTTATGATGTCTTTTTTGTGTATGTGTAATGTCTTTATTCACTGTCTTAAGATGTCTTATTTTGTGTTTGTGTAATGTCTTTATTCACTGTCTTAAGATGTCTTATTTTGTGTTTGTGTAATGTCTTTATTCACTGTCTTAAGATGTCTTATTTTGTGTTTGTGTAATGTCTTTATTCACTGTCTTAAGATGTCTTATAGATATGACGTCATGGGACGCACCAAGATGGAAGCATGATCGCGTCCGAGCCATCGTTTGAGCAGTGTTGACTTTGAACATCACGCTGTTTGTTGTCACAGCGAGTTGGAGGATTTTTGGAGGTGTGGCCACGGTTTGATAGTAGATGTTTGTGAACAGTTCGTTGACCACCGCTGTGGATCAAGTCTTTGTTCTGCTGGCTTCGTTCGAGGCCTTGGAAGTTAGTGACCTGATTTGTGCAGCCGGTTGGTTTGGGACGAATTGTGCGTTACAATGTCACTGCTGTAGTGACTCGGTTTGTGACGGGACTACATGGACATGCCCAAACAATGACAGTTGTCAGCACGGGTATTTCGGACCCCAGTGTCAGTACTTGGATCTCGTTTGCAAATGCGCCCAGGGGTCTGAACCTGCTTTCCTGTTTGATGACAGCGACACCACGTGTGGTCCGGACGCGGATTCTGCATCAGTTGGGGCAACTCTCGATCAATCTTTGCCGTTCTCCTGGTTTGGGATTTGTGTGGGTGACTTGACGTATCCGGACAGTTTCACGGTGAAACTAAATGGTTCTGCCTCATGTAACAATGAATCACAGTTTGTAGTTAGTTCGCACGAGATTGATGTCTTTTGCTCTGGGGCTGGTCTGATCAACAAGTTACGGATTGAAGGGGCGATAGTTGCAAATACCTGCTCCATCTATATTGGCGGGGGTCGGAATGTGGCTCTCAAACAGAACACAAACCAGACCGACACATTTAATGCTTGCTATACAGGAGACGGATGTGGACCAGAAGCTGCAGTTAATGACAAAACAAAGACCAATCTCTATGACAATGACTGCACACACAATTAAGAAGTGGAACCAATTCTGTTTACTGGTATCTGAACTATGCCACGTCCCGGAAGATTCACACCATTCGAATTTATCATCGAGCTAGCAATATGATTCGGGTAAAGAATGCCACTCTACAGGCTTTCTCTGACAGTGGCGGTGTAGTGTTCCAGTATAATGATATATCATACCCAAACATTTATGTGAACACTGTTGTAGTCATCACACAAGCGACAATGACACACATTAAGATTGAGTTCTCATCGACCATTTCGCAGGCCGACAGTGCACCGACGGTGAGTGAGGTGCAAACATTTACAGACACCTATTGTCTGGACGGGCATTCTTGGCCGTTTTGTGCAGTGTGTGGTGGGTGCTGCAAAGGATACAACGTCATCATCGGTGCGTATCGCGGCAACTGTTCACATGGGGTCTGTGGACACGACTGCTCCGGGTCTTGTCTTAGTGTCTGTCCTTTATGTGATGAAAAATCAGGAAAATGCCTACAATGTAAACGTCCTGGCTACATCTGTAGTGACACTTGTCCCGATGGTAATTTTGGGCTACGGTGGGGACAAACGTGTTCTGATGGCTGTGACATCATGTGTGACCCGGACGGTACAGACTGTGCGTGCAAGGAGATCTTTGTGTGTGCATGTTTGGGTTAGATATCTCATATCTTTGTGTGCATGTTTATGTTAGTCATGTCTCATGTCTTTGTGTGTGCATATCTGTGTATGTCACATCTCATATCCTTGTGTGTGCATGTCTATGTTGATCATATCTCATATCTTTGCGTGCATGTCTATGTTAGGCACGTGTCATATCTTTGTGTGTTCATGTCTATGTCAGTCATATCTCATATCTTTGTGTGCATGTTTATGTTAGTCATGTGTCATATATCTTGATGTGTGTCAGTGTTAGTCATGCCTCGTATCGTTGTGTGCATGTCTGTGCTGGCACATCTCCTATCTTTGTGTGTGCATGTCTGTGTTAGTCACCTCTAGTAACTCGGGCAGATGGTGCTCGTAAACCTGGAAGGGCCGACCATCTAAGGGCAGAATCCCCCTACAGAAAAGATCATCTGCTGCCTTGCAGGAAGATTGGGGACAATCAAAGACTAAGGAATGCAAACCTGAATAAAATGCTGGCTGAAATCGGATGCACTAGGCCACTGGCGCATAACACAGTGCAACGTTTTAACGGATGTTCAATCAGAGTGGATCTGACAGACTCTAATTGTTATGTTCTGCCTGTGGGGGCGATCAACACACTTAACCTGACAGCTGACTTCATGTGAGAGTCTGGAATCCTACTCTGATTGAGTCCTGATCGCAGAGAGAGAGAGAGAGAGAGAGAGAGAGAGAGAGATGTCTTTATTTTGTGTTTGTGTAATGTCTTTATTCACTGTCTTAAGATGTCTTATTTTGCGTTTGTGTAATGTCTTTATTCACTGTCTTAAGATGTCTTTATTTTGTGTATGTGTAACGTCTTTATTCACTGTCTTAAGATGTTTTTATTTTGTGTATGTGTAACGTCTTTATTCACTGTCTTAAGATGTCTTTACTTTGTGCATGTGTAACGTCTTTTTTCACTGTCTTATGATATCTTATTTTGTGTTTGTGTAACGTCTTTATTCACTGTCTTATGATATCTTATTTTGTGTTTGTGTAACGTCTTTATTCACTGTCTTATGATATCTTATTTTGTGTTTGTGTAACGTATTTATTCACTGTCTTATGATATCTTATTTTGTTTATGTGTAACGTCTTTATTCACTGTCTTATGATGTCTTATTTTGTGTTTGTGTAACGTCTTTATTCACTGTCTTTTGATGTCTTTCAGCTTAAGAGAATGGCTTGGCAGAAGGTCAACAACAGAAATGATAAATAACTGTCATCATCGAAAGTTGTGGAGAGACATGATCACCTACGCCAGCAGACTTTGTACTTGATGATGATGATGATGATGTCTTTATCATTGCGACCACCTACCCCCCCCCCCCCTCCCTCATAATTAAACTGGTTTGGTTCAATGGCTGGACGGATTGGTTCAGTCACTCCCGGATTGTCTTAATTACAGGACGTGTTGTTTCAATAGCTGGACGGATTGGTTCAGTCACTCCCGGATTGTCTTAATTACAGGACGTGTTGTTTCAATAGCTGGACGGATTGGTTCAGTCACTCCCGGATTGTCTTAATTACAGGACGTGTTGTTTCAATCGCTGGACGGATTGGTTCAGTCACTCCCGGATTGTCTTAATTACAGGACGTGTTGTTTCAATCGCTGGACGGATTGTTATAATCACTAGACGGATTAGTTAAATCTCCTGACGGATTGGTTGTTACTTTACGGATTGATTCAATCACTGGACGGATTGGTTCAATCACTGGACGGATTGGTTCAATCACTGGACAGAAAGGTAGTACGTGCTCAGTGTTTTTCTCAGGATAGGATGCAACGGGACGGAAACACATCCTAGGTCTGGCATGAGTCGCTGCCTTACTGTTTGGTTATAGAGGGCATGGTTAGGGAGAGAAGTGGGAGAGATGAAAGAGAGAGAGAGAAGGGATGGGAGGGGAGCCGCGATAGCTCAGTGGTTAGTGAACTGGACTACAAAGGACAAGGGGTAGGGTTCAATCTCAACCGACTGATTCCGGGTTCACCCAGCCTTAAATGGGTACCGAATTTTTTTCTGGGAAAGTAAAGCAGCACGGGCGTAATACCGACCACCTTTACCCCAAAAAGCATGTGCTGAAGGTCTGTAAAATATAGGGTCACTAACATCGTATTTCCCTATACGCCACTTGGCGTGACGGGGGTACTTTACTTTACTAAGGGATGGGAGGGCTATGCTACCTCATGAGATGTATTTAAAGACGTGCTGGGCACACGTGCTGCTGGGAGAGACGAATTAACACGCACAATTCAGTTCCTAGTCTCTAGGGACTTCGTCAGAGGTGAGAAAGCTGGAGAACGAGAGGAGAAAAGGAAAGTGTGAAGGACAAATAGATCGATGACTGAACTAGGTCTCACTGCAGAGAGCGCTTCCTGGTATTGGGTGATTGAGCAAGAGCCCACGTAGTGTTGGCCCAAATCTGTGTTGCGACATCTCACAGGGCTCTTTGTATTAGCCCAGGGCCAGGTTTCGGAGAGCTCCATTCTGATATGAGTCGTTATATGAGCACACAAATGTTGCCCAGATTTAGAATTGACCAGCTGGACTGGGTGGTCTAGAGGTAACACCTCGGCCTCTGGACAAGAAGGTTCAGGGTTCCATTCCCACAACAAGCGGTGGGAATTTGTCAAAAATCAAATCCGTGGTTTCTTCGTGGCGTTACCCTCCACTGGTTTCTGGGTAATGAGATCTGATGTCTGGCCCTCTCTGTGTTGTGAGATCTGATGTCTGGCCCTGTCTGTGTTGTGAGATCTGATGTCTGGCCCTCTCTGGGTGGTGAGATCTGATGTCTGGCCCTCTCTGGGTAGTGAGATCTGATGTCTAGTCCTCTCTGGGTAGTGAGATCTGATGCCTGGCCCTCTCTGGGTAGTGAGATCTGATGTCTAGCCCTCTCTGGGTAGTGAGATCTGATGTCTGGACCTCTATGGGTGGTGAGATCTGATATTTGGCCATCTCTGTGTGGTGAGATCTGATGTCTGGCCCTCTCTGTGTTGTGAGATCTTATGTCTGGCCCCTCTGGGTGGTGAGATCTGATGTCTGGCCCTCTCTGGATGGTGAGATCTGATGTCTGGCCCTCTCTGGATGGTGAGATCTGATGTCTCGCCCTCTCTGGGTGGTGAGATCTAATTTCTAACCCTCACTGGATGATGAGATCTAATGTCTGGCCCTTTCTTGATGGTGAGATCTGATGTCTGGCCCTCTCTGGGTGCTGAGATCTGACGTCTGGCCTCTTTGTGTGGTGAGATATGATGCCTGGCCCTATCTGGATGGTGAGATCTGATGTCTGGCCCTCTCTGTGTGGTGAGATCTGATTTCTGTCCTCTCTGGGTGGTGAGATCTGATGTCTGTCCTCTCTGGGTGGTGAGATCTGATGTCTGTCCTCTCTGGGTGGTGAGATCTGATGTCTGCCCTCTCTGTGTGGTGAGATCTGATGTCTGTCCTCTCTGGGTGGTGAGATCTGATGTCTGTCGTCTCTGGGTGGTGAGATCTGATGTCTGTCCTCTCTGGGTGGTGAGATCTGATGTCTGTCCTCTCTGGGTGGTGAGATCTGATGTCTGTCCTCTCTGGGTGGTGAGATCTGATGTCTGTCCTCTCTGGGTGGTGAGATCTGATGTCTGTCCTCTCTGGGTGGTGAGATCTGATGTCTGTCCTCTCTGGGTGGTGAGATCTGATGTCTGTCCTCTCTGGGTGGTGAGATCTGATGTCTGGCCCTCTCTGTGTGGTGAGATCTGATGTCTGTCCTCTCTGTGTGGTGAGATCTGATGTCTGTCCTCTCTGGGTGGTGAGATCTGATGTCTGTCCTCTCTGTGTGGTGAGATCTGATGTCTGGCCCTCTCTGTGTGGTGAGATCTGATGTCTGTCCTCTCTGGGTGGTGAGATCTGATGTCTGTCCTCTCTGGGTGGTGAGATCTGATGTCTGTCCTCTCTGGGTGTGAGATCTGATGTCTGTCCTCTCTGGGTGGTGAGATCTGATGTCTGGCCCTCTCGAAAACGGCGAAAAACAGGGGGTCCCTTGTGCACTCGAGCACGTTAAAGAACCCTTAGCAGTTAAAAATGGCCGCTGTGTGGGCAAAAGTGTTAAGCAAATCTACTCATCCAAGCCGAGGACGGATGTGCCGGGCCGAAAGGCGCAGATATCGCGGCCCTGCCGTAAACTAGTGACACAAGGCAACTACAGCCACTTCACGGATGAACGGTAAGAGATTGACCGGTCTCATTGATCGTTACTTCGCCACGGCGCTGGGACAACGGTTAAATGTACAGCATCCCTTGCTACACGCGTCATATTAAGCTACCCTACCGACCGTTCCATATTTCATGAGGCAGTGCCCATAGTGGACGGTGCCCGACGCATTATTTTCATTTTACTGGATTAGTAGGTTTCATCAGGTTCTGTTTTGTGACGTCACTTCTCGTAATTATGAAAATTACCTCCCATTGTCAATATACGTTACAAGTATCATCGTTCCCTTTCTACCCTCCTTTCTGGGGACTGATATCTGCGCCGAGATTGAGTTATCCCAGATGTTGAAGTAGTTCGGTGCAATGAAAACTTACCTCAACAAACAAGAATCGGGTAATACATCATGTAGACCGGCAGGCGGGGGTCTAGTTCTTTGACGGCTTCTAGTTTTGGCTGTGCACACCGAAGCTTGTGTAGACTGTCCATTCTTCAGATTTCGTCTCCTGTCTCTAATGTTTGTTCATCTCCAGTCTTTGCTGTAACGGAATCCAACTTGATTAATCAGAATTTATATGATTGTCTACTTCATCATTTGAAGTATTGGGTTTAGCGACGGGAGAAGGTTATTGTCAATCGTTGGTTAATGATATAGTGGCGGAAAGCTAATTTTGTAGGTTCAGCGTTTTGGGTAGTCACCGCTAGGAGAGTGGTTAGTGAAGTGAGTAGAGTGGTTAGTGAAGTGGGGAGAGTGGTTTGTGAAGTGGGGAGAGTGGTTAGTGAAGTGTGGATAATGGTTAGTGAAGTGAGTAGAGTGGTTAGTGAAGTGGGGAGAGTGGTTTGTGAAGTGAGTAGAGTGGTTAGTGAAGTGAGCAGAGTAGTTAGTGAAGTGAGTAGAGTGGTTAGTGAAGTGGGGAGAGTTGTTAGTGAAGTGAGTAGAGTGGTTAGTGAAGTGAGTATGGGGAGAGTGGTTAGTGAAGTGGGGAGAGTGGTTAGTGAAGTGGGGAGAGTGGTTAGTGAAGTGGGGAGAGTGGTTAGTGAAGTGAGTAGAGTGGTTAGTTGTCCACCCTTGTTATCTCCAACCTGTAGTTGTCCATCTTAGTTATCTCCAACCGGGAGTTGTCCACCTTTGTTATCTCCAACCTGTAGTTGTCCACCTTTGTTATCTCCAACCTGTAGTTGTCCACCTTTGTTATCTCCAACCTGTAGTTGTCCATCTTTGTTATCTCCAACCTGTAGTTGTCCATCTTTGTTATCTCCAACCTGTAGTTGTCCATCTTTGTTATCTCCAACCTGTAGTTGTCCATCTTAGTTATCTCCTACCTGTAGTTGTCCATCTTTGTTATCTCCAACCTGTAGTTGTCCACCTTTGATATCTCCAACCTGTAGTTGTCCATCTTTGTTATCTCCAACCTGTAGTTGTCCATCTTTGTTATCTCCAACCTGTAGTTGTCCATCTTAGTTATCTCCTACCTGTAGTTGTCCATCTTTGTTATCTCCAACCTGTAGTTGTCCACCTTTGATATCTCCAACCTGTAGTTGTCCACCTTTGTTATCTCCAACCTGTAGTTGTCCATCTTTGTTATCTCCAACCTGTAGTTGTCCATCTTTGTTATCTCCAACCTGTAGTTGTCCACCTTTGATATCTCCAACCTGTAGTTGTCCATCCTTGTTATCTCCAACCTGTAGTTGTCCATCTTTGTTATCTCCAACCTGTAGTTGTCCATCTTTGTTATCTCCAACCTATAGTTGTCCATCTTTGTTATCTCCAACCGGGAGTTGTCCTCCTTTGTTATCTCTTTGTTACGTTTTTTGGGAAGCCTTCAACTTGAACCATGCCAGGACCCTATGACCGGAATGTTTCGATCTGAACTGTCAGGCCGCATGTCTCGAGTTTGGTCGCTCAAGCGTAACGGGTGATATCTTAAATGCGAGGAACATTCTAGAAACTAGATTCCCGTTAATTTTTTTTTAACTTCCTCAACAGGCCCAAATTAAGACCTTTAGACGCTCTGAGAAGTGAACAGAAATAGTGGTCTATTATGTATGAGGTAACCAAGGCGAGTACAAGAATGTGAATCTTAATAGACAGTGCTACAGTCTACTATAGTTCATTCAGAATTTCGTGCCCACAGTTGATCAATTTTCTGGGAAACTGTTTGATGAATTTATGTAATTCTTTTTCATGAAATCTTATTTTTTGCACCGCCCGTAAGGTTTGATAACAGTTAAGTAGAAAGATAGTCTGAATTTTGCACAAATCGTTTTCTGTTATAAAGTAAAAAAAAATTAAAGTACCCCCGTCACACCAAGTGGCGTATAGGGAATATGGTGTTAGTGACTATACGTTTTACAGACCTTCGGCACATGATTTTTGGGGTAATGTGGTCGGTATTACGCCCGTGCCGCTTTAGTTTCCCAGGAAAAAAATCCGGTATCCATTAAAGGCTAGGTAAACCCGAAAGCCGTCGGTTGGGATCGGATCCTACCTCTTGTTCTTTGTAGTCCAGTTCACTAACCACTGAGCTATCGCGGCTCCATTTTTTTTTGTTATATAATTTTAGGAAAATATCAAACCGTGTACTCTAAACATTATATCTTACTGTAAATTATGTTAATTTTGTAACAAAGCAAGTCAAAGGCGAGGATCCGTGTCACATTGAAGAGGGTCACAATTTTTCACATTTGATTTTATATCTTCGTCAATAGAAATAAGTAATTGCAAAAGTGCATGTACAATAACACAGTTACATTTTGCATAGTGATTAATTTACACTTTAAACTCTTCATGGTTTTAAAAATCATGTAGTCACTTCACAACAGCTTACAAATGATCACATGTAAAGGAATATACGTGAATAGTCAATATTTTGTCAAAGAACGCCTCTGGACCTATTTAACAAGAAATTGGAAATGACAAAAGTGACGCGTCTTTCAAAATCACGTTCAATAAGTACAAGAAGGTGCTAAGATTGTGTGGATCAACACGTGACATTTTTATTGTTAAAATGACAATGTCGATTACAACAAATGTGAGTATTGTAAACACCTACAAATTAGGACAACCAAGAAAATAATATTTTTATATACCTTAAAGAAACACAAATTTTTCCTAAATGCATGACAGTATGGCAAACAATCAGATTTCATGAAAAAAAATATTGAAATTCATCAAACAGTTTCCGAGATAATTCAGATCTGAGATAAAACTCTGTGGGCACAAATTTCTGAACGAACTATAGTTACTAATTATACTCAAGATTCATGTCAGTTATTAACCTCATCTGTTACTGTTTGGCCTATTGATCTATCTTCTGTCTTTCCGCATTTTCTTTTAAGCATCGATGGGATATGTAATTTGTTGTCATTTCTTCTTCTGTTGGCATCTCCTGCTGTTATGTTTCCTAGTGTTTCTAATATTCCATCAATCCATCTTGTGCTCATCTGTTGCCCTCTCCTGCTATTATGTTTCATAGTGTTTCTAATATTCCATCAATCCATCTTGTGCTCATCTGTTGCCCTCTCCTGCTGTTATGTTTCCTAGTGTTTCTAATATTCCATCAATCCATCTTGTGCTCATCTGTTGCCCTCTCCTGCTGTTATGTTTCCTAGTGTTTCTAATATTCCATCAATCCATCTATTACTCCTCTATTGACCTCTGCTGCTGTTATGTTTCCTAGTGTTTTATAATACTAAATCTTGAGACAATCAACTCATATTTTAGCACCATCAATATTATAGGACAATCAACTCATATTTTAGCACTATCAATATTATATGTTAGGACAATCAAGTAATACTTCAGCACCATCAATATTAAATGTTAGGACAATCAACTTATATTTTAGCACCATTAAAATTATAAGCTAGGACAATGGACTCATATTTTAGGAACATCAACATTATATGTTAGGACATTCGCTGTCTTTTATCTTCGGTATTGTTCAAACAAGCGACGATTCTCCCTTCCATCTCCTTTCCTTCCACCCGGAGTGACCTCTCAAGACGTGAAGTGGCGCTACGACAGCGCTGAGCAAACGGTCCATTTAGAGTTGTTCAAGAAATGGTCTGAACGCACTCTCTCGCAACAACTGTCTTCTAAAACAAGTAGCACTCTCCATCAAGACACACAATCGGCGCTTGCGCACAAAACCAGATTGTTGTGTTTATTCAGTAGACACTTTTGTTCTGGTTTTGTTTCGTGTTTTCTAAAATGAATGCGAAAACAAACACAAATTACTGAAGTAATTCAACAAACAAATCTCTTATTGATCCTTATTTGTGTTGAACAACCAAAAATGTACGTACACATACTCTAATGTTGTCTCTGTCGTCATTTGTATGGAGTTGTACCGGAAATGCAGCTGAACAATGCCTGTGTACAGGGCTGTAGATAGAACAGGGAGGATAGGAGCTTTACGCATGCGCACGCCACAGACACGCAAACATACAGGCAGGATGCTGGAAGAATACAAAAACCTAATTAAAATAAATCAAATGTGTCTGGTTGGTCTCGAGGCAAGGCTCCGGTCTTGTAAAAACAGAGAGGTTGTTAGTTCAAATCCTGGCTACACCGGTTGTGGTTTTCATTTGCGATTTCTCTCCGTGGCAACCACCCCTGATCTCAGCAGTGAGGCCCGGCTTGAAACGTCAATTACTCATCGTCGGAAAAAAATATGAATACATCCGAAGACGGAGTTATCTGCCTGCACGGCGAGGGACTCCTGTACACACCAATGACCTGGCGTAGACGATCATGTTCCCCCACAATCTTCTATCTACAGTGCATCGTATCAGTTCTGTTGTTGACTGTTGTCCATGCCATGACACCAAGCTATCCAGTATTTTCTCTCTTTGTCGTCCGCGATCTCTCTTTCCTTTTATTTTGCCAGTTGTAACCAAGTATTCCAACTTTCCTCTTCTCGTGTTGTGCCCGAAAAATGTTGATTGCTTCTTTCTGATATTTTTAAGAGCTCCCTTTTTGTGTTGGCCTCTTTGAGAACTTCCTCATTGGTCTTTTTATATAAATAGAAGGTTATGATTTGTCATGATTATTCCAGGCAATTTAAGAAGGTAGTTTGCCATTCCTTTCCTTCTTGGCAGTGACTGTACTAGTCGGAGATCGCAGCCATTGTCTCTATACATGAGATCCTCTGTCTGCCATCGCGGTGTGGGGACCATAACCGGCACTACTTGTTGGCTGCTCCCACAACACCATCCACCACCTGCTCCAATGGCTTCACATAACCCTGATAGGGGGGTTAAACGGGAGCTCCACATTGCCCAGGGGTGTCCCGAAGACTAGCGGAGGAAAGGAGACGTCTTACTCCTCCTTTGGTAGGGCAGAACTCTACCCCGCTAACCACAGAACTGTCCAAGGAACTTCGCTGGGGTAAAAAAAAAACCCTGCCACGTCATGTTGCGTGCAGAGAATATTTGGTTAGTGACCACATTTTTTTACACACCATCGGCCCATGATTTTTGGGGTAATATGGTCAGTATTTTTCACATAAGTTCGGTCACATCATCACCGCGTACTGCCAGGTTCAAATACATCTCTCATCATGTGTTATATGGTTCAGTTACACCTCCACCACACATTACTTGAGTCTGAAACACCTCCATCACACGTCCACTACACATTACTAGAGTTTGTCACACCTCCACCACACATTACTAGAGTTTGTCACACCTCCACCACACATTACTAGAGTTTGTCACACCTCCACCACACAATTCTATAGTTTGTGACATCTCCACCACACATTACTAGAGACTGTCACCCTTCCACCACACATTTCTAGAGACTGTCACACCTCCACCACACATTACTAAAGTTTGTGACATCTCCACCACTCATTACTAGAGACTGTCACCCTTCCACCACACATTACTAGAGTTTGTCACATCTCCACCACTCATTACTAGAGACTGTCACCCTTCCACCACACATTACTAGAGTTTGTCACATCTCCACCACACATTACTAGAATTTGTGACATCTCCACCACACATTACTAGAGTTTGTGACATCTCCACCACACATTACTAGAGTTTGTGACATCTCCACCACACATTACTAGAGTTTGTCACATCTCAACCACACATTACTAGAATTTGTCACATCTCCACCACACATTACTAGAGTTTGTCACATCTCCGCCACACATTACTAGAGTTTGTCACATCTCCACCACACATTACTAGAGTTTGTCACATCTCAACCACACATTACTAGAGTGTGTCACATCACCACCACACATTACTAGAGTTTGTCACATCTCCACCACACATTACTAGAGTTTGTCACATCTCCACCACACATTACTAGAGACTGTCACCCTTCCACCACACATTACTAGAGACTGTCACAACTCCACCACACATTACTAGAGTTTGTGACATCTCCACCACACATTACTAGAGACTGTCACCCTTCCAATACACATTACTAGAGTTTGTCCCATCTCCACCACACACTACTAGAAACTGTCACACCTCCACCACACATTACTAAAGTTTATCACATCTCCACCACACATTACTAGAGTTTGTGACATCTCCACCACACATTACTAGAGACTGTCACCCTTCCACCACACATTACTAGAGTGTGTCACATCTCCACCACACATTACTAGAGTTTGTGACATCTCCACCACAAATTACTAGAGACTGTCACCCTTCCACCACACATTACTAGAGTGTGTCACATCTCCACCACACATTACTAGAGTTTGTCACAACTCCACCAGACATTACTAGAGTTTGTCACATCTCCACCACACATTACTAGAGTTTGTGACATCTCCACCACAAATTACTAGAGACTGTCACCCTTCCACCACACATTACTAGAGTGTGTCACATCTCCACCATACATTACTAGAGTTTGTCACAACTCCACCAGACATTACTAGAGTTTGTCACATCTCCACCACACATTACTAGAGACTGTCACATCTCCACCAGACATTACTAGAGTTTGTCACATCTCCACCACACATTACTAGACACTGTCACATCTCCACCTGACATTACTAGAGTGAGTCACATCTTCACCAAACATTACTAGAGCTTGTCACTTCTCCACCAGACATTACTAGAGTTTGTCACATCTCCACCAGACATTCCTAGAGTTTTTCTATACCTCAGCCATACCTTACTAGAGTTTTTACACCTCCACCACACATTACTAGAGCTTGTCACATTTCCACCAGACATTACTAGAGTTTGTCACACCTCCACCACACATTACTAGAGTTTGTCACATCTTCACAACACATTACTAGAGTTTGTCACATCTCCACCATACATTAATAGAGTTTCTCACATCTCCACCACACATTACTAGAGTTTGTCACATCTCCACCACACATTAATAGAGTTTGTCACATCTCCACCAGACATTAATAGAGTTTGTCACATCTCCACCACACATTACTAGAGTTTGTCACATCTCCACCAGACATTACTAGAGTTAGTCACATCTCCACCAGACATTAATAGAGTTTGTCACATCTCCACCACACATTACAAGAGTTTGTCACATCTCCACCACACATTACTATAGTTTTTTTTATACCTACGCCACACATTATTAGAGTTGTTTATACCTCCGCCACACATTACTAGAGTTTTTTTTATACCTCCGCCACACATTACTAGAGTTTTTTTAAACCACCACCACACATTACTAGCGTCTGTCACATCCCCACGAAACAATACTAGAGTATACCACATCTCCACCACACAATACTAGAGTATACCACACCTCCACCACACATTATCAGCGTCTATCACATCTCCACCACACAATACTAGAGTATACCACACCTCCACCACACATTACTAGCGTCTATCACATCTCCACCACACATGACTAGAGTCTTTCACTCCTCCATCACAAATTGCTAGAGTCTTTCACACCTCCATCACACATTACTAGAGTTTGTCACAACTCCACCATACATTACTAGAGTCTTTCACACCTCCATCACACATTACTAGAGTCTGTCACACCTCCATTACACATTACTAGAGTTTGTGACATCTCCACCACACATTACTAGAGTTTGTCACATCTCAACCACACATTACTAGAATTTGTCACATCTCCACCACACATTACTAGAGTTTGTCACATCTCCGCCACACATTACTAGAGTTTGTCACATCTCCACCACACATTACTAGAGTTTGTCACATCTCAACCACACATTACTAGAGTGTGTCACATCACCACCACACATTACTAGAGTTTGTCACATCTCCACCACACATTACTAGAGTTTGTCACATCTCCACCACACATTACTAGAGACTGTCACCCTTCCACCACACATTACTAGAGACTGTCACACCTCCACCACACATTACTAGAGTTTGTGACATCTCCACCACACATTACTAGAGACTGTCACCCTTCCAATACACATTACTAGAGTTTGTCACATCTCCACCACACACTACTAGAAACTGTCACACCTCCACCACACATTACTAAAGTTTATCACATCTCCACCACACATTACTAGAGTTTGTGACATCTCCACCACACATTACTAGAGACTGTCACCCTTCCACCACACATTACTAGAGTGTGTCACATCTCCACCACACATTACTAGAGTTTGTGACATCTCCACCACAAATTACTAGAGACTGTCACCCTTCCACCACACATTACTAGAGTGTGTCACATCTCCACCACACATTACTAGAGTTTGTCACATCTCCACCACACATTACTAGAGTTTGTGACATCTCCACCACAAATTACTAGAGACTGTCACCCTTCCACCACACATTACTAGAGTGTGTCATATCTCCACCATACATTACTAGAGTTTGTCACATCTCCACCACACATTACTAGAGACTGTCACATCTCCACCAGACATTACTAGAGTTTGTCACATCTCCACCACACATTACTAGACACTGTCACATCTCCACCTGACATTACTAGAGTGAGTCACATCTTCACCAAACATTACTAGAGCTTGTCACTTCTCCACCAGACATTACTAGAGTTTGTCACATCTCCACCAGACATTCCTAGAGTTTTTCTATACCTCAGCCATACCTTACTAGAGTTTTTACACCTCCACCACACATTACTAGAGCTTGTCACATTTCCACCAGACATTACTAGAGTTTGTCACACCTCCACCACACATTACTAGAGTTTGTCACATCTTCACAACACATTACTAGAGTTTGTCACATCTCCACCATACATTAATAGAGTTTTTCACATCTCCACCACACATTACTAGAGTTTGTCACATCTCCACCACACATTAATAGAGTTTGTCACATCTCCACCAGACATTAATAGAGTTTGTCACATCTCCACCACACATTACTAGAGTTTGTCACATCTCCACCAGACATTACTAGAGTTAGTCACATCTCCACCAGACATTAATAGAGTTTGTCACATCTCCACCACACATTACAAGAGTTTGTCACATCTCCACCACACATTACTATAGTTTTTTTTTATACCTACGCCACACATTATTAGAGTTGTTTATACCTCCGCCACACATTACTAGAGTTTTTTTTATACCTCCGCCACACATTACTAGAGTTTTTTTAAACCACCACCACACATTACTAGCGTCTGTCACATCCCCACGAAACAATACTAGAGTATACCACATCTCCACCACACAATACTAGAGTATACCACACCTCCACCACACATTACCAGCGTCTATCACATCTCCACCACACAATACTAGAGTATACCACACCTCCACCACACATTACTAGCGTCTATCACATCTCCACCACACATGACTAGAGTCTTTCACTCCTCCATCACAAATTGCTAGAGTCTTTCACACCTCCATCACACATTACTAGAGTTTGTCACAACTCCACCATACATTACTAGAGTCTTTCACACCTCCATCACACATTACACAACTCCACCATACATTACTAGAGTCTTTCACACCTCCATCACACATTACTAGAGTCTGTCACAACTTCAGCACACATTACTAGAGTCTTTCACACCTCCATTACACATTACTAGAGTCTGTCACACGTCCACCACACATTACTAGAGTCTGTCACATCTCCACCACACATTACTGGCGTCTGATACACCTCCACCACACATAATGAGAGCCTGTCACATCTCCACCACACCTCTACCACACCTCCACCACACATAATGAGAGCCTGTCACATCTCCACCACACCTCTACCTCACCTCCACCACACTTCTACCTCACCTCCACCACACCTCTACCTCATCTCCACCACACCTCTACCTGATTTCCACCACACCTCTACCTCACCTCCACCACACCTCTACCTCACCTCCACCACACTTCTACCTCACCTCCACCACACCTCTACCTCATCTCCACCACACCTCTACCTGATCTCCACCACACCTCTACCTCACCTCCACCACACCTCTACCTCATCTCCACCTCACCTCTACCTGATCTCCACCACACCTCTACCTCACCTCCACCACACCTCTACCTCACCTCCACCACACATAACAATATGTAATTACTTTTACAAACCTTCCCTAGCGGCTTCAGGTCCAAGAAGAAAGAAAACCCGGTCCGATTATCCTCTGAATTATCGATGACCCGATCATCAAATGACAATATGGCTGGCTCAAGCTGTGACCGTTTGATTTGATGCACCCAGCAATTTCTGATTTGTCTCATCTATTTTGTACTCACTTGCAAAATTGAAGGCACTGGCTTCTGAAAGAGATCTATCAATGATGAAGATAATAGTTTCGATAAATAGTTACAAGAATCAATAATAAAAGTTAACGAGTCGAAGCTGGCACGTACAATGAAGTTACATATTGAAACATGGCTCCATGTTATTCCAAGTTCGCTTTATCGCACTGCACCGCTAATAATGATACGGAAAATAGCATTTATTTGTCTCTGATAGAATGTGTTAGTCATTGCACTTAAATGCGTAGTTTACGATTTCTATTCCTTCTGGTTAGTAACAGTAGCGCTGTTTATGGTTTATTTTAGTTCTGATTAGTAACAGCAGCGCTGTTTATGGTTTCTTTTAGTTCTGGTTAGGAACAGTAGCGCTGTTTATGGTTTATTTTAGTTCTGGTTAGGAACAGTAGCGCTGTTTATGGTTTCTTTTAGTTCTGATTAGTAACAGCAGCGCTGTTTATGGTTTCTTTTAGTTCTGGTTAGGAACAGTAGCGCTGTTTATGGTTTATTTTAGTTCTGATTAGTAACAGCAGCGCTGTTTATGGTTTCTTTTAGTTCTGGTTAGGAACAGTAGCGCTGTTTATGGTTTATTTTAGTTCTGATTAGTAACAGCAGCGCTGTTTATGATATCTCTTAGTTCTGGTCAATGACAGCAGCGTTGTTTATGATTTCTCTTAGTTCTGGTCAATGACAGCAGCGTTGTTTATGATATCTCTTAGTTCTGGTCAATGACAGCAGCGTTGTTTATGATTTCTCTTAGTTCTGGTCAGTAACAGCAGCGCTGTTTATGATATCTCTTAGTTCTGGTCAATGACAGCAGCGTTGTTTATGATTTCTCTTAGTTCTGGTCAGTAACAGCAGCGCTGTTTATGATTTCTCTTAGTTCTGGTCCCCAACCTTTGTTCTAGGTGTGGATGTCGGGGAATCCTTTAGTTCACCCAGTCAGGGAGTCCACGAGGACCGAGTCGCTTCTTAGCCCAGTCTACCAGAATTGTATTCTTGGTCCACAAACATCTTGCTACTGTCTTCTCTAATCTATTCTGTCTATATTCTGGCAATCATTGCATTCATGTCTAAGTTCCGACCTGCCATTATTTACCTATAGCACAACCATTTATTATATTTTAACAGTTCCGACCTGCCATTATTTACCTATAACACAACCATTTATTATATTTTAACAGTTCCGACCTGACATTATTTACCTAAAGCACAACCATTTATTATATTTTAATAGTTCCGACCTGCCATTATTTACCTATAGCACAACCACTTATTATATTTTAACAGTTCCGGCATGTCATTATTTACCTATAGCACAACAATTTATTATATTTTAACAGTTCCGACCTGCCATTATTTACCTATAGCACAACCATTTATTATATTTTAATAGTTCCGACCTGCCATTATTTACCTATAGCACAACCATTTCTTATATTTTAACAGTTCCGGCATGTCATTATTTACCTATAGCACAACCACTTATTATATTTTAACAGTTCCGGCATGTCATTATTTACCTATAGCACAACAATTTATTATATTTTAACAGTTCCGACCTGCCATTATTTACCTATAGCACAACCATTTATTATATTTTAATAGTTCCGACCTGCCATTATTTACCTATAGCACAACCATTTCTTATATTTTAACAGTTCCGGCATGTCATTATTGACCTATAGCACAACCATTTCTTATATTTTAACAGCTCCGACCTGCCATTATTTACCTATAGCACAACGAAGACGGTGGCGCTGGATAGGACACGGAAGCCAACAGGGAGTATTACACAACAGGCCCTTTCTTGGAATCCCCAGGGGAAAAGACAAAGAGGAAGACCAAGGAATTCTTGTAGAAGACAGATAGAAGCAGAGATGAAGATGATGGGGAAGACATGGAATGATCTTAAAAGAATGGCAAAAAACAGAACGACTTGGAAAGTGTTTGTTGAAGACCTATGCTCCACAGGGAGCTAAAAAGGTAGAAGACAACCCTTTTGTAAAAGAGGTTGAACTATTATGTATCACGTGCCAAGTTAAAGATCAATAAACACGATGATGATTGATAATATATGAGGAAGCCTATGATGATTGATAATATATGAGGAAGCCTATGATGATTGATAATATATGAGGAAGCCTATGGTGATTGATAATATATGAGGAAGCCTATGGTGATTGATAATATATGAGGAAGCCTATGGTGATTGATAATAAATGAGGAAGCCTATGGTGATTGATAATATATGAGGAAGCCTATGATGATTGATAATATATGAGGAAGCCTATGGTGATTGATAATATATGAGGAAGCCTATGATGATTGATAATATATGAGGAAGCCTATGATGATTGATAATATATGAGGAAGCCTATGGTGATTGATAATATATGAGGAAGCCTATGGTGATTGATAATAAATGAGGAAGCCTATGGTGATTGATAATATATGAGGAAGCCTATGATGATTGATAATATATGAGGAAGCCTATGATGATTGATAATATATGAGGAAGCCTATGGTGATTGATAATATATGAGGAAGCCTATGATGATTGATAATATATGAGGAAGCCTATGATGATTGATAATATATGAGGAAGCCTATGATGATTGATAATATATGAGGAAGCCTATGATGATTGATAATATATGAGGAAGCCTATGGTGATTGTGTTGATTACGTTGTGATCAATGTGATGTGGCTCCAACAAATGTAACAAAAGTCAAGTAAAGATAAAATAATTCAACCTCTTCTACACTTGATTATATTTTAGAAGGTATCCATACAGGTCTATCGATGGCAATGCTTTTTGGAAAGTCCACTGATAAATGAAGTCTGGACTTTCGCTGATTCTTGTGGAGGTCAATCGGTGATTCTTGTTGTGGTAGTGAATTGCTGATTCTTATTGTGGTAGTGAATTGCTGATTCTTATTGTGGTAGTGAATTGCTGATTCATATTGTGGTAGTGAATTGCTGATTCTTATTGTTGTGGTGGTGGTGATTTGCTGATTCTTGTTGTGGTGGTGAATTTGCTGATTCTTGTGGTGGTGGTGGTGAATTGCTGATTCTTGTGGTGGTGGTGGTGAATTGCTGATTGTTATTGTTGTGGTGAATTGCTGATTCTTATAGTTGTGGTCAATCGACGGTTGGATTAAAGGGAAGAGAGAAGTCAGACATGACACCTGTAGGGCAGCCTGGCTTGTAGAATAGAACTGGCAACTGTCTCCGGACTTTAGAGAGAAGAAGTTGTTTAGGAATATGACGTCATTGGTGGTCAATTCTATACGGACGTTAGGCTGAAGTTAGGCCAAGTTAGGCTAAGGTTAATACAAGTTAGGCTGAGGTTAGTACAAGTTAGGCTAAGGTCAGTACAAGTTAGGCTGGTTAGACCAAGTTAGGCTAAGGTTTGGCCAAATTTGGCTAAGGTTAGGCCAAGCTAGGCTGAGGTTAGGCCAAGTTAGGCTGAGGTTAGGCCAAGTTAGGCAAAGGTTAGGCCAAGTTAGGCTGAGGTTAGGCCAAGTTAGGCAAAGGTTAGGCCAAGTTAGGCTGAGGTTAAGCCAAATTAGGCTGAGCTTAGTCTCTCTGGAGACAATAGAGTCACTACAGGATGTGCGATTCCCTGTAAAAGACGGCCACGGACTGCGCTAGATGGACGAGCTTTTGTTGTTGCCCTGTATCTGGCAATGACCTCTTTTGTTCATCCGAGGAAAGAAGGATCTGAAGGAGTGCTGTAAACATAGCTCTTCCCGTGAAACCATTTGTTGATCTATCACCTCGGAAGTCCCCCCTCCCCCGTAATAATATTCATTTATTATTATTTGTCTCCAGTCTAAACCACTGGAAACTACTATTCCTTCTGTTTACTCCTATGACTGTTTGTCTACAACGCAAGTATTCAGCCCTACCCTATCCGTGAGATACTTGTCTTAATAGGAAAATACAGATACACAATTTATTCCCGAGTTGTGACCGTAACTCTATGATATAGTCATGACTACACATGCGTGAAAGACATCGCTAATGATGACTACTTTATTTAGGTTGCTTTGTTTGCCGTGGTGTGTTCTAGCGTTTGTTTCTCGCGGTAAGACGTTGTGCCGACGAGTACGGGTTCAATCCTGCTTCGGGCTGTCTATATTCATCTATTATTACACGTCTCTTATTTGAAGTACTCGCTTATTTTCATTTCTTTCCTTTCTCTCTCTCTATTAGTGTATGTGTGTGTGCGCGCGCGCTCGCGTGCGTCTCTTATTTGAAGTACTCGCTTATTTTCATTTCTTTCCTTTCTCTCTCTCTATTAGTGTATGTGTGTGTGCGCGCGCGCTCGCGTGCGTCTCTTATTTGAAGTACTCGCTTATTTTCATTTCTTTCCTTTCTCTCTCTCTATTAGTGTATGTGTGTGTGTGCGCGCGCTCGCGTGCGTCTCTTATTTGAAGTACTCGCTTATTTTCATTTCTTTCCTTTCTCTCTCTCTCTCTCTCTATTAGTGTGTGTGTGCGCGCGCGCGCGAGCGCACGCGCACGTTTGAAACTGCGTTTTTTGGCGGTGGAAGGAAAAGATGTGAAAGTTAACAAAGAAACCCACTGTTGATGTTTTGATAAATATTGAACAAATATATTGTGATAACATGTGCTTTGTTAATAATAATAATAATAACAACATTAATAATAATAAATGTGATGAATAAGGTGGCCAGAAAAAAGTGTTGAACGAATGTTGAACACGTTCTGATGGTGGCCGACAAGGAAGGAAACCTGTCCTGGCCAAGCAAACTTTGGACACCGATTCTAGCTCATCTATTGGTCGCTTGACGTGAGTCGTTTCCATGGAGACGGTGCGTCGACGCGGTGAGCCCACTTGAGAGGAACACGGGGGTTGGAAGACCTGTTTCTTGCCGCGATATTTTATGTTGAGATTCATGTTGATGGGGCGGGAGGGTGGGTGCTACCAAGCTGCTGACTGACACGTTGACTGGCTCGGCCGTGGGTGGCTCCACAGGGTATATTTGTTCGCGACAGTTGGGACAATGATCCTTATCGCCCCTCGCTTGTGAACTGACCACAACAACGAAAACGCTGCTGCACTCTTGGCTTTCAAACACAACAGAACCACCAACATCTCGACTGCCAGCTCATCCTCTCTTCTAATCCAACCAGAACTTGAAGCGAGGATACGACTATTTCGCCAATCACGACAAGGTAACGTTTCTTCGTTGTAAACTCTTAGTTCTCTAGACTCACTGTTTCTAAAGCACTATCCCACTGTCACAACCTGGGTCTAGCCCATGATTGCCAATCATTTCAAGGGCAGACGTATGTTTACAACACTTGGGGAAAAATCGCAAATAATCAACAGAAAATAACGATAGACAGTCCGAGGCAGAATTGAACCCGTACTCAATACAGCGCCTTACCGCGAGAAGCAAACGCTAGAGCATAAGGCCAACTAAGCAACCTAAAAATGTAGCTATCATTAGTGATGTCTTTCAGGCAGGTGTACTCATGACTATAGCATAGGGTTACAATCACAACTCGGGAATAAATTGTGTATCTGTATTTCCTATTAAGACAAGTATCTCCTGGATAGGGTAGGGCTGAATACTTGCGTTGTAGACAAACAGTCATAGGATGAAACAGAAGGAATAGTAGTTTCCAGTGGTTTAGACTGGAGACAAATAATAATAGATGAATATTATTATAGAGGGAAACTTCCGAGGCGATAATCAGCGAATCATTTCAGGGGATGAGATATGTTTACAACGCTCGGCGAAAAAGAATCACAAATAATCAACAAAAGACACCCAACAAAAAAAGGCTTAATTCCAAATGTTTGAAGTTTGGAAGAAAACTTTCTCTCTCGTTTTCTTCCTTGTGCCAACAACGTCATAAGTCATCAAGACTGGAACCTAAACTGATCGAGACTCTACTCCACCTCCAGCTGGTACCTCTGGGAGTAGACAGATCTGACCATGTGAGTAGGGATTAGAGATGGAAGCAATTCAGTAACAGAAAGTGTCATGTTGACATCGGATGTGCTTGGCTGAAAGGCGCGGATATCACTGCTCACTATAAACCACAACACACTGTATCTGCGCACGACCATTGAACGCCCTTTATATTATTACAACTCTTTAACGCCCTTTATATTAGTACAACTCTTTAACACCCTTTATATTAGTACAACTCTTTAACGCCCTTTACATTAGTACAACTCTTTCACGCCCTTTATATTAGTACAACTCTTTAACGCCCTTTATATTAGTACAACTCTTTAACGCCCTTTATATTAGTAAAACTCTTTAACGCCCTTTATATTAGTACAACTCCTTAACGCCCTTTATATTAGTACAACTCTTTAACGCCCTTTATATTAGTACAACTCTTTAACGCCCTTTATATTAGTACAACTCTTTAACGCCCTTTATATTAGTACAACTCTTTAACGCCCTTTATATTAGTACAACTTTTTAACGCCCTTTATATTAGTACAACTCTTTAACGCCCTTTATATTAGTACAACTCTTTAACGCCCTTTATATTAGTACAACTCTTTAACGCCCTTTATATTAGTACAACTCTTTAACGCCCTTTATATTAGTACAACGCTTTAACGCCCTTTATAATAGTACAACTCTTTAACGCCTTTTATATTAGTACAACTCTTTAACGCTCTTTATATTAGTACAACTCTTTAACGCCCTTTATATTAGTACAACTCTTTAACGCCTTTTATATTAGTACAACTCTTTAACGCTCTTTATATTAGTACAACTCTTTAACGCCCTTTATATTAGTACAACTCTTTAACGCCTTTTATATTAGTACAACTCTTTAACGCCCTTTATCTGCGTGCGCTTGTTTAACGTCCTTTTAATAGCGAACACTTTCGCAACAGGTACTAGCCGGCACTAAATGCTAGTAGGATGCGCCGTGTTCACGCCAAGATAAGATGTATTCGCCTTTCCGCCCAACATATCAGTATTTGACAGCCAGCCTCTATATCCCCGAATGTGTTGCTAGACCAGCCAGCCTCTATCTATATCCTCGAATATGTTGCTAGACCAGCCAGCCTCTATATCCCCGAATATGTTGCTAGACCAGCCAGCCTCTATATCCCCGAACATGTTGCTAGATCAGCCAGCCTCTATATCCCCGAATATGTTGCTAGACCAGCCAGCCTCTATATCCCCGAATATGTTGCTAGACCAGCCAGCCTCTATATCCCCGAACATGCTGCTAGACCAGCCAGCCTCTATATCCCCGAACATGCTGCTAGATCAGCCAGCCTCTATATCCCCGAGCATGCTGCTAGACCAGCCAGCCTCTATATCCCCGAACATGCTGCTAGATCAGCCAGCCTCTATATCCCCGAACATGCTGCTAGATCAGCCAGCCTCTATATCCCCGAACATGCTGCTAGATCAGCCAGCCTCTATATCCCCGAACATGTTACTAGACCAGTTAGTTCCCGGGGATATTTGTGCCGGTGTCCAACACAACGTAATTAATTCACAACACAAAAACTGCAACTCCAAATATTCTGAACAACTTTTGTGTTCGACACTTCATGTGATGACACCCACGACATCGTCTAGGTCTCGTACATAAGTTTATTTACAAACTTCTTTAGCTACATTTCATAACTCATCTCAATACATATCTTGGTTGCATTTAAAAGTCACACATTACAAATACTGTTGACTATGTCATCTAAACATCTGTCAAACTACACTGGTAGTGGATTTTGTGTATATGTGTCTAGGCTACCGCTGCTGTTGTATGATGCTTTCTCAATTTCTATAATTATAACCACTTGACTTCTTTTACTTAGCATAGAATTATCATATAATTTATGTGCAAAACTTGCATCAAGAACTTCATAAAATGTGTATTTTCCTAGCCTAGATCTCCCACTTTAACATTGACCTATTTTGAAACCCGAGCCAAGCATCTTCACTTGAACCAAATATTTCTGAATAATTCTTTGAATCATCTCTCTGGGTTAACCCTTGGTGAATGTACTGTGCAAAGGCAACTGTCTGCCCTAAATCTCGAATTCTTTGAGTACTTTTTTTGTTAGCGATGCTTCTCTGGTGATGCTTCTCTGGTGATGCTTCTCTAGTAATGCTGTAGAAATCCCAGCCTAGACCCAATGTTGGATCCACTCAATGTCACTTGCCTATCTGCCTTGGATATAAACCTAGCACCCAACATTGGGTGAGTAGTTTACACGTTACCCATCTGTCCATCTATCTCACCACTAAGAGATTACCTGATCTGTTTTGACAGTGTGTCTCCATTGTTAACCTAACCCTTTCTATCTTATATCTCTGAATGCGACGTGCTCTTTTTATGGACTAGAACGAAGCAAACGTGTGGTCTACTGCTCATACTCAAAGTCTGGCAAGAGTGTCTGACGTAAAGATTCATATGGTCGGTGAGTTACAGACCAAGTAGGATCTTGGTGACTACTATCATTTTGACTTACCTTTTCTATACCCCTTCTCATTTTGACTTGCCTTTTCTATATCCCTTCTCATTTTGACTTTCCTTTTCAATATCCCTTCTAATTTTGACTTGCCTCTTCAATATCCCTTCTCATTTTGACTTGCCTTTTCTATATCCCTTCTCATTTTTGCCAGACTAGTTCGTCTTCCACTCCGGATAAATCAAGATGTTGATCACTTATAGTTCACTTATATGAGAATTACATTAACCATGAGTAAAAAAGTAAAGAGCCCCGTCACGCCAAGTGGCGTATAGGCAATATGGTGTTAGTGACCATACATTTTACAGACCTTCAGCACATTATTTTTTGGGTAATATGGTCGGTATTACGCCCGTCCCGCTTTACTTTCCCAGAAAAAATGGGGTACCCAATAAAGGCTGGGTGAACCCGGAAGCCGTCGGTTGGGATCGAACCCTACCTCTTGTCCTTTGTAGTCTAGTTCACTAACCACTGAGCTATCGCGGCTCATTCACCATGAGCGCTCAACTCATTCACTGCCAGGCACTGGGCAGATCATGCTGCTCATCAATAATCGTTATCTATAATAATTTAGTCAGAAAAGACGGTCCGGGACTAAAGAAAGTAAATGAATATTTGAGATTTCAGTCAGGCCTATGTATGTTAGAGGTGTACGTGGCCGTGCGGCCACTGTTTCGCTGGCTGAAAAGCCCTCGTCCGGTGTTCGAAACCCGCGGTGGACAGAAAGGATTTTTTTCTATCGGAGGTGAAATATAAACCGCGAGTCTTACAAATCGTGGCGACTGCTTTGACCAAGCGGCCTTTATCCTTCTGGTTCTATTGTCTAACCGCTGTACCAAATACAATAATGTCTGACCGCTGAACCAGATACCATATTGTCTGACCGCTGTACCAGATACAATATTGTCTGACCGCTGTACCATATACAATAATGTCTGACCGCCGTACCAGATACAATATTGTCTGACCGCTGTACCAGACACAAAGACTCCCGTCGTACATTGTCCCGGCATCTGTGAGCACAAGTGACGGAAGTCAAGAACTTTCTTATTTTGTTTACATTTAATTTTTAAAAAATTGTTGCCCGCGCAGCGGACAGTTTATTACGACCTTTTTTTCCCATCTTTAACTGCCAAGGGTTATTTAATGGCGCCTCGCTCGTGAGTTAGGATGCTGAGGCGACACTAGATAGGTGTCTCCGAACACTTCTAGGTTGTTATGATTATGGTTCTGGAAGGCTCCCGTATCACTGCAAAGGAATTAAAATCCATAATTGCTCAACCGCCCGTGCCAGTGGAATCATCAGAATTAACATCTCATCTCCTGAACAAAGAAGGGTAGCTGCAGTCCCCATCATAGCAGTCTCAGCACACGCCAAAAGACATAAGGTGAAACCGCACAGAAATTGAGCACAACCATCTGATCCCCGCCAAACGATATCATAATTCATCGTAAGCAATCGGAATATCGAAACACGATCAAAACGAATGAAACGCCCAGCTCATGGTGTGCACAGAGCACTTAACTCAGTAGCTCCTGCAACAAACCGGACTTGGAATATGAGGAAACTGCAACAAGGAGCACTTTTCAGACATAGCTTATAATGGTTCCTGACGCATATCCACCATATTGACCGGAAGTTCACGTCCTCCCGAAAATGTTGATCGTCCATTTTTTTTTTTAATGTATAGCGCTTGATGATGTTAGGACATCGTTTTTGTCTCGAGATCCGAACATATGAAACACAGTTATTTGTCGGATTATCCACTTCGGACATGGAACAACAGTCCGTAAGCACTGAGATCTCCCCTGCAATGTGAATCTCTGAAATGATAAACCAGTCCACAAGTCTACCCTCGATCTCGCAGTCTTGAATCTAGACAACATTCCTCCTGACCAACATGAAACAGTGAGTCACACCAGGGCTGCAAAGTCTTGAACAAAACTCCGTCATTTCGCCTTTCATTATAACCGTACGGCCGATTTAGGGATAAACGATCAGCCATCATGATGACGTACCACACACAACAATGGATGCGCCACAAAACAACCGATTTATATAGTGAATGCAGCCAATAAATAACGAAACATGGTAAAGATTGTGTAAAATCCCTAAAGTGAAATCTTCAAGTGACTTGACAGAGCAGTCCGTATTAATATGTTGTAACTTGTAAATAATTGACGTCAAACAATTCCAGCTACGGCATTTGAACAGCACTCAATATGATGACGTAAACCACATATCAACAATCCAAAACGGGGGAATGTCGCGTTCACAACACTTGACCTGCCAAAGAGGATTATTGCCATGTGTACGGCTCCACATCACTGGCACAAATCTGTTAAGTGGAACATCAGGTTACCTTTAACGCAGAAATCTGCATTAGAGAGCTGAAACTAATCAGTCCCCAAAGACAAATCCTGCAGCGGGCGAGAGAACATGAGCTTCGTTCCATCGTCTTGGTACCTGAAGTCTTGGTATGTGGCCGAACACATATGGGTAAAAACCCGCGTGCTAAGATGCCGATTGAAGTCTCGTACCTTTACCAATCTCCCACTTGTGTATTCAATTATACAATCAAAATGGTTAGAAGAAGGTGTATCTTAAAATTTAAAAACTTGTATGGTTAAAGATTGAGTATTGCGTCCCGGAAACGCCCAGGTTTGCCTACCTTTGATACTTTAGTTACGAGCATTATTGTACTAAAACATCAGTCACAAATATTTAATTTAGCGAAATAATTTTAAGTCTGTGTGTGTGTGTGTGTGTGTGTGTGTTTGCGTGTGGGTGTGTGTGTGTCACAAATTGGAAACACTCCCATCAAATATCTATTTGAAGAATGAGGGGGATGTGCTAGACTCATGACATCAAACATAACTGCTGCAGAATGTCCAAGATTAGGACTAAAATGGCACTTTTAGATGGAAACAAACAGATGTGAGCTGCCAATGTTGTGATGCAGGTGACAAACATGGAGGTTAACAGGGAAGGAGAAGAGAGAAAAAAAAATCACAACTACTTAAATCTTAAAAGAATACATCACGTGACAGTTAGGAACAAAATTAGAAATGAGGGGAAATAGTTTGAGTAAAAGTAGTTCTGAGCTTCATCCATAGACAACCAATGAAATGGCTTGGAGATGTCACGTGGCTACCGACCATCCACAATATACAATCCAGAAGATGTAAGAAGAACAGAGGTCGCTGACGACCAAGTAAAAAAAAAGTAAAGTAAAGTACCCCCGTCACGCCAAGTGGCATATAGGGAATATGGTGTTAGTGACCATAATTTTTACAGACCTTCGGCACATGCTTTTTGGGGTAGTGTGGTCGGTATTACGCCCGTGCCACTTTACTTTCCCAGAAAAAAATCCGGTACCCATTTAAGACTGGGTGAACCCGGAATTCGTCGGTTGGGATCGAACCCTACCCCGTGTCCTTTGTAGTCCAGTTCACTAACCACTGAGCTATCGCGGCTCCGATGACGACCAAGAGGTGGGCAAGATCTGACGTCACACAAAGCGCCATGTTTGAGGAATGACACGCCATTATCTCGCTGGAAGCTATCAAAGATCATCATGATGTGTCATACCGATTGGCGTAGGCGATCACATCCTTCCACAATTTTCTATCTACAGTGCATCGTATCAGTTCTGTTGTTGAATGTTTTCCATGCCATGATACCAAGCTATCCAGTATTTTCTCTCTTTGTCGTTCGCGATCTCTCTTTCCCTGTATTTTACCAGTTGTAACCAAGTATTCCAATTTTCCTCTTCTCGTGATGTGGCCAAAAAATGTACATTGTTTCTTTCTGATGTTTTTTTTTTTTTTTTTTTTTTTTTTTTTTTTTTTTTTCGGAGCTCCCTTTTTGTGTTGACCTCTTTGAGCATTTCCTCGTTGATTTTTATTTTTTTTTAGCTGCCCCGGGAACTCTCAACTTTCCTCTTAGAAATCTCATCTCTGTGGCCTCTAATCGTCTTTACATTTACAAGAAAACCGAGAACAAAATTAATGACAAAGAAAAAAAAAGAAAAGATAATAAAAAAGAGCAAGACAAGACGTGCAATTTAATTTTTTTTTTTTAAACATGAGAGTGACGCACACTCAGCGCAGTCGCCACACAAGGCACATTTACCGTTGACCATCCTCCCACAAATTCCACAGTTGTTTATTATATTCACAAAGTGGTACTTTAGTTCTATACTTACAAATGTTGCAAGCTCCAGAGCTGGAGTCTGCTACAGGTCGCGCTAATTTCGCTCATTGTTAACATTTACGTCTTTTAGAGCTTACTATGTACCACTCACTGTTAACATTTATGTCTTTTAGAGTTTACTATGTACCGCTCATTGTTAACATTTATGTCTTTTAGAGTTTACTATGTACCGCTCATTGTTAACATTTATGTCTTTTAGGGTTTACTATGTACCGCTCATTGTTAACATGATCATTATACGCCTCAAAACAGGACAGGACAGGACCGACTCCATAGTCATATGTATACAAAATTCAAGATCGGCACCTCAACTACTTGTACATGTGGACAGGCGCCCCAGACTGCTGAACACATACTTCAAGACGGCACTGAATATAGTAGACTGGGGAAAACACATTGGTCCATATATACAACACTACAGACAAAACTATATGGGCCACTGCAAGAATTACAAAAGACAGTAAAATGTATACAGGAAACGACATTGTAGATAAAGACAATACTTCAGGCGAACGAAAGATAGATAAATTGTTAACATTTATGTTTTTTAGAGTTTACTATGTACCGCTCATTGTTAACATATATGTTTTGTTTTAGAGTTTACTTCCAACCGCTCATAGTTAACATTTTTTTTTGTAGTTTACTACGGGCCTGTGTTTGTTAACATTTATATTTTTAGCGTTTACTACAGGCCGCGATAGCTCAGTGGTTAGTGAACTGGACCACAAATGACAAGAGGTCGAGTTCGATCCTGATCGACGGCTTCCGGGTTCACCCAGCCTTAATTGGATACCGAGTTTTTTTCTGGGAAAGTAAAGCGGCACGGGCGTAATACTGACCACATAATCCAAAAAAAAAATCATGTGCTGAAGGTCTGTAAAAATTATGGTCACTAACACCATATACTAACAACAAAACAAATAACAGCAGGGCTGAAACTAAGAATAGCAAAATGTTACATCTTCTCAATATTCCTGTATGGTGCAGAAACATGGACATTAGACAAGAAAACAGAACAGAAAATTGAAGCTTTTGAAATGTGGATTTATAGAAGAATAGGTAGAATTAGATGGAAGGAAAAGAAAACAAACGATGAAGTTTTAAAACAACTAAAAATAAAAAATAGAACTACTAAATACAATTAAGACAAGACAAATGAAATTTTTGCGGCACGTTAAAAGACACAACAGCCTACTAAAAATAATATTGGAAGGGAAAATACAAGGTAAAAGAGGCACAGGCAGACCAAAACTAACATGGACGAGTAACATCAAAAGAAGGACAAATCAATCAATGACAACCTGCACCATCAAAGCAAGAGACAGAATGGAATCCAAGGTAGCCAACCTTCGATGCGGAGACAGCACTCGATGATGATGATGATGATGATGATGATGATGATGATGATGATGATGATGATGATGATGATGAACACCATATTCCTTATACGCCATTTGGCATGACGGGGCTCTTTACTTTACTTTACAGGTGGCTCCATGTAAACAAATTGCTAAAAGTCTGCTACAGGCCTCTCATTATTAACATTTCTATTTGGTTAAAGTCTACTGTAAGTCGCTCATGGTTAACACTTATATTTCTACTAGATGCCTGCCGTTGTTAACATTTATGTTGTAATATCCAGTGGGGGTATCGGTGGCCGAATGCCATAAACGCGGGTCCATATCGTGGCATGTCGATGTAAAGAAACAACATTTGTTCTTGTCGTAGACAATTTGTTTATGCCCCAGAAGAATGATGTGGATGGGAACTAAAGCATGGGGGCTAAACGTCTTTGTCTGAAACCTGGGCAGTATCTGGTCTCGTGACACAAAAAGAAGATCTCAACACAGCATTAGTAGGTCACCACAAGATGTGATATCTTGACTGATACACAAAGAAGATCTCAATACAGCACTAGTAGGTCACCACAAGATGTGATATCTTGACTGATACATAAAGAAGATATCAATACAGCACTAGTAGGTCACCACAAAATGTGATATCTTGACTGATACACAAAGAAGATCTCAATACAGCACTAGTAGGTCACCACAAGATGTGATATCTTGACTGATACACAAAGAATATCTCAATACAGCACTAGTAGGTCACCACAAAATGTGATATCTTGACTGATACACAAAGAATATCTCAATACAGCACTAGTAGGTCACCACAAAAGGTGATATCTTGACTGATACACAAAGAATATCTCAATACAGCACTTGTAGGTCACCACAAGATGTGATATCTTGACTGATACACAAAGAAGATCTCAATACAGCATTAGTAGGTCACCACAAGATGTGATATCTTGACTGATACACAAAGAAGATCTCAATACAGCATTAGTAGGTCACCACAAGATGTGATATCTTGACTAACACACAAAGAAGATCTCAACACAGCACTAGTAGGTCACCACAAAATGTGATATCTTGACTGATACACAAAGAAGATCTCAATACAGCACAAGTAGGTCACCACAAGATGTGATATCTTGACTAACACACAAAGAAGATCTCAACACAGCACAAGTAGAGGTCCCCACAAGATGTTTTCGTTGGTCGACTTGCCACTCTTGTGTAGAAACATATCTCACTGTGGAACACAATCTTCGTCTTTCAGCTAAAAAGTTTGGTTTTTTTAAAACCGCAACATGAACATGGGACCTCCATGTTATCATCCGTATTCTATAGGACTTTACACTCAATCTCGCTGTCTTTGATCACCTTATTTTAATTTTTACTGTTCAATCGTTAAATGGACTTAAATGCCTTGTGTCGCTGGGTACGATAAAGCGGCGCTTTTAGGCCTGACACATCCGACTTCGGTATGATAGATTTTGTCCGGGCTGCGGTAAATTTTGGTCTTCGCTTATTGACTTAAACTACCATGAATTACTTTAACGTGCGCGGGTGTGCACGGGACCTGTTGTTTCGCAGTTATCTAAGAGGGCTAGACACCGTCGGATCTCACTACACAGAGAGGGCTAGACATTGGATCTCACTACCCAGAGAGGGCTAGACATCGTTGGATCTCACTACCCAGAGAGGGCTAGACATCGTCGGATCTCACTACCCAGAGAGGGCTAGACATTGGATCTCACTACCCAGAGAGGGCTAGACATCGTCGGATCTCACTACCCAGAGAGGGCTAGACAATGGATCTCACTACCCAGAGAGGGCTAGACATTGTCGGATCTCACTACCCAGAGAGGGCTAGACATTGGATCTCACTACCCAGAGAGGGCTAGACATCGTCGGATCTCACTACCCAGAGAGGGCTAGACATCGGATCTCACTACCCAGAGAGGGCTAGACATCGTCGGATCTCACTACCCAGAGAGGGCTAGACATCGTCGGATCTCACTACACAGAGAGGGCTAGACATCGGATCTCACTACACAGAGAGGGCTAGACATCGGATCTCACTACCCAGAGAGGGATAGACATCGTCGGATCTCACTACCCAGAGAGGGCTAGACATCGTCGGATCTCACTACACAGAGAGGGCTAGACATCGGATCTCACTACACAGAGAGGGCTAGACATTGGATCTCACTACACAGAGAGGGCTAGACATCGGATCTCACTACACAGAGAGGGCTAGACATCGGATCTCACTACCCAGAGAGGGCTAGACATCGTCGGATCTCACTACCCAGAGAGGGCTAGACATCGTCGGATCTCACTACACAGAGAGGGCTAGATATCGGGTCTCACAACCCAGAGAGGGCTAGACATCGGGTCTCACAACCCAGAGAGGGCTAGACATCGGGTCTCACAACCCAGAGATTAGGGTAGTGAAGAGACCGCGAAGTCGAACTCGGGACCTGCCTGTCCAGGGGCCGACGCCATTCCTCTTGACCACCTAATATCTAGATCCTCCCAGCGCCGAGTGACGTCACACAGGGCTGGTAGTGCCATAAACGAAATGTTCGATCTTATGTAATGAGTCTATGCCTGCCAGATTTGCTTCCCTTATCATTGTTCTTTTCAATGTTTCTCTAGCTCTTCCTTTTTTTGTATGTATCCTGCTGTTTCCCATTGAAGAGCCTGTTTTTAAATGCTCTTGTTGTCTCTTCTCAGCACATGTCCGACATGTGTCCATTTTCTCTTCCTAGTTGTAGATGAGATCATTGGTTGCATGACCATTTCTCTTATCTCTATATTAGTCTTGAATTCATTCCATTGTAGATGAGATCGTTGGTTGCATGACCATTTCTCTTATCTCTATATTAGTCTTGAATTCATTCCATTGTAGATGAGATCGTTGGTTGCATGACCATTTCTCTTATCTCTATATTAGTCTTGAATTAATTCAATTGTAGATGAGATCGTTGGTTGCATGACCATTTCTCTTATCTCTATATTAGTCTTGAATTCATTCCATTGTAGATGAGATCGTTGGTTGCATGACCATTTCTCTTATCTCTATATTAGTCTTGAATTCATTCCATTGTAGATGAAATCATTGGTTGCATGACCATTTCTCTTATCTCTATATTAGTCTTGAATTCATTCCATTGTAGATGAAATCATTGGTTGCATGGCCATTTCTCTTATCTCTATATTAGTCTTGAATTCATTCCATTGTAGATGAGATCGTTGGTTGCATGGCCATTTCTCTTATCTCTATATTAGTCTTGAATTCATTCCATTGTAGATGAGATCATTGGTTGCATGGCCATTTCTCTTATCTCTATATTAGTCTTGAATTCATTCCATTGTAGATGAGATCGTTGGTTGCATGACCATTTCTCTTATCTCTATATTAGTCTTGAATTCATTCCATTGTAGATGAGATCATTGGTTGCATGGCCATTTCTCTTATCTCTATATTAGTCTTGAATTCATTCCATTGTAGATGAGATCGTTGGTTGCATGGCCATTTCTCTTATCTCTATATTAGTCTTGAATTCATTCCATTGTAGATGAGATCATTGGTTGCATGACCATTTCTCTTATCTCTATATTAGTCTTGAATTCATTCCATTGTAGATGAGATCGTTGGTTGCATGGCAATTTCTCTTATCTCTATATTAGTCTTGAATTCATTCCATTGTAGATGAGATCGTTGGTTGCATGGCAATTTCTCTTATCTCTATATTAGTCTTGAATTCATTCCATTGTAGATGAGATCGTTGGTTGCATGACCATTTCTCTTATCTCTATATTAGTCTTGAATTCATTCCATTGTAGATGAGATCATTGGTTGCATGGCCATTTCTCTTATCTCTGTATTAGTCTTGAATTCATTCCATTGTAGATAAGATCGTTGGTTGCATGACCATTTCTCTTATCTCTATATTAGTCTTGAATTCATTCCATTGTAGATGAGATCATTGGTTGCATGGCCATTTCTCTTATCTCTATATTAGTCTTGAATTCATCCCATTGTAGATGAGATCATTGGTTGCATGACAATTTCTCTTATCTCTATATTATCTTGAATTCATCCTATTGTACACAGAGTATTCTTCTTAAACATTTGTTTTCAAAAGCTTTTAGATTTTTCTCAATCTCTGTTGTTGTTGTTTTCCAGCTTTCACATGCGTAGATAAGGGTTGATAATGTTTGAGTTGAATATTAGCAGCCGCTGTTTTGTTGGTGACATTTGAGTAGTTCTGGTAAACGTTCTGGCTTCTGAGACTGTGAGTTCTTCTACAGACCCTAACACTGATCACAAGAGAGGCTATCTCTGACATGGTTATATTTGTGGTTAAGATATGGTTATTTTACACGTGAAAGGGTCACATTTGTCCAATTTCGAAATATTAATTCCCATAAACTAATGTACGATCCATACTCCGATATGCAGGAGAAACGTGGAGAGTAAACCATCAGATAGAAAGTCCACTACGAGGATTTGAAAGTCGCTGTGTTAAGAAGATTCTAAACATCCGTTAGGATCAAAACATTACGAACAAAGAAGTCACCATAAGTTCAGACATTAACAACATCAATCAAGAAGTGGAAGGAAGGTCTGACATTCACAACATCAATTAAGAAGTGGAAGGAAGGTCAGACATTCACAACATCAATCAAGAAGTGGAAGGAAGGTCAGACATTCACAACATCAATCAAGAAGTGGAAGGAAGGTCAGACATTAACAACATCAATCAAGAAGTGGAAGGAAGGTCTGACATTAACAACATCAATCAAGAAGTGGAAGGAAGGTCTGACATTAACAACATCAATCAAGAAGTGGAAGGAAGGTCTGACATTCACACCATCAATCAAGAAGTGGAAGGAAGGTCTGACATTAACAACATCAATCAAGAAGTGGAAGGAAGGTCTGACATTAACAACATCAATCAAGAAGTGGAAGGAAGGTCTGACATTCACAACATCAATCAAGAAGTGGAAGGAAGGTCTGACATTAACAACATCAATCAAGAAGTGGAAGGAAGGTCTGACATTAACAACATCAATCAAGAAGTGGAAGGAAGGTCTGACATTAACAACATCAATCAAGAAGTGGAAGGAAGGTCTGACATTAACAACATCAATCAAGAAGTGGAAGGAAGGTCTGACATTAAGAACATCAATCAAGAAGTGGAAAGAAGGTCTAACATTAACAACATCAATCAAGAAGTGGAAGGAAGGTCTAACATTAACAACATCAATCAAGAAGTGGAAGGAAGGTCTAACATTAACAACATCAATCAAGAAGTGGAAGGAAGGTCTAACATTAACAACATCAATCAAGAAGTGGAAGGAAGGTCTGACATTAACAACATCAATCAAGAAGTGGAAGGAAGATGTTGGGAATGGCTAGACCACGTTCTACGAGTGGAACGAACCAGACATCCGCTCCTAGAATTAACATGGACACCACCTGGCAAACGGAGAAGAGGAAGACCACTGGAGACGTGGGTACGAACTATACATGATGAAATGAAAGAGGCTGGTAGGTCATGGCGAGAGTTGTCCATGTTTGCTCCAAACCAGATTGGGTGGAGATCTCTTGTGAGTGCCCTATGATTGGGAGATCTCTTGTGAGTGCCCTATGATTGGGAGATCTCTTGTGAGTGCCCTATGATTGGGAGATCTCTTGTGAGTGCCCTATGTTTGGGAGATCTCTTGTGAGTGCTCTATGATTTGGAGATCTCTTGTGAGTGCCCTATGATTGGGAGATCTCTTGTGAGTGCCCTATGTTTGGGAGATCTCTTGTGAGTGCCCTATGTTTGGGAGATCTCTTGTGAGTGCCCTATGATTTGGAGATCTCTTGTGAGTGCCCTATGATTGGGAGATCTCTTGTGAGTGCCCTATGATTTGGAGATCTCTTGTGAGTGCCCTATGATTGGGAGATCTCTTGTGAGTGCCCTATGATTGGGAGATCTCTTGTGAGTGCCCTATGTTTGGGAGATCTCTTGTGAGTGCTCTATGATTTGGAGATCTCTTGTGAGTGCCCTATGATTGGGAGATCTCTTGTGAGTGCCCTATGATTGGGAGATCTCTTGTGAGTGCCCTATGTTTGGGAGATCTCTTGTGAGTGCTCTATGATTTGGAGATCTCTTGTGAGTGCCCTATGATTGGGAGATCTCTTGTGAGTGCCCTATGATTGGGAGATCTCTTGTGAGTGCCCTATGATTGGGAGATCTCTTGTGAGTGCCCTATGATTGGGAGATCTCTTGTGAGTGCCCTATGGTGGGTGGAGATCTCTTGTGAGTGCCCTATGATTGGGAGATCTCTTGTGAGTGCCCTATGATTGGGAGATCTCTTGTGAGTGCCCTATGATTGGGAGATCTCTTGTGAGTGCCCTATGGTGGGTGGAGATCTCTTGTGAGTGCCCTATGCTTGGGAGATCTCTTGTGAGTGCCCTATGATTGGGAGATCTCTTGTGAGTGCCCTATGTTTGGGAGATCTCTTGTGAGTGCCCTATGATTGGGAGATCTCTTGTGAGTGCCCTATGATTGGTAGATCTCTTGTGAATGCCCTATGATTGGGAGATCTCTTGTGAGTGCCCTATGCTCCTATGTTCAGAGGATTAAAAAGAAGAAGACGAATTGTCATAAACAATGTTGGACTAAGACATCAATAACATAGACATGAACTGTTCTCGTCATCATCATCATCATCATCATGTGTCAGCTATGTTTTGAGTATAGAACACAATAACAGTTCTAGAATATTCATAACTTTGGGCAGGGTCACAACTTTGAAGCACTCCATTAAAATACCATTCTCAAGAATTAAAAAAAAACAGTAAAGTATCCCCGTCAAGTGAAGTGACGTATAGGGAATATGGTGTTAGTGACCATACATTTTACAGACCTTCGGCACATGATTTTTGGGGTAATGTGGTCGGTATTACGTCCGTGCCGCTTTACTTTCCCAGAAAATAATCCGGTACCCATTAAAGGCTGGGTGAACCGGAAGCCATCCAGTGTGTTACCGGGTCCTCATTATGAGGGAGGTAAAGAATAGTGACACTGTGACCTTCCAGGCATGTCGTAAGAGACGACTAAGGAGATTGGTCGATGGCTTGACAAGCTGTCATTGTAAAAAATATTGTTATGGGAACAGCGCCATATATTTTAGAGTAGTGATCTCTGCAATATGTGCCATTTTGGCACGCAAGATTTCTGTTTTTGAGATTGTGGTTCTGCCCTAAGTGCCGTCTTCGGCTCGAAAGGACAATAGATAGATAGATAGAACCGTAAGCCGTCGGTTGGGATCAAACCCTACCTCTTGTCCTTTGTAGTCCACGTCACTAACCACTGAGCTAATGCGGCTCCCAATCTCAAGAATGAGTGGGATATAGTTCCCCCGGGACACCTTCATTGGCAAATGTAGCAACATTTGTATAACTAGAACTAAAATATTACACTGTGTTTATAGCGAGCAGCCGTGACCATACATGATATCTAGAATTTAAAACAAAAAAAAGCTGTTGGCACTTGCTGAAGATGGAACATTCGATGATCAACATGTAAACGGTTCAATAATAGAACAAAATGTACCACTGGTAAGAGTACACAACGATCATGTGACTAGACGACACACGATAATGGTGGGCGTGGCGCTAGAAGTACACACCAGATACAAACACCAGCAATCAGAGAAATTAGGGATGATCTGTCACGCTACAATGGCGCCATTCTGTATGTTAATGAGCCACGCTCTGTTAACGACTTTTCCTTGACTGGTTTACGACCACGCTGACTTGTTGTCTCCCCTCTACCGCCCACCAGCAATTATTTACAATCAGGGGAAGGGGAGGGGAGGGGAGTTTGTGAGATTCTGGGCATCAGTCAGTCGTAGCAAGCCACCAGTCGTATTGGGTACACACAGTGAGCAGGATAATGATCACTTCTTTCTTTCTTTCTTTTTTCTTTCTTCCTTCCTTTCTTTCTTTTGCTTCCTTTCTGTCTCTTTTTTTTTTTGCTTTCTTTATTTCCTTCTCGTATATTCTAGAACACCTTAGATTACCTCAGCGCTACAACGACCCACCCCTACCTCTAGTTGTGAGACGATCACCTTACCTCAGCGCTACAGCGATCCACCCCTACCTCTAGTTGTGAGACGATCACCTTACCTCAGCGCTACAACGATCCACCCCTACCTCTAGTTGTGAGACGATCACCTTACCTCAGCGACCCACCCTACCTCTAGTTGTGAGACGATCACCTTACCTCAGCGACCCACCCCTACCTCTAGTTGTGAGACGATCACCTTACCTCAGCGCTACAGCGATCCACCCCTACCTCTAGTTGTGAGACGATCACCTTACCTCAGCGCTACAACGACCCACCCCTACCTCTAGTTGTGAGACGATCACCTTACCTCAGCGACCCACCCCTACCTCTAGTTGTGAGACGATCACCTTACCTCAGCGCTACAACGATCCACCCCTACCTCTAGTTGTGAGACGATCACCTTACCTCAGCGCTACAATGACCCACCCCTACCTCTAGTTGTGAGACGATCACCTTACCTCAGCGCTACAACGATCCACCCCTACCTCTAGTTGTGAGACGATCACCTTACCTCAGCGACCCACCCTACCTCTAGTTGTGAGACGATCACCTTACCTCAGCGACCCACCCTACCTCTAGTTGTGAGACGATCACCTTACCTCAGCGACCCACCCCTACCTCTAGTTGTGAGACGATCACCTTACGTCAGCGCTACAGCGATCCACCCCTACCTCTAGTTGTGAGACGATCACCTTACCTCAGCGCTACAACGACCCACCCCTACCCTCTATCTATCTATCTATCTATCTATCTATCTATCTATCTATCTATCTATCTATCTATCTATCTATCTATCTATCTATCTATCTATCTATCTATCTATCTTTCTTTTTTTCTTTCTTTCTTTCATTCTTTCTTTCTTTCTTTTTTTCTTCTTCTATCTATCTATCTATCTATCTATCTATCTATCTATCTATCTATCTATCTATCTATCTATCTATCTATCTATCTATCTATCTATCTATCTATCTATCTATCTATCTATCTATCTATCTATCTATCTATCTATCTATCTATCTATCTATCTATCTATCTATCTTTCTTTATTTATTTATTTTTCCTTTCTTTCCTTTCCTCTTTACTTCTTTCTTTCTTTCTTCCTCTCTCTCTCTCGTTCTTTCTTTCTTTTCCTGACTTCTTTCTTCCGTGTGTTGGCCTTTGTCTACTAAAAGAATTGACGGTGGCAACTCAAATGCTGGCCGGGGTTGACGACAGCACAGGCAGTGCTCAACTAACATGGGAGCCACACAGAGCTGGAAGCTGACAGCGACTTACAGCTGACGGCTTGAGCCAGGATTGATGAACCACAGGCAGTGGTCAACTAACAACATGGGGGCCACACAGAGCTGGAAGCTGACAACGACTTACAGCTGACGGCTTAAGCCAGGATTGATGAACCACAAGCAGTGGTCAACTAACAACATGGGAGCCACACAGAGCTGGAAGCTGACAGCGACTTACAGCTGACGGCTTGAGCCAGGATTGATGAACCACAGGCAGTGGTCAACTAACAACATGGGAGCCACACAGAGCTGGAAGCTGACAACGACTTACAGCTGACGACTTGAGCCAAGATTGATGAAACCACATGCAGTGCTCAACTAACAACATGGGGGCCACACAGAGCTGGAAGCTGACAACGACTTACAGCTGACGGCTTGAGCCAGGATTGACGAAACCACATGCAGTGCTCAACTAACAACATGGGGGCCACACCGAGCTGGAAGCTGACAACGACTTACAGCTGACGACTTGCGCCAGGATTGATGAAACCACAGGCAGTGCTCAACTAACAACATGGGGGCCACACAGAGCTGGAAGCTGACAGCGACTTACAGCTGACGGCTTGAGCCAGGATTGATGAACCACAGGCAGTGGTCAACTAACAACATGGGGGCCACACAGAGCTGGAAGCTGACAACGACTTACAGCTGACGGCTTGAGCCAGGATTGATGAACCACAAGCAGTGGTCAACTAACAACATGGGAGCCACACAGAGCTGGAAGCTGACAGCGACTTACAGCTGACGGCTTGAGCCAGGATTGATGAACCACAGGCAGTGGTCAACTAACAACATGGGAGCCACACAGAGCTGGAAGCTGACAACGACTTACAGCTGACGACTTGAGCCAAGATTGATGAAACCACAGGCAGTGCTCAACTAACAACATGGGGGCCACACAGAGCTGGAAGCTGACAGCGACTAACAGCTGATGGCTTGAGCCAGGATTGACGACACCACAGGCAGTGCTCAACTAACAACATGGGGGCCACACAGAGCTGGAAGCTGAAAGCGACTTACAGCTGACGACTTGCGCCAGGATCAGCGAACCAGGAGAATCGAGACCTACACCACCTCTTCACGGTGCCACGAGCAACTGATTAACCAGTCTAGTCTGGCCAAGTAAATAAACATCGAGAGGGAAGGCAGCCCGCTACTCAAAAATTCCGACCCGATGTCGGATGCGTTTGGCCGAATGGAGCGTAAAAACTACATAACGACGCATCTATGCCTACTTAACGTCCTTTTTTTAAGGACACGAACGGATGATGAAGAGAACTATCCATTCCTTTAGTAGTGATCTGATCAAACCAGAAGAAAGATTGAGTCGATCAGATATAATAACGAACACATAGCACCATAATGCACGATTCTAACTTTCATATAAACTTCACATAACCTCCGAACTGTCTCAACACAACCGGTACATAAAAGTCACAGCACTTCCGTATACGTCACACAATCCACAAATCTCATTGGTTGTTCAGAAACAACGGACGTGAAAAATAGCCAATTATAATTTCCGTATCCAGCAAGGGACGCGAACAAAAACATTGATTACCGTGCGTAATATTTGATGAGTTTGCTAAAGTTGATGGTAAAGATTAGGATACACCGGTCTTGATTGCTGTGGGAAAGTGCTGTTAAGCCGAGAAATGTGGGGATGTGTTGTTGTTGTTGTTGTTGTTGTTGACTGTTTACAGTTGCGGCTCTCTCGAGGCGGGATTATCGGGCTTGGATGGGAAGAAATCCGCGATGTATTGTTGGGGTAGGTTGTTGGGACGCACTTGGGGAAGCTCATACCATTGGAGTGGTTTTAATGGAGATCGCGTACAAAAACTGAGAGACTTGAAGAAATAACTGGGAGCTGGCTCAGCCAATAAGAGAAGGAGGGTTGGGAACAATGTAACAGTGATGGGGTTCGACAAGAGAAGGAGTTGATGGTGACAGTGGCAGGGTCAATAAATAAGAGAATGAAGTTTGACGATAGCGGAGGAATTACATCAACAATGATGTGAATAAGAGAATGACGCGTGAAGATAATGGAGCAAGGATGGCAATAGATGTTCTAATAAGAGAATGACGTGTGAAGATAATGGAGCAAGGTTAACAATAGATGTGCCAATAAGAGTATGACAAGTGAAGATAATGGAGCAATGATGACAACGGATGTTCCAATAAGAGAATTGCGTATGAAGATAATGGAGTAATAATGGCAACCGATGTGTGTTATCATCACTGCACTCTGAACATATCCATAGGTGCACAGATCCCCTCCTCAGCAAATCCCGCAGTGTCCAGCGACTGACGACTCTAGTTCTGTGTTGGTTAAGTCTTCTTATACACCCACTAAGTTTCTCATCACTGGCTGTGCCCATCTTTACTCCCATCTCTTTCATCCGAAGGAGTGACGTAGACTCATGGTTGTCGAAGTCCCGTGCCATTCGCACGTCTCCGAGGGCATTAATGACATCCGCCCGATCAATTGGTTGACCGTATTCAACGACAGCACAGCTAGCCATCCTGTCCGCTCCTTCATTTCTCCACACTGCTACGATAGAGCGTGCAATCTTTGCTATAATAGAACGTGCAATCTCTGCTATATTAGAACTTCCAATCTCTGCTATAATAGAACTTCCAATCTCTGCTATAATATAACTTCCAATCTCTGCTATAATAGAACTTCCAATCTCTGCTATAATAGAACTTCCAATCTCTGCTAAAATAGAACTTCCAATCTCTGCTATAATAGAACTTCCAATCTCTGCTATAATAGAACTTCCAATCTCTGCTAAAATAGAACTTCCAATCTCTGCTATAATAGAACTTCCAATCTCTGCTATAATAGAACTTCCAATCTCTGCTATAATAGAACTTCCAATCTCTGCTATAATAGAACTTCCAATCTCTGCTCAAATAAAAACGTCCATCTTTTACTGAAACCGTTGATCCTATGTAGTGGCTGGATGTCGTTAACATGATGATATGAAACGCCAAACGCGACACATTTGTTAGAAAGATAACAAGCCACATATGTCACCACATTTTATTGTTGATGCTCATATCATACACTCTTGATGGAAGACTGTCGAAGGACATGATCGCCTATGCCAACCGGTATGGCACATGATGATGATATTGTTGATGCTGATACCATGCACTGTTGATGGAAGGCTATCGAAGGACATGATCGCCTACGCCAACCTGTATGGCACATGATGATGATATCGTTGATCCTTAAGTAGCATATCTCCAACCTTTATTCGCATTTCTCTACTTCCTTCCACTCGCTATTTTATATCATCTTTCTTCATTTTTTTTTCTTTCATTCTCATTGCCATTCTCTTCTGTTCACTTTCTCTCATTCTTTCATGTTTCTCTTATCGCGTGGCATTCTCTTATCTCCACTTTCCACAAATCAGTCACACATTTCTGCCTTTCTTTAGATTGTTTTTTTCTTTTTCCACAAATTTCTGAATCTCCTTTCCTTTTTATTTCTGTTTTCTTCTCCCTCCCTACTCTCTCTCTCTCTCTCTCTCTCCTTGCTTAAACAATCGTCACTATTCTTTTATATCTTTACTCTCTCTCTCTCTCTCTCTCTCTCTCTGGTGATCTCTATGTTGAATCCTCCCCCACACCCACATCGTCTGTCCTCACAAATCCAACCCGTCCCCTCACCCCCCCCCCCCCACACACACATCCAACCCCTCCCCCCACACACACATATCGTCTGTCCTCACACATCCAACCCGTCCCCTCACTCCCCCCCACTCCACACATCGTCTGTCCTCACACGACCAACCCAACCTCCCCCTCCCCTCCCCCCACCCCCGCACCGATCACCAAAGTTGCATGTTGGGGGTCCAACTCGACCTGGCCGTCCCTCATTGATCAGCAGACGTGGGAGGGGGGGGGAGTTAATTATAAGAGATGACCACTTGACATTGATAAGGTTTGTAGGGAATGATAAGAGTAATGTGGGGGGCTAACTTAGCAAGAGAGGAGTAGGTGAGGTGTGTAGGAGAGATGTCTAAGAGGAGCGAGAAATGTGAGGGAAGGAGAGAGAAATGTGAGGGAAGGAGAGAGAAATGTTAGGGAAAGAGAGAAATGTGAGGGAAGGAGAGAGAAACGTGAGGGAAAGAGAGAGAAATGTGAGGGAAGGAGAGAGAAATGTGAGGGAAAGAGAGAAATGTGAGGGAAGGAGAGAGAAACGTGAGGGAAAGAGAGAGAAATGTGAGGGAAGGAGAGAGAAATGTGAGGGAAGACACTGAGAGAGAAACGTGAGAGAAGAAAATGGGAGAGAAGAAAATGGGATAGAAATGTGGGAGAATAAGATTTGTAGACAACGGTCGGGACGTACAAGGTCTTGTACTTAATTAATGTGGTGAGGCGCTAGTGGCGGTTAGTGGTCGCTGAGAGGGGACGTAGTGGAGACGTGCGACCCGCTGACGGATTGAAAGTGATGTCTGAACACGAGTCAAACCTTGGCAGTATAACGAGGCCTGTTTGAGGGCTCGACCTCCAGCTAGCCGAGGTACAACACGAAGGTCAATACTACAACAGAGAATTCGTGGTTGTTTTCAACGAGAAATAACAATTTACAATAAAACAAGAAGAATTGGACTACTGTAAATTGAAGTAAATGAGCTGAGATTGCATTCGACCAGCCTGATGTTCTGAGAACTCACTAACCTTGTTACTGTGGTATTGATAAATGTGGACGGAGAAAGAAAGGGAAATTAAAATAACAGCGGGGACTGTATGAGTCAAATAACAGGAAGAACTGTTATCTGAACTCCTGTGAATCATATCTGTTTTAATTTACCAACTTAATGAGGTTAGTGAGAGAGATCTGGTATTGAATTTGTAGTTAGCCCCGGCTGGGGAAAGTCGGCACTGGTTTGTAAACACCGAGTTTCAACGGCCTCCAACGAACTGCCAGACTGGCACGGGGAGAAGTGTGTTGAATCCTATTGTCGTTACTTGGACCGGAGATTGCCAAGAAAGTAGTCTTATTTAATTGGCGACAATTTGCGACCGTTTGACGGAGCTAGGAAGTAAATGGCTGACTGTCCCAACTACCGCCCGTTAAAGTTGTGTCTATGTCTGTAAGGAGACGACAACTGGTCTGCGTTGGAGAAAACAAGTCAATTGTTGACGTCAACATTTGTCCGATTATCTCAATTGCTGTTCAGTTTCAGAAAATGTCCGGCCCGATTTTAGAAATGTGTAGCTAAGTCACGTGACGAGAGCAGGGACAGGCAAGATTAGAATCAGGCAAACAATAATAACAAAATAAGATGTCAAACAACAATGCAATCAGACAAGGTTAAAGACACTGATTTTATCCTTGTAGTTCGATTTTTTTATTATTTATTTTTTATTGTAAATTCTCCTTTACATTTAATTTCTCTTTTATAATTTTATTTTTTTATTATTTATTTTTGATATTAAATACATATTTGTTCGTGTGTTGTATGTTTGTTCCTGTTGCAGGTCTTTGCTCCGAACCTTCGTTCTGATTTGTGGTGTCCACGTGTTAGGTACAGTTTTAACAAAACCTTTTTATCTCTAGATTTTTATTTTCATGTATCCTGAGTTTATCTGTACCCGATCCACAAAGATTATACTTCTTATCTACAGTCTTTTTTATCTTTTATCAATCCATAATAAGACTAGTTATCTGTAGTGAATGTTTTCTACTACCCGATGTACAAAAATAAACAAAACATCAACATAACTATAGAAGGCAGACAACTAAAACAGAACATCAACATAACTATAGAAGACAGGCAACTAAAACAGAACATCAACATAACTATAAAAGGCAGACAACTAAAACAAGTAGAGGAATTCAAATACCTAGGAAGTCTAATGACAAACGATAATTCTCAAACAGCAGAGATAGAATCAAGATGCAACAAAGCTTGTCAAATCATCGGACAGTTATCACCACTACTGCCCAACAAGGAAATAACTATGGAGGCAAAACGAGCACTATACAATACAATCTTCATCCCAACGTTGTGCTACCAATGCCGGACCTGGACCTTAGATGCAAGAACAATAAGAAAAATAACCTCTACAGAGATGAAATGTATTAGACGAATGACAGGAAACAGTCTGAGAGATAAGATCAGAAAAGAAGAACTGAGAAAAGAGCTAGGAATAGCCCCCGCCATAGAATATATAAGGAAACAACAGATAAAATGGTTTGGCCACGTGACAAGGCAGAAAGATCAAAACACAACACAACGAGCCTTCAACAAACGTTGTTAGAACACCAGACCCAAGGGTCGACCACGAAAAAGATGGATCGATGAAATATTAGAAGCACTAGGAAACATAACAGCAGCAAAGGCGAGCAGAAGAGCAAAATACCGCAAATTATTTCTCCCCTCGACGCTGAAAGGCAAATGAGGAAGGAAAGAAGAATAAGCACAAATATCATAATTCTTATCTACGATGGTTTCATCTTCTGCCATTTTGTTTTGCCCTCAGAGAACAGTTGTAGCAATTGTCCAGAAGGCAAGAACCGACAGCCAAGACTTGAAACAATGGAAGTGTCCGTGCCACGAGCAACAATCTCTCTCACAGTTCTGGTCCTCTTCGTCATCAGCGCCGAGGCTATGGTAAGTTCTTCGTTGCCCTCACTTTTACACTTGGTTCCAAGAAAGATTGTCCAGTTCAGGTCTTCTACAAACAAATACATTGTTAAACTTATAGTGTCGTTTATATTGAGTTGTTATTGAGTTATTTGTGGGTCATCATCATTGCACTCTGAACATGTCCATAGGTGTTCAGATCCCCTCCCCAGCAAGTCCCGCAGTGTCCAGCAACTGACGACTCCAGTTCTGTGTTGGTTGATAAGTCTTCTTACACGGCCACTAAGTTTCTCGTTTCTGGCTGTACCCATCTTAACTCCCATCTCTTTCATCCGAACGAGTGACGTGGGCTCATGTTTGTCGAAGTCCTGTGTCCTTCCCACTTCCCTGAGGGCATTGATGATGTCCGCCCGATCCATTTGTTGACCGTCCTCAATAATAGCAAAGCTAGTCAACCTGTCCGCTCTTTCATTTCCCCATGCTTCTGCATGTCCTGGGACGTAGACAAAGGTGACCGTACGTATTTTTTACTTCTGCAATGACTCTACCCATTGCATGCGTACAGAGCCCGGCTCCACATTTCTTATGCTCATCGAATCACTCAGTATACAGGCGTGGGTGTAGTCTTGTGACTAAAACAACATATATAAACGTGACTAAAGTAACTTATATATAAATGTGACTAAAGTAATGTATATATAAACGTGACTAAAGTAACTTATATATAAATGTGACTAAAGTAATGTATATATAAACGTGACTAAAGTAACTTGTATATAAATGTATCTAAAGTAATGTATATATAAATGTGACTAAAGTAACTTATGGCGAGATTTGATAAAATATCTTTAAAAGAAAACTGCTAGAACAAAAATTCATATAGGAGAAGGTGTATCTTGGTCTACGCCCTATGGGCCGGTTACGGCTCGAAAGGTCAATAGATAGATAGATAGAAAGTAACTTATATATAAATGTGACTAAAGTAACTTATATATAAATGTGACTAAAGTAACTTATATAAATGTGACTAAAATAACTTATATATAAATGTATCTAAAGTAATGTACATGTATATATAAACGTGACTAAAGTAACTTATATATAAATGTATCTAAAGTATTGTATATATAAACGTGACTAAAGTAACTTATATATAAATGTGACGAAAGTAACATATATAAATGTGACGAAAGTAACATACATAAACGTGACTAAAGTAACTTATATACAAACATAACTAAAGTAACTTATATAAACGTGGCTAAAGTATATTTTATTCAACGTGGTCCAATCCACTGCCCGCCAGACTCATTTGGATGGCCCGCGAACCCCCTCGATGGTGTTCATGAATTGAAAGTAAACAAATACCATGATTTCAAAACCTGGGTATTGGGAAAATACGTTCATGTGGTCCGTAGGTGTCGCCGAGTGAGAAAACTGGCGGTACTGATGCAAAAATGTAGGCTCTGATTCCTGAACTCTAAGAGACGACATCACTTTCAACTTGGCTGGGGATTCTGGAAGCTTTCTCAAGGAAAATCTTTGTTTAGATGCGTCTAGAAACGCCAATCTCGTGAGGGTGTAACATTTGGTACACGCGGATGGGATCTCATCGCAAAGACAGTCAGAGAATCGATGGAGTGTGTGGATGGAATCTCATCGCAAAGACTGTCAGAGAATCGATGGAGTGTGGGGATGAAATCTCATCGCATAGACAGTCAGAGAATCGATGGAGTGTGCGGATGGAATCTCATCGCAAAGACAGTCAGAGAATCGATGGAGTGTGCGGATGGAATCTCATCGCAAAGACTGTCAGAGAATCGATGGAGTGTGCGGATGCAATCTCATCGCAAAGACAGTCAGAGAATCGATGGAGTGTGTGGTTGAAATCTCATCGCAAAGACAGTCAGAGAATCGATGGAGTGTGTGGATGAAATCTCATCGCAAAGACAGTCAGAGAATCGATGGAGTGTGTGGATGCAATCTCATCGCAAAGACAGTCAGAGAATCGATGGAGTGTGTGGATGCAATCTCATCGCAAAGACAGTCAGAGAATCGATGGAGTGTGTGGATGCAATCTCATCGCAAAGACAGTCAGAGAATCGATGGAGTGTGTGGATGCAATCTCATCGCAAAGACAGTCAGAGAATCGATGGAGTGTGTGGATGCAATCTCATCGCAAAGACAGTCAGAGAATCGATGGAGTGTGTGGATGCAATCTCATCGCAAAGACAGTCAGAGAATCGATGGAGTGTGTGGATGCAATCTCATCGCAAAGACAGTCAGAGAATCGATGGAGTGTGTGGATGCAATCTCATCGCAAAGACAGTCAGAGAATCGATGGAGTGTGCGGATGCAATCTCATCGCAAAGACAGTCAGAGAATCGATGGAGTGTGCGGATGCAATCTCATCGCAAAGACAGTCAGAGAATCGATGGAGTGTGCGGATGCAATCTCATCGCAAAGACAGTCAGAGAATCGATGGAGTGTGCGGATGCAATCTCATCGCAAAGACAGTCAGAGAATCGATGGAGTGTGCGGATGCAATCTCATCGCAAAGACAGTCAGAGAATCGATGGAGTGTGCGGATGCAATCTCATCGCAAAGACAGTCAGAGAATCGATGGAGTGTGCGGATGCAATCTCATCGCAAAGACAGTCAGAGAATCGATGGAGTGTGCGGATGCAATCTCATCGCAAAGACAGTCAGAGAATCGATGGAGTGTGCGGATGCAATCTCATCGCAAAGACAGTCAGAGAATCGATGGAGTGTGTGGATGCAATCTCATCGCAAAGACAGTCAGAGAATCGATGGAGTGTGTGGATGAAATCTCATCGCAAAGACAGTCAGAGAATCGATGGAGTGTGTGGATGGAATCTCATCGCAAAGACAGTCAGAGAATCGATGGAGTGTGTGGATGCAATCTCATCGCAAAGACAGTCAGAGAATCGATGGAGTGTGTGGATGCAATTCATCGCAAAGACAGTCAGAGAATCGATGGAGTGTGCGGATGGAATCTCATCGCAAAGACAGTCAGAGAATCGATGGAGTGTGCGGATGCAATCTCATCGCAAAGACAGTCAGAGAATCGATGGAGTGTGTGGATGCAATCTCATCGCAAAGACAGTCAGAGAATCGATGGAGTGTGTGGATGGAATCTCATCGCAAAGACAGTCAGAGAATCGATGGAGTGTGTGGATGGAATCTCATCGCAAAGACTGTCAGAGAATCGATGGAGTGTTGCAACGTTTTACCTACCGGCCGAAAACACCGTTTAATCTCAGCGATTTCAAAGGCAACAATAGATATGAACAAGTTATCATTATACGCCTCAGAACAGGACACAATCGACTCCATAGTCACATGTGTACAAAATTCAAGATCGGCACATCAACTAATTGTACATGTGGACAGGCGCCGCAGACTGCTGAACACATACTTCAAGACTGCACTGAATGTAGTAGACTGAAGAAAACAAATTGGCCCATAGATACAACACTACAGACAAAACTATATGGCCACTGCAAGAATTACAAAAGACAGTAAAATTTATACAGGAAACAACATTGCAAATATAGACAATACTTCAGGCGAACGAAAGAAAGATAAAGGCAACAAAACAACCGGTTGATTGACAGCTTTCACAGAATGTTTAAACGCCGGAACAAAAATCAGTGGGAGGAGTCAGCTTTGAAGGTGTCCAGAAGACTTGATCTACAGACTGACCATCCTGGGATAGTACCCAATCATGAGCAGTCTCGGGGAAGAAAAACAACTTCATGGCTCAAGCAAATATACAGAGTTTAAACAAGGTTTATAAGTATAAAAGTATAGAGTTTAAACAATGTTTATAAGTATAAAAGTGTAGAGTTTAAACAATGTTTATGAGTATAAAAGTGTAGAGTTTAAACAATGTTTATAAGTTTAAAAGTGTAGAGTTTAAACAATCTTGAGAAAAGTAACAAACAACACAAGAAGAGATAGAATGCCAAATGCAACCATCAGAAAAATGGTAGGAACTAAACCCTGCAACAAGAATATATAGAACAACAACAACTTAAATGGTTTGGCCACCTGGTCAGATTGAGTCCTCACCAAACACCATCAAGGGCGTTCTTCAAGGGCAAGAATGCATGGAAAAAAGACCAGGAGGAAGACCCAGAAAAAGATGGATAGATGCAGTGACAGAGACATGTAACAACAAAGGAAAATCACTAATTCAGACAATTCGAGCAGCACAAGAACGACAAATGATATAAACCACGACACCTTTTAGGTATCAGTGAAAGAGAAAAGAAGAAGATGGATAGATGCAGTGACAGAGACATGTAACAACAAAGGAAAATCACTAATTCAGACAGTTCGAGCAGCTCAAGAACGACAAATGGTATAAACCACGACACCTTTTAGGTATCAGTGAAAGAGAAAAGAAGCAGAAGAAGAAGAAGCAGAAGAAGAACAAACAATGTTTATAAGTATAAAAGTGTAGAGTTTAAACAATCATTATAAGTATACAAGTGTAGAGTTTTGAGTTCAGAGTCAATGTTCTGATTCAAAGTTCGCAGTTTTTAAGCTCCGACCCTTCGCTGAGAGTTTTTATGTTTTTACTCGAATGAGAGTTCAGTGTTATAGTTTAACTCCGAGTTCAGTTGGAGAAGCAGTTATCAAAACTGTGGAGTTTAAATATTTAACACATGAAATAGGGGAATGTCCCAACTTTTATTCTTTGGGAAATATCCTGACATCAGATGGAGCTAAGACAATTGTTGGTCACACAACTGGGGCAGTAAGAATTGCTCAAGAACAGAGAATCAATTGTCTGTTCTTTTTTTTTATTTTTTTGCGTTATTCAACAGAAAACACCTTCATGAAAAAAAAAAAACTAACAAAAATTAGTGAGACTATGACCATCATCGAGTGCCATCTCCGCAACGAAGGTTGGCTACCATGGAGCGTCATTCTGCTCTGTCTCTTGCTTTGATGGTGCAGGTTGTCATAGGCTTGATTGTCCATCTTTTGATGTTACTCGTTCATGTTAGTCTTGGTCTGCCTCTTTTACCTTGTATTTTCCCCTCCAGGATTACTTTTAGTAGGCTGTTGTGTATTTTAACATGGCACAAAAATCGCATTTGTCTTGTTTGAATTGTGTTTAGTAGTTCTCTTTTTATTTTAGTTGTTTTAAGACTTCATCGTTTGTTTTCTTTTCCTTCCATCCAATTCTACCAAATCTTCTATAAATCCACATTTCAAAGGCTAGAGACTGTGACCACAATTGTAAATATGATCAATTGTAAAGATTATCAATTGTAAATATTATAAATTGTAAATATGATCAATTGTAAATATGATCAATTGTAAATATGATCAATTCAATGGGAGGACGGGAGCAAACTCTCAAGGTAGGAAGGTATGGAAAGTTTACTGCAATCTTGGACTTTTTGAAGGAACATAATGAATATAAGGGAGCCGCAATGGCTCAGTGGTTAGTGAACTGGACTATACAGGACAAGAGGTAGGGTATGATCCCAATCGACGGCTTCCAGGTTCACCCAGCTTTTAATGGGTACTGGATTTTTTTTCTGGGAAAGTAAAGCGACACGGGCGTAATACCGACCACATTACCCCAAAAATCGTGTGCTGAAGGTCTGTAAAATTTATGGTCACTAACACCGTATTCCCTATACGCCACTTGGCGTGACGGGGGTTCTTTACTTTTTTTTTTTTTTTTTTTTTTTTACATGTACTTATAATGAATATAAGTGAATACGTGGAATAAAAGTGACATGTCATTGCACTATGACGTGCGCTCTGGCGTAGTGCTGGAAACTGCAACATTTTATGGGCTCAGAAATATTATTATTATTTTTCTTAAAAATGAAAATATTGGAAATGAATACGGTTATAGTTAGCGGAAGGCCTCGGGATCACTGCAAACGAATAAAAAATCTGTAATTGCCCAACCGCACATGTCAGTGAAATCATCCGAAATAAAAATTATCTCATTGAAGGATCCAAACAAATAAAAGCAGCTACAGTCCCCCATCTTAGCAGCTACAGCACACGCCAAAAGACATAAGGCCAAGCAGCACCAAAAGTGAACGCAGCTGAACTTTCCTTCGTCATACGATGTCATCATTCATCGTAAGCAATCGGAATATCGAAACACAATCCGGAAGAAAAACACAGCTCACGGTGTGCGCAGAGCACACAACTCAGTAGCTCCGCAGCAAGCCGGACTTGGAATATTAGAAACTTGCAACAAGGAACACTTTTCACACTGAGCCTCAACGGTTCCTGTCGCCTATCCGTCATATTGACCGGATGTTCTCATTATTCAGATTCTCTAACCTTCAAATTGACGTGGCTCAACAGTTCTTTAACCTTGAAGTTGACGTGACTCAACAGTTCTCTAATCTTCAAATTGACGTGACTCAACAGTCCTCTAACCTTTAAATTGACGTGGCTCAACAGTCCTCTAACCTTCAAATTGACGTGGCTCAACAGTCCTCTAACCTTCAAATTGACATGACTCAACAGTTCTCTAATCTTCAAATTGACGTGACTCAACAGTCCTCTAACCTTCAAATTGACGTGACTCAACAGTCCTCTAACCTTCAAATTTACGTGACTCAACAGTCCTCTAACCTTCAAATTGACGTGACTCAACAGTTCTCTAACCTTCAAATTGACGCGACTCAACAGTCCTCTAACCTTCAAATTGACGTGACTCAGCAGTCCTCTAACCTTTTCAAATTGACGTGACTCAACAGTCCTCTAACCTTCAAACTGGCGTGACTCAACAGTCCTCTAACCCTCAAATTGACGTTACTCAACAGGCCTATAACCCTCAAATTTACGTGACTCAACAGTCCTCTAACCTTTTAAAATTGACGTGACTCAACAGTCCTCTAACCCTCAAATTGACGTGACTCAACAGTCCTCTAACCTTTTCAAATTGACATGACTCAACAGTCCTCTAACCTTTTCAAATTGACGTGACTCAACAGTCCTCTAACCTTCAAATTGACGTGACTCAACAGTCCTCTAACCCTCAAATTGACGTGACTCAACAGTCCTCTAACCTTCAAATTTACGTGACTCAACAGTCCTCTAGCCCTCAAATTGACGTGACTCAACAGTCCTCTAACCTTCAAATTTACATGACTCAACAGTCCTCTAACCTTCAAATTGACGTGACTCAACAGTTCTCTAACCTTCAAATTGACGTGACTCAACAGTTGTCTAACCCTCAAATTGACGTGACTCAACAGTCCTCTAACCCTCAAATTGACGTGACTCAACAGTCCTCTAGCATTCAAATTACCGTGACTCAACAGTCCTCTAACCCTCAAATTGACGTGACTCAACAGTCCTCTAACCCTCAAATTGACGTGACTCAACAGTTCTCTAACCTTCAAATTGACGTGACTCAGCAGTCCTACAACTTCCAAAACAAAATTCATGATCTTCATGTAGATCCTATTTTACAAAAAAATGTGACATTCCTAAGGAACTCCATGAAATCTTAACAAGAGACCGCTTACCCAAATCACAAACAGTTTCATTGGAAACAACATCCTTATATGGTAGTAAGGAGGCTAAGGCGCGCCTCCCAGCACCAGAGCTGGAAGTTGTCAGCGACCCTCAGCTTATGGCTTGCGCCAGGATCGGTGAACCAAAACCATCCAGACCCTGCTCCACCTCTCCGTGGTGCCTCCGTTAACAGACTAACCCTGTCTAGTCTGGCCAAGCGAGCAGGGATCGAAGAGGGAAGACAAACCGGTACTCAAAAACGTCGTGCTGAAGTCGGATGTGTTGGGCCGATAGGCGCAAATATCACAGTGTTACACTGCAAACTACAACACAACGCAGACACGTCCACTTAACGTCCTTTTAAGGGCGGATGACGAAGAGGAAGTCTACAAATACTCTAGAATACTTTAGTCATCGGGCGAACGCAACCAACCAACCATATGGTAGCACATATGTATGTGAACATACTTTTTCCTGAGCCACTAAACACACAACTAGAAGCATATTGAATATAGTTGGCTAAAAGCCTGTCATGAAAAGACGATTAGAGGCCACAGAGATGGGATTTCTCAGAAGAATGTTGAAAGTCCCCTGGACAGATAAAAAGACCAATGAGGTAGTTCTCAAAGAGGCCAACACAAAAAAGGAGCTCTTAAAAAACATGAGAAAGAAGCAATCAACATTTTTCGGGCACAGCATGAGAAGAGGAAAGTTGGAATACTTGGTTACAACTGGCAAAATAAAAGGAAAGAGAGATCGCGGGCGACAAAGAGAGAAAATACTGGATAGCTTGGTGTCATGGCATGGAAAACAGTCAACAACAGAACTGATACGATGCACTGTAGATAGAAGATTGTGGAGGGACATGATCGCCTACGCCAACCGGTATGGTACATGATGAAAAGCCTGTCTAAATCTTTCCTGGACAGATTTTAAAATAAACATTGAAACGCTTGTTGCAGAAATGCAGTGTCTATCTTCACAATGAATTAATTAACTGTGAGAGCAGTCACACATGTCCTTGACATCGTCATGTTCCACTAACAAATCACTTGTCTGCTTATTGAGTTATTGAGTTATTTGCGGGTCATCATCATTGCACTCCGAACATGTCCATAGGTGCTCAGATCCCCTCCTCAGCAATTCCCTCAGTGTCCAGCGACTGACGACTCCAGTTCTGTGTTGGTTGATAAGTCTTCTTACACGACCACTAAGTGTCTCATTTCTGGCTGTGCCTAACTTAACTCCCATTTCCATCATCCGAAGAAATGACGTGGATTTGTGTTTGTCGAAGTCCTGTGCTCTTCCCACATCTCGGAGGGCATTGATGATGTCCGCCCTATCCATTGGTTGCCCGTCCTCAACGACAGCGCAGCTAGCCAACCTGTCCGCCCTTTCATTTCCCCGTACTCCCGCATGTCCAGGGACTTGTCTGCTTGTAAGCTTTTGGTATTGCCATATTCCTGCCAAGATGATGGGGAAGACATGGAATGATCTTAAAAGAATTGCAAAAAAACAGAACGACTTGGAAAGTGTTTGTTGAAGACCTATGCTCCACTGGGAGCTAAAAGGTAGAAGGAGAAGATATTCCTGCCACTTTTATGTTTGCCTGTCTGTATGTATGTGTGTGTAATATATGTATGTATGTGGTTGCATGTGCTCCCTTGCTGTGTACATTGTTTTGTACCTGGACAACGAAACCTTGGACGTGCCTACAGTACATTTTTGTATATAAATGTGACTATAGTATCTTTTATATAAATGTGACTATAGTATCTTTTATAGATGTGACTTTAGTATCTTTTATATAAATGTGACTACAGCATCTTTTATATAAATGTGACTATAGTATATTTTATATAAATGTGACTACAGCATCTTTTATATAAATGTGACTATAGTATCTTTTATATAAATGTGACTATAGCATCTTTATATAAATGTGACTATAGTATCTTTTATATAAATGTGACTATAGTATCTTTTATAGATGTGACTTTAGTATCTTGTATATAAATGTGGCTATAGTATCTTTTATATAAATGTGACTATAGTATCTTTTATATAAATGTGACAAATGTATCTTGTATCTTTTATATAATGTGACTATAGTATCTTTTATATAAATGTGACAATAGTATCTTTTATATAAATGTGACTATAGTATCTTTTATATAAATGTGACTATAGTATCTTTTATATAAATGTGACAAATGTATCTTGTTTCTTTTATATAAATGTGACTATAGTATCTTTTATTTAAATGTGACAAATGTATCTTGTATCTTTTATATAAATGTAACAAATGTATATTGTATCTTTTATATAAATGTGACTATAGTATCTTTTATATAAATGTGACAAATGTATCTTGTATCTTTTATATAAATGTGACAAATGTATCTTGTTTCTTTTATATAATGTGACTATAGTATCTTTTATATAAATGTGACAAATGTATCTTGTTTCTTTTATATAAATGTGACAAATGAATTTTGTTATACAGTAAAATATAATCGAGCATGAAAAACCATAGAAATAATCCATTTGTTATATTCTTCTTCTTCTTTCCTTCCTCATCTGCCTTTCAGCGTTGAGGGGAGATACAATTATCGGTCTTTTGCTCTTCTGTTCGCCTCTGCTGCTGTTATGCTTCCTAGTGCTTCTAATATTCCATCGATCCATCTTTTTCGTGGTCGACCCTTGGGTCTGTTGTTCTCACAACGTTTGCTGAAGGCTCTATATAGTTGTGTTGTGTTTTGATCTTTCTGCCTTGTCACGTGGCCAAACCATTTTATCTGTTGTTTCTTTATATATTCTATGGCGGGGACTATTCCTAGCTTTTTTCTCAGTTCTTCATTTCTGATATTATCTCTCAGACTGTTTCCTGTCATTCGTCTAACACATTTCATCTCTGTAGAGGTTATTTTTATTATTGTTCTTGCATCTATGGTCCAGGTCCGGCATTGGTAGCAGAACGTTAGGATGAAGATTGTATTGTATAGTGCTCGTTTTGCCTCCAGAGTTATTTCCTTGTTGGACAGTAGTGGTGATAACTGTCCGATGATTTGACAAGCTTTGTTTCATCTTGATTCTATCTCTGCTGTTTGAGAATTATCGTTTGTCATTAGACTTCCTAGGTATTTGAATCCATCTACTTGTTTTAGTTGTCTGCCTTCTACAGTTATGTTGATGTTCTGTTTATTTTTAGCGACATTCATGACTTCTGTTTTGTTGATGTTGATTTTCATGTTGTATTATGTTTTATACAGTAGAAAATAATCGAGCATGAAAAACCATAGAAAATAATCCAATATGTTATACAGTAGAATATAATCGAGCATGAAAAACCATAGAAAATAATCCAATATGTTATACAGTAGAATATAATCGAGCTTGAAAAACCATAGAAAATAATCCAATATGTTATACAGTAGAATATAATCGAGCATGAAAAACCATAGAAAATAATCCAATATGTTATACAGTAGAATATAATCGAGCATGAAAAACCATAGAAAATAATCAAAAATGTTATACAGTAGAATATAATCGAGCATGAAAAACCATAGAAAATAATCAAAAATGTTATACAGTAGAATATAATCGAGCATGGACTACAATAGAATAGAAACCAGCAAAGACAATTACTACAAACAAACATTTAAACTCTCTCCATCTGCTCTCTCAGTCTCTCTCTCCCTCTCTCAACCTGCTATCAGCTCCCCTCCCTCCCCCATCTATCTCAGCTACAGAACCTATTCATCCGTGGGTGTTCTTTGTCCAGTCGTTATTCCTGGTTGAGTTGTCTTTAATGCGTGCAGGCTTAATTCTTCAATTCAACAACACCAGGCGTCAATACATGAAATTGGCAGGAAGCTCGAGTGCCGTTACAGCCGCCTGCCTGTGTTTTTGTTTGTATTTTACCCATTGTTTGGCACTCAATGCGCTCGTTGTTCGTTCTTTCTGCTCTAAGACAACGCCACACAGATAGCAGTAATCGAATGCTAATGAAATCGAACTTGATAATACACAAACATTCACTAAGCGATTACGTCCACGCGGGTACCGCCCGGGCGGGATGCTGTCGCGGGAGATGTTTGAGAGAGCAGCCAGAAATTGTTTCCACATAGTTTCTGCATTGTTGTGGGATATTGTCTTAACTCGCGATGCTGCGTTTGAAAGAGTAGCAAGGGGGTGCGGTAGAAGGGGTAGAAAATATTTAAGAGCAAATCAGAAATGGCAGTAAAAGACTTTAGACAAAAGCTTCTTTTTTTTCAAATTAAAAAATCGGAGTCTTTAGTTCGTCTGAAGTGTTGTCTAAATCGGGTAACGTTGTCTCTTGTGTACATTGTGTTTGGGCCCTTTCGAGGCTGACTGTCCGTCTCAGAACCTGCCTGGGTGTCCATCACGAGGCGAGTGTCATATTGATCCACAGTTATAGACATACTTCCCCATATTGATCCACAGTTATAGACATACTTCCCCATATTGATCCACAGTTATAGACATACTTCCCCATATTGATCCACAGTTATAGACATACTTCCCCATATTGATCCACAGTTATAGACATACTTCCCCATATTGATCCACAGTTATAGATATACTTCCCCATATTGATCCACAGTTATAGACATACTTCCCCATATCGATTCACAGTTATAGACATACTTCCCCATATCGATTCACAGTTATAGACATACTTCCCCATATTGATCCACAGTTATAGACATACTTCCCTATATTGATCCACAGTTATAGGCATACTTCCCCATATTGATCCACAGTTATAGACATACTTCCCCATATTGATCCACAGTTATAGACATACTTCCCCATATTGATCCACAGTTATAGACATACTTCCCCATATCGATTCACAGTTATAGACATACTTCCCCATATCGATTCACAGTTATAGACATACTTAGCCATTAGTGTTTTAGCTTTCAGTGTCATGACTGCTAGAGTTTTATATCAGTGCTACCACATAGACACGTTTTGTTTTTTTTCAACTGTAGACTTAGGGACAAAGTTAGTGTGCAATAATCTATAGGTGGCTGTGCGTAACTTGCTGGATGACATGAAGTCAAACTTGAAAATGCTTTACCCAACAACTGGTTCATTCTTCTCGCGGTATCTGTAGTTTTGTTAGCGTGAGCGTTGCAGTGAGAATGGAATAGCCGGACCCAACAACGGATATGTGGCCTCCAACACTTGTTGCCAAGCAGTGATAACAGACACCTTCATATGGACATACACCGAGATATATTCTCCCCTACGGCATGTTTCACATTATTTAAATCTCGCCGCGATTATTCCCTTTTGAATAATGCAAGACTATTGCAACTGCACGTGTAAGTGTTCTCCACCCACACTTAAACGTGCACCAATTTCTATTTCATGTCGTTCAAAAAAATCCACATAAAGTGAACTACGGAACTTTGAGCGTGCCCGTGGGTACGTTTGTGATTTTGTTAGACTTGTCGACAGGTCTGGTTGGTCACTACTGACTCCAAGTCACTGCTGAATCTAGGAAAGTGCTGACTCTAACATTGAGTTGCCACCAGTCCACACCTCAACAGCCGTCTTAACTGTCTCATTAGGTGGGCCGTCTCTGACTTGTGCCTGGTTAATGAGGAGGTCAGCGTTGGGTGACCTTGAACTGATTAGTTCAGTGACAGACAGATAGAATACATTGGAATTTTTAGTTATTCTCTCTCTCATCTAAGCTTACATTATTTTGTTATTCTCTCTCTCATCTAAGCTTACATTATTTTGTTATTCTCTCTCTCAACTAAGCTTACATTATTTTGTTATTCTCTCTCTCAACTAAGCTTACATTATTTTGTTATTCTCTCTCTCAACTAAGCTTACATTATTTTGTTATTCTCTCTCTCAACTAAGCTTACATTATTTTGTTATTCTCTCTCTCAACTAAGCTTACATTATTTTGTTATTCTCTCTCTCAACTAAGCTTACATTATTTTATTATTCTCTCTCTCAACTAAGCTTACATTATTTTGTTATTCTCTCTCTCAACTTAGCTCACATTATTTTGTTATTCTCTCTCTCAACTTAATGTACATTATTTTGTTATTCTCTCTCAACTTAGCTTACATTATTTTGTTATTCTCTCTCTCAACTAAGCTCACATTATTTTGTTATTCTCTCTCTCAACTAAGCTCACATTATTTTGTTATTCTCTCTCAACTTAATGTACATTATTTTGTTATTCTCTCTCTCAACTTAATGTACATTATTTTGTTATTCTCTCTCTCAACTTAAAGTACATTATTTTGTTATTCTCTCTCTCAACTTAGCTTACATTATTTTGTTATTCTCTCTCTCAACTAAGCTTACATTATTTTGTTATTCTCTCTCTCTCAACTTAATGTACATTATTTTGTTATTCTCTCTCTCAACTTAATGTACATTATTCCGTTATTCTCTCTCTCAACTGAATGTACATTATTTTGTTATTCTCTCTCAACTTAATGTACATTATTTTGTTATTCTCTCTCTCAACTTAATGTACATTATTTTGTTTTTCTCTCTCTCAACTTAATGTACATTATTTCGTTATTCTCTCTCAACTTAATGTACATTATTTTGTTATTCTCTCTCAACTTAATGTACATTATTTCGTTATTCTCTCTCAACTTAATGTACATTATTTTGTTATTCTCTCTCTCAACTTAATGTACATTATTTTGTTATACTCTCTCTCAACTTAATGTACATTATTTTGTTATTCTCTCTCAACTTAGCTTACGTTATTTTGTTATTCTCTCTCTCAACTAAGCTCACATTATTTTGTTATTCTCTCTCTCAACTAAGCTCACATTATTTTGTTATTCTCTCTCTCAACTTAATGTACATTATCTTGTTACTCTCTCTCTCTCTCTCTCAAATAAGCTTACATTATCTTGTTATTCTATCTCTCAACTTAGCTTACATTATTTTGTTATGCTCTCTCTCAACTAAGCTTACATTATTTTGTTATTCTCTCTCTCAACTAAGCTTACATTACTTTGTTATTCTCTCTCTCTCTCAACTAAGCTTACATTACTTTGTTATTCTCTCTCTCTCAGCTAAGCTTACATTATTTTGTTATTCTCTCTCTCAACTAAGCTTACATTATTTTGTTATTCTCTCCGTCAACTTAGCTCACATTATTTTGTTATTCTCTCTCTCAACTTAGCTCACATTATTTTGTTATTCTCTCTGTCAACATAACTCACATTATTTTGTTATTCTCTCTCTCAACTAAGCTTACATTATTTTGTTATTCTCTCCGTCAACTTAGCTCACATTATTTTGTTATTCTCTCTCTCAACTTAGCTCACATTATTTTGTTATTCTCTCTCTCAACTTAGCTTACATTATTTTGTTATTCTCTCTCTCAACTTAGCTTATATTATTTTGTTATTCTCTCTCTCAACTTAGCTCACATTATTTTGTTATTCTCTCTCTCAACTTAGCTCACATTATTTTGTTATTCTCTCTCTCAACTTAGCTCATATTATCTTGTTATTCTCTCTCTCAACTTAGCTCACATTATCTTGTTGTTCTCTCTCTCAACTTAGCTCATATTATTTTGTTATTCTCTCTCTCAACTTAGCTCACATTATCTTGTTATTCTCTCTCTCAACTTAGCTCACATTATCTTGTTATTCTCACTCTCAACTTAGCTCACATTATCTTGTTATTCTCTTTCACAACTTAGCTCACATTATCTTGTTATTCTCTCTCTCAACTTAGCTCACATTATCTTGTTATTCTCTCTTTCAACTTAGCTCACATTATCTTGTTATTCTCTTTCTCAACTTAGCTCACATTATCTTGTTATACTCTCTCTCTCAACTTAGTTCACATTATCGTGTTATTCTCTCTCTCAACCGAGCTCAAATTATCTTGTTATTCTCTTTCACAACTTAGCTCACATTATCTTGTTATTCTCTCTCTCAACTTAGCTCAAATTATCTTGTTATTCTCTCTCTCAACTTAGCTCACATTATCTTGTTATTCTCTCTCTCAACTTAGCTCAAATTATCTTGTTATTCTCTCTCTCAACTTAGCTCACATTATCTTGTTATTCTCTCTCTCAACTTAGCTCAAATTATCTTGTTATTCTCTCTCTCAACTTAGCTCAAATTATCTTGTTATTCTCTCTCTCAACTTAGCTCACATTATCTTGTTATTCTCTCTCTCAACTTAGCTCAAATTATCTTGTTATTCTCTTTCACAACTTAGCTCACATTATCTTGTTATTCTCTCTCTCAACTAAGCTTACATTATCTTGTTATTCTCTCTCTCAACTTATTTTATTATTCTCTCTCTCAACTTAGCTCACATTATCTTGTTATTCTCTCTCTCAACTTATTTTGTTATTCTCTCTCTCAACTTAGCTCACATTATCTTGTTATTCTCTCTCTCAACCTAGCTCAAATTATCTTGTTATTCTCTTTCACAACTTAGCTCACATTATCTTGTTATTCTCTCTCTCAACTTAGCTCAAATTATCTTGTTATTCACTTTCACAACTTAGCTCACATTATCTTGTTATTCTCTCTCTCAACTTAGCTCAAATTATCTTGTTATTCTCTTTCACAACTTAGCTCACATTATCTTGTTATTCTCTCTCTCAACTTAGCTCACATTATCTTGTTATTCTGTCTCTCAACTTAGCTCAAATTATCTTGTTATTCTCTCTCTCAACTTAGCTCACATTATCTTGTTATTCTCTCTCTCAACTTAGCTCAAATTATCTTGTTATTCTCTTTCACAACTTAGCTCACATTATCTTGTTATTCTCTTTCACAACTTAGCTCACATTATCTTGTTATTCTCTCTCTCAACTTATTTTGTTATTCTCTCTCTCAACTTAGCTCACATTATTTTGTTATTCTCTCTCTCAACTTACCCATCTGTTTTTTGTATTTCAAATTATTTATAATATCGCCCATCGTGTGTTTATGAAGTATTCTTTCATTAAATGTGTTTAGTATTTGCAATTAATATGACTGACGCAAGCATCGTCCAGGTGTTTCTTCCGCCGAGTTAGCGCCGATCCGGCCAGATCAATCTCTAGTGTCCAACTGGTAATTTGATCCCAGTTACCTGAGCTGATCGGCTCGACATCTGCCGTTATTTGCCTGCTCGTCCTGGCACACGTGAGGTGGCAATCGTGTTCATGTTGCAGGCCACGAGATTGCCAGTTAGGACCGGTCCCGTCATGTTGAATCTGTTGACAGTTTGAGTTGTGTTTGTTCTTTTATCAACGGAACCTACTTTTAAATAAGATCCCTCCATACTATGTCCAATCTGTTTGTTGAGTTGCGCTTTTCTTCCTCTACAAACTGAATCGACGTCTACTTGCATCTTGTTTTCATTTATCAACATCACAATAGAGCTGCCATCTCTTATACAACTTGTATAACAAGTGAGCAATAGGAAATTGACTTTTATTCAAATTTACATTTTAATGAGTTGAAATTATCATTTCCTTAAATTTACAATATTTTAATGAGTTGAAACTATCTTTTCCTTAAATTTACAATATTTTAATGAGTTGAAATATCTTTTCCTTAAATTTACAATATTTTAATGAGTTGAAAATATCTTTTCCTTAAATTTACAATATTTTAATGAGTTGAAACTATCTTTTCCTTAAATTTACAATATTTTAATGAGTTGAAACTGTCTTTTCCTTAAATTTACAATATTTTAATGAGTTGAAACTGTCTTTTCCTTAAATTTACAATATTTTAATGAGTTGAAACTATCTTTTCCTTAAATTCACAATATTTTAATGAGTTGAAACTATCTTTTCCTTAAATTTACAATATTTTAATGAGTTGAAACTGTCTTTTCCTTAACTTTACAATATTTTAATGATTGTTTATATATGAATATGTTGAATGTTTGTTTAAAATATTCATGAGTTTTTTCTTTGAAATCTTCACTCTGTTAAAGATTTTGTTTGAGTCTGAAATATTCTGTTGTGGCTTAGATTCTTGATTTATCTTTTCCATTTCGAAGACGGGACATTATTTCTACTGTCACCTACATCATTACATGCAATCACTGACAGGAAATCCTGTAATCATGTGCGAACACGATCTGGCCGTGGTACCTGATCTAAGAACAAAGTGTACCGTTTGTTCCTCCTACGCGAATGTTCTCTTTTGTTGGGTCATGTTCTGTTTCCATTTCCTGAGCTAACAATAACCGTTTTCATAGCTCATGGAGGAATATGAAACGGCTGTAGTTGACCTATGCTGGTCTTGTGCTGTGCTCTTAAACGCAGGACGCTTTCTCGATGACAGAACTCTTTTATATCAGTCGTTGGGGAGGTGGCTGAACCTAAAAGTAAAGCTTCCCTACCTGCTTTGATAGGCGTATGGGGAGTATGGTGTTAGTGGCCATATTTTTCTGTGAGAATGGGCGTAATACCGACCACATTACCCCCAAAATCATGCGGCGAATGTCTGTAAAAATTATGGTCACTAACACCATATTCCCTATACTTCATTGCCGGGCGCGGGGCTTGTTGGTGGACATGTGTTGTATGTTGGTAGACATGGTGTTGTTGTATGTTGGTGGACATAGTGTTGTTGTGGTGGTCCTACTCGCTCGTTGGTAGCCACACTCATTTATTGGTAGCCTATCTTACATGTTGTAAGCTACACTCTCATGTTTGTAGCCTTTCTCACTTGTTGTAGATACACTAATTTATTGGTAGCCTCACTCACTTGTTGGTAGCTACACTCACTTGTTGGTAGCTTCACTCACTTGTTTGTAGCATCACTCATTTGTTGGTAGCCTCATTCACTTGTTGGTAGCTAAACTCTCGTGTTTGTAGCCTCACTCACATGTTGGTAGCTACAATAGTTTCTTGGTAGCCTCACTCACTTGTTGGTAGCTACACTCACTTGTTGGTAGCTTCATTTACTTATTGGTAGCTACACTCATTTCTTGGTAGCCTCAATCACATGTTGGTAGCTACACTCACTTGTTGGTAGCTTCATTTACTTATTTGTAGCTACACTCATTTCTTGGTAGCCTCACTCACATGTTGGTAGCTACACTCATTTCTTGGTATCCTCAATCACATGTTCGTAGCTACACTTATTTCTTGGTATCCTCAATCACATGTTGGTAGCTACACTCATTTCTTGGTAACTTCACTCACTTATTGGTAGCTACACTCATTTCTTGGTATCCCCACTAACATGTTGGTAGCTACACTCATTTCTTGGTAAGCTCATTCACTTATTGGTAGCTACACTCATTTCATGGTAAGCTCACTCACATGTTGGTAGCTACACTCATTTATTGGTATCCTCACTCACATATTGGTAGCTACACTCATTTATTGGTATCCTCACTCACATGTTGGTAGCTACACTTATTTATTGGTAGTCTCACTCACATGTTGGTAGCTACGCTCATTTATTGGTAGCCTCACTCACATGTTGGTAGCTATGCTAATTTGTTGGTAGTCTCACTCACATATTGGTAGCTACACTCATTTGTTGGTAGCCTCACTCACATGTTGGTAGCTACACTCATTTCTTGGTAAGCTCACTCACTTATTGGTAGCTACACTCATTTGTTGGTAGCCTCACTAACATGTTGGTAGCTACACTCATTTGTTGGTAGCCTCACTCACATGTTGGTAGCTACACTCATTTCTTGGTATCCTCACTCACATGTTGGTAGCGACACTCATTTCTTGGTGGCCTCACTCACATGTTGGTAGCTACGTTCATTTGTTGGTAGCCTCACTCACATGTTGGTAGCTACGCACATTTGTTGGTAGCCTCACTCACATGTTGGTAGCTACGCTCATTTGTTGGTAGCCTCACTCACATGTTGGTAGCTACACTAATTTGTTGATAGCCTCACTCACATGTTGGTAGCTACACTCATTTGTTGGTAGCCTCACTCACATGTTGGTAGCTACACTCATTTGTTGGTAGCCTCACTCACATGTTGGTAGCTACACTCATTTCTTGGTAGCCTCACTCACATGTTGGTAGCTACACTCATTTCTTGGTAACCTCACTCACATGTTGGTAGCTACACTCATTTGTTGGTAGCCTCACTCACATGTTGGTAGCTACGCTCATTTCTTGTTAGCCTCACTCACATGTTGGTAGCTATGCTCATTTGTTGGTAGCCTCACTCACATGTTAGTAGCTACACTCATTTGTTGGTAGCCTCACTCACATGTTGGTAGCGCTACACTCATTTGTTGGTAGCCTCACTCACATGTTGGTAGCTACACTCATTTGTTGGTAGCGTCACTCACATGTTGGTAGCTATGCTCATTTGTTGGTAGCCTTACTCACATGTTGGTAGCTATGTTCATTTGTTGGTAGCCTCACTCACATGTTGGTAGCTACACTCATTTGTTGGTAGCCTCACTCACATGTTAGTAGCTACGCTCATTTATTGGTAGCCTCACTCACATGTTGGTAGCTACGCTCATTTGTTGGTAGCCTCACTTACGTGTTGGTAGCTACGCTCATTTGTTGGTAGCTTCACTCACATGTTGGTTGCTACACTCATTTCTTGGTAGCCTCACTTACATGTTGGTAGCTACACTCATTTCTTGGTAGCCTCACTCACATGTTGGTAGCTATGCTCATTTGTTGGTAGCCTCACTCACATGTTGGTAGCTACGCTCATTTCTTGGTATCCTCACTCACATGTTGGTAGCTACGCTCATTTGTTGGTAGCCTCACTCACATGTTGGTAGCTATGCTCATTTGTTGGTAGCCTCACTCACATGTTGGTAGCTTCGCTCATTTCTTGGTATCCTCATTCACATGTTGGTAGCTACGCTCATTTGTTGGTAGCCTCACTCACATGTTGGTAGCTACGCTCATTTGTTGGTAGCCTCACTCACATGTTGGTAGCTACACTCATTTGTTGGTAGCCTCACTCACATGTTGGTAGCTACGCTCATTTCTTGGTATCCTCACTCACATGTTGGTAGCTACGCTCATTTCTTGGTATCCTCACTCACATGTTGGTAGCTACACTCATTTGTTGGTAGCCTCACTCACGTGTTAAAGGAAGAGACCACATGTGTTCCTGTAACTTCTAGACTCCTCGCATCATTGTCCCTTCCTTGTGATGTTGATGATAATCCTGTTTCTCTATCTCTTGTGAAACATTCTTCATTAGTAGCTATCGCCTGATGGTACCTATAGAATTGTCAGAGCAGGATTACCTTAATGCCATGAGCGGTGTCACGTGATTTTGGCGGTGTCACGTGATTTGGGCCCTGAAAGTCTGAATCGCCATCATCTTCATGTGCCATATAGGTTGGCGCATGCGTAATGCATCCCATCAATTCTGTTGTTGACTGTTTTCCATGCCATGACACCAAGCTATCTAGTATTTTCTCTCTTTGTCGTCCGCGATCTCTCTTTCGTTGTATTTTTCCAGTTGTAACCAACTACTCCAATTTTCCTCTTCTCATGAAATGCCCGAAAAATGTCAATTGTTATTTTTTATCCTGATGCTTCTTATGAGCTCCCTTTTTGTATTGGCCTCTTTGAGAATATCCTCGTTGGCCTTTTTTAGCTGTCCAGGGAACTTTCAACATTCTTCTGAGAAATCCCATCCCTGTGGCCTCTATTCGTTTATTCATTGGTTCTATATAGCACCAATGAACTCTCTTTCTCACTTCTATTGGCATAGACCTGTTGCATAAGACGTTTTTCATTTTCTGAAATGATATTTTGGCCTGAACTATTTGGCTTTTTATTTCTGTGGTGCATCTTCCATCTGATGTTATTATTGTGCCCAAGTATTTGACGCGTTGCACTTGTTTCAGATTTGTCCTGTTTATTTGTATGCTCTATCTTACAGTGGGGCCGCGATAGCTCAGTGGTTAGTGAACTGGACTACAAAGGACAAGGGGTAGGGTTCGATCCCAACCGACGGCTTCCGGGTTCACCCAGCTTTAAATGGGTACTGGATATTTTTCTGGGAAAGTAAAGCAGCACGGGCGTAATACTGACCACATTACCCCAAAAATCATGTGCTGAAGGTCCGTAAAATATAGGGTCACTAACACCATATTTCCCTATACACCGCTTGGCGTGACGGGGGTACTTGACTTTTTTTACTTTATCTTACAGTTGTGTCTAGACAGGGCAAATATTGATGGTATTTAACATAATCGCTGACGTCACTTGGATTTCTACTTTCAAGGCTAGAATTTTGTCTCAAGAACATTTAAATCCCTGCTGGACACAATAAAAAAATCATGGATATGTCCGGCTAAATCCGGACGGTCGGTTACTCAATCTCCACTTACATAACATTCAAAAACTGTCCAAGAATGCACTGTCTGCTTTTGGTCTGATTCGATCTAATTCATGTCAAGTCAGACATGACAGTGCGGCACGTAATATTATGACATTTGTCGTTGCAGTTTATTTATGGTTAAAGTTAGGGATAAAATACGAGCAAATGGCGCCTTGGGGGAATGGCCGTTCATAAACTGTGGGATAGGATTAAGGGTTAGGTCACAGAGGCGTTACACTTCTTCAATGAAATGTGGATTAAGGGGGGGGGTGCTTAAAGCAAATATTGAACAGAGGCCAAAGTGAATATTTGGGGAAGAAGGATTGTTGGGGGTGGGGCTGAGATAATTAACTTTTTGTAAGATATTTTATGTGATGAGACTGGTTAAACTTATATCACCTCCTAATTACCTCTACAAACACAAACAATGTTCTCCATGTTACCTCTACAAACACAAACAATGTTCTCCATGTTACCTCTACAAACACAAACAATGTTCTCCATGTTACCTCTACAAACACAAACAATGTTCTGCATGTTACCTCTACAAACACAAACAATGTTCTTCAACAGCAGCAGGCTACACAGACCACTCCAAAGTTAGATCAGGTGTAAGACAGGGGTGCGTACTATCCCCCTACTGTTTATTACATACATAGCACATATGTGCAAGTTAGCCAACCCATCAGAGACAGAGGAGATCAACAAGCTTTTATTTCCAGACGATCAGGCACTAATATGTGAAACAATACAAGACCTACAAGAACACTTAAATAGACTCAACAGCTCAGGCACAAAATACAACATGAAAATCAACATCAACAAAATAGAATTAATAAATATCGCAAAACAGAACATCAACATAACTATAGAAGGCAGACAACTAAAACAGAACATCAACACAACTATAGTAGGCAGACAACTAAAACAGAACATCAACATAACTATAGAAGGCAGACAACTAAAACAAGTAGAGGAATTTAAATACCTAGGAAGTCTAGTGACAAACGATAATTCACAAACAGCAGAGATAGAATCAAGATGCAACAAAGCTTGTCAAATCATCGGACAGTTATCACCACTATTGTCCAACAAGGAAATAACTCTGGAGCTAAAACGAGCACTATACAATACAATCTTCATCCTAACGTTGTGCTACCAATGCCGGACCTGGACCCTAGATGCAAGAACAATAAGTAAAAATAACCTCTTCAGAGATGAAATGTGTTAGACGAATGACAGGAAACAGTCTGAGAGATAAGATCAGAAATGAAGAACTGAGAAAAAAGCTAGGAATAGCCCCCGCCATAGAATATATAAAGAAACAACAGATAAAATCGTTTGACCACCTGACAAGGCAGAAAGATCAGAACACAACACAACGAGCCTTCAACAAATGTTGCGAGATCACCAGACCCAAGACCACGAAAAAGATGGATCGATGGAATATTGGAAGCACTAGGAAACATAACAGCAGCAGAGGCGAACAGAAGAGCAAATGATATCTCCCCTTGACAAGGCAAAGGAGGAAGGAAAGAAGATCTACATTATGTCTTTGGAAGTCTGTCTTTCCTTCCAAAACACCTGCCATCTTTATCGACAACTACAAATTCGATGTTGTGCGGCAGTATAACTACCTGGGATCCATCATCAACGACAAACTATCTTTAGATACAGAAATTGACACTCACATTGGTAAAGCTGCTACCACCTTCGCCCGTCTTTCTATGCAAAACAGCAAACTGACAATTAAAACAAGGGCCGTAGTTTACAATGCCTGCATCATTAGTATCCTCTTGTATGGCAGCGAATCATGGACAACTTATGCAAAGCAGGAGAGAAGTCTAAATGCATTCCATATGCGATGTCTGTGTCTTGTTCTTGGTATCACCAGGAAGGATAAAGTGACAATCGTGAAGGTCCTCACTCGCATCTCACTCCCGAACATCTACTCGCTGCTCAAACAACGTAGGTTACGCTGGCTCGGCCACGTACATCGTATGAAAGATGTCCGCATACCGAAAGATATACTTATGGACAACTAGTAGATGGCAAAAGAACTAGGGGGCGCCCAAAACTTCGATTTGTAGATGTGTATAAACGTGACATGAAGACTCTTAACATAAACCCTGCAGCCTGGGAAGACATAGCTGCAGACCGCAATCTTTGGAAACACACTCTAAAGCTCCAACTCAAACAAGAATCAGACAGATTCATAGAACAAGTGAATACACGGAGAAAGTAAAGAAAGAATAACATTTCTAGGGTAACTATCACTAACGGAGGCTACTATAGTCAACTATGACTCACGGAGACTACTATAGTCAACTATGACAGATGGAGGCTACTATAGTCAACTATGACTAACGGAGGCTACTATAGTCAACTATGACTGACGGAGGCTACTATAGTCAACTATGACTAACGGAGGCTACTATAGTCAACTATGACAGATGGAGGCTACTATAGTCAACTATGACTGACGGAGGCTACTATAGTCAACTATGACTCACGGAGGCAACTATAGTCAACTATGACAGATGGAGGCTACTATAGTCAACTATGACTAACGGAGGCTACTATAGTCAAATATGACAGATGGAGGCTACTATAGTCAACTATGACAGATGGAGGCTACTATAGTCAACTGTGACTAACGGAGGCTACTATAGTCAACTATGACAGATGGAGGCTACTATAGTCAACTGTGACTAACGGAGGCTACTATAGTCAACTATGACAGATGGAGGCTACTATAGTCAACTGTGACTAACGGAGGCTACTATAGTCAAATATGACAGATGGAGGCTACTATAGTCAACTATGACAGATGGAGGCTACTATAGTCAACTGTGACTAACGGAGGCTACTATAGTCAAATATGACAGATGGAGGCTACTATAGTCAACTGTGACTAACGGAGGCAACTATAGTCAACTATGACAGATGGAGGCTACTATAGTCAACTGTGACTAACGGAGGCAACTATAGTCAACTATGACAGATGGAGGCTACTATAGTCAACTGTGACTAACGGAGGCTACTATAGTCAACTATGACAGATGGAGGCTACTATAGTCAACTATGACAGATGGAGGCTACTATAGTCAACTGTGACTAACGGAGGCAACTATAGTCAACTGTGACTAACGGAGGCTACTATAGTCAACTATGACAGATGGAGGCTACTATAGTCAACTGTGACTAACGGAGGCAACTATAGTCAACTATGACAGATGGAGGCTACTATAGTCAACTATGACTGACGGAGGCTACTATAGTCAAATATGACAGATGGAGGCTACTATAGTCAACTATGACAGATGGAGGCTACTATAGTCAACTGTGACTAACGGAGGCTACTATAGTCAACTATGACAGATGGAGGCTACTATAGTCAACTGTGACTAACGGAGGCTACTATAGTCAACTATGACAGATGGAGGCTACTATAGTCAACTATGACTGACGGAGGCTACTATAGCCAACTATGACTCACGGAGGCAACTATAGTCAACTATGACAGATGGAGGCTACTATTGTCAACTATGACTAACGGAGGCTACTGTAGTCAACTATGACAGATGGAGGTTACTATAGTCAACTATGACTGACGGAGGCTACTATAGTCAACTATGACTGACGGAGGCTAATATAGTCAACTTCGACTGACGGAAGCTACTATAGTAAACTATCACTGACGGAGGCTACTTGACTGAGGCTACTATAGTCACCTATGACTGACGGAGGCTACTATAGTCACCTATGACTGACGGAAGCTACTATAGTAAACTATCACTCACTGAGGCTACTATAGTCAACGATGACTGACGGAAGCTACTATAATCAACTATGACTAACGGAAGCTACTATAGTTAACTATGACTGACTGAGGCTACTATAGTCAACTATGACTGACGGAGGCTACTATAGTTAACTATGACTGACGGAGGCTACTATAGTTAACTATGACTCACGGAAGCTACTATGTCAACTATGACTGACGGAGGCTACTATAGTCAACTATAACTGACGGAGGCTACTATCATCAACTATAACTGACGGAGGGTTCTATAGTCAACTATAACTGACTGAGGCTACTATAGTCAACTATAACTGACGGAGGCTACTACTTCCCTCATTCAACACAGGTCAGCTAGCCACTTTAAATGATGTTGTGAGATAACGAACATACTTGCTACCCCAGCACCTGTCAGTACTTCATACTTTCTGTCTTTGTCCACGATAATGAACATACTTGCTACCCCAGCACCTGTCAGTACTTCATACTTTCTGTCTTTGTCCACGATAATGAACATACTTGCTACCCCAGCACCTGTCAGTACTTCATACTTTCTGTCTTTGTCCACGATAATGAACACACTTGCTACCCCAGCTCCTGTCAGTACTTCATACTTTCTGTCTTTGTCCACGATAATGAACATACTTGCTACCCCAGCACCTGTCAGTACTTCATACTTTCTGTCTTTGTCCACTATAATGAACATACTTGCTACCCCAGCACCTGTCAGTACTTCATACTTTCTGTCCACAATAATGAACAATGAGTCAGCTCAAACATCACATATGAATTATTATGTGTAGCCGCGAGTAAAGCCTCAGAGAACATATAAATCAACATACAATGGAATGGAGCAGCTAAACAAAGACACGAGAAACTACAATGTTTTGCCAAAATCCATCTTCCTCTTTTCTCTTTCTCACTGGTACCGAATAGGTGTCGTGGTTATATCATTTGTCGTTCTTGTGCTGCTCGAATTGTCTGAATTAGTGATTTTCCTTTGTTGTTACATGTCTCTGTCACTGCATATATCCATCTTCTTCTAGGTCTTCCTCTTGGTCTTTTTCCATGCATTCTCTAGAAGAACGCCCTTGATGGTGAATGGTAAGGACACATTCTGACCAGGTGGCCAAACCATTTAAGTTGTTGTTGTTCTATATATTCTTTGGCAGGGTTTTGTTCCTACCATTTTTATTTTTTGGTATTCTATCTCTTCTTGTGTTGTTTGTTACTTTTCTCAAGCATCGCATCTCACATGTATTTATCTTTCTTAAATGTGACTTAGAAAGGGTCCATGTTTGACTTTTATAGCACAAAGTTGGTATGAAAATGCTATTTATCCTTTGTTGTTTAGCTGCCATCTAACCATGATCCAAAGAAATTTAATTTTTTAAAATCCTTCAACGGGTATAATAAACAAAGCATACAAACTAAACACATAAATCCAAGCCAGAAAACACAAGGCAGATCTAAATAAAATGGCAGAAAAAGACGATGGCCAGAATTTACGTCGAGTCTGGTTAAAAAATAGATAAACAATAGGCCAGGTAGGATTTAATTATACCAAAGGAAACCAAACAGGCAAAATGGGGGAAATAGCTACTTGTTACCCCAAACCCGTCCAGTACTTTGTTGTCTGTGTCCAGCATATACTGAGTATGAGTCTTTGATAGCACGTCCCAACATATCCTTATCACACATCACAAGTCTTTGATGGCACGTACCAACATATATTTACCATACATCACAAGTCTTTGATAGCACGTCCCAACATATACTTACCATACATCACACGTCTTTGATAGCATTTCCCAACATATACTTACCATACATCACAAGTCTTTGATAGCACGTCCCAACATATATTTACCATACATCACAAGTCTTTGATAGCACGTCCCAACATATACTTACCATACATCACAAGTCTTTGATAGCATTTCCCAACATATACTTACCATACATCACAAGTCTTTGATAGCACGTCCCAACATATACTTACCAAACATCACATATCTTTGATAGCACGTTCCAACATATACTTACCATACACCACAAGTCTTTATTTAATAAAGAAATAGACAAACAATTAATTGTGTTTTGTGTTGTCTTGTTTTTTTTTTTTCAGAACTACCTGGCATTTCCAAGAATGGGCCGATCAGTAAGTTGTCTGCTGTGTGATGTCTTGTTCTCACTTCATGCTGTGGGTTGTCTTGTTCTCACTTCATGCTGTGGGTTGTCTTGTTCTCACTTCATGCTGTGGGTTGTCTTGTTCTCACTCCATGCTGTGGGTTGTCTTGTTCTCACTTCATGCTGTGTGATGTCTTGTTCTCACTTCATGCTGTGTGTTGTCTTGTTCTCACTACATGCTGTGTGATGTATTGTTCTCATTTCATGCTGTGTGACATCTTGTTCTCACTTCATGCTGTGGGTTGGCTTGTTCTCACTTCATGCTGTGTGATGTATTGTTCTCACTTCATGCTGTGGGTTGTCTTGTTCTCACTTCATGCTGTGTGATGTCTTGTTCTCACTTCATGCTGTGGGTTGTCTTGTTCTCACTTCATGCTGTGTGATGTCTTGTTCTCACTTCATGCTGTGGGTTGTCTTGTTCTCACTTCATGCTGTGTGATGTATTGTTCTCATTTCATGCTGTGTGATGTCTTGTTCTCATTTCATGCTGTGTGATGTCTTGTTCTCACTTCATGCTGTGTGATGTCTTGTTCTCACTTCATGCTGTGGGTTGTCTTGTTCTCACTTCATGCTGTGTGATGTCTTGTTCTCACTTCATGCTGTGTGATGTCTTGTTCTCACTTCATGCTGTGTGTTGTCTTGTTCTCACTTCATGCTGTGTGATGTCTTGTTCTCACTTCATGCTGTGTGATGTCTTGATCTCACTTCATGCTGTGGGTTGTCTTGTTCTCACTTCATGCTGTGTGATGTCTTGTTCTCACTTCATGCTGTGGGTTGTCTTGTTCTCACTTCATGCTGTGTGATGTCTTGTTCTCACTTCATGCTGTGGGTTGTCTTGTTCTCACTTCATGCTGTGTGATGTCTTGTTCTCACTTCATGCTGTGGGTTGTCTTGTTCTCACTTCATGCTGTGTGATGTCTTGTTCTCACTTCATGCTGTGGGTTGTCTTGTTCTCACTTCATGCTGTGTGATGTCTTGTTCTCACTTCATGCTGTGTGATGTCTTGTTCTCATTTCATGCTGTGTGATGTCTTGTTCTCACTTCATGCTGTGGGATGTCTTGTTCTCACTTCATGCTGTGGGTTGTCTTGTTCTCACTTCATGCTGTGTGATGTCTTGTTCTCATTTCATGCTGTGGGTTGTCTTGTTCTCACTTCATGCTGTGTGATGTCTTGTTCTCACTTCATGCTGTGTGATGTATTGTTCTCACTTCATGCTGTGTGATGTCTTGTTCTCACTTCATGCTGTGTGATGTATTGTTCTCACTTCATGCTGTGTGATGTATTGTTCTCATTTCATGCTGTGTGATGTCTTGTTCTCATTTCATGCTGTGTGATGTCTTGTTCTCACTTCTTGCTGTGGGTTGTCTTGTTCTCACTTCTTGCTGTGGGTTGTCTTGTTCTCACTTCTTGCTGTGGGTTGTCTTGTTCTCACTTCTTGCTGTGTGATATCTTGTTCTCACTTCTTGCTGTGTGAAGTCCCAGACAATCACCTTCACTGTAACCATCACTGGCCAGTTCCAGACAATCACCTTCACTGTAACCATCACTGGCCAGTTCCAGACAATCACCTTCACTGTAACTATAACTGGCCAGTTCCAGACAATCACCTTCACTGTAACTATAACTGGCCCGTTCCAGACAATCACCTTCACTGTAACTATAACTGGCCAGTTCCAGACAATCACCTTCACTGTAACTATCACTGGCCAGCCCCAGACAATCACCTTCACTGTAACTATAACTGGCCAGTTCCAGACAATCACCTTCACTGTAACTATAACTGGCCAGTTCCAGACAATCACCTTCACTGTAACTATAACTGGCCAGTTCCAGACAATCACCTTCACTGTAACTATAACTGGCCAGTTCCAGACAATCACCTTCACTGTAACTATCACTGGCCAGTTCCAGACAATCACCTTCACTGTAACTATCACTGGCCAGTTCCAGACAATCACCTTCACTATAACTATCACTGGCCAGTCCCAGACAATCACCTTCACTGTAACTATCACTGAACAATCACCTTCACTGTAATTATCACTGAACAATCACCTTCACCGTAACTATCACTGAACAATCACCTTCACTGTAACTATCACTGAACAATCACCTTCACTGTAACTATCACTGAACAATCACCTTCACTATAACTATCACTGAACAATCACCTTCACTGTAACTATCACTGGCCAGTCCCAGACAATCACCTTTACTGTAACCATCACTGGCCAGTCCCAGACAATCATCTTTACTCTAACTATCACTGAACAATCCCGACAATCATCTTTACTGTAACCAGCACTGACCAGTCCCAGACAATCATCTTTACTCTAACTATCACTGAACAATCCCGACAATCATTTTTACTGTAACCATCACTGGCCAATCCCAGACAATCATCTTTACTGTAACTATCACTGGCCAGCCCCAGACAATCATCTTTACTGTAACCATCACTGGCCAGTCCCAGACAATCATCTTTACTGTCACTATCACTGGCCAGCCCCAGACAATCATCTTTACTGTAACCATCACTGGCCAGTCCCAGACAATCATCTTTACTGTAACTATCACTGGCCAGCCCCAGACAATCATCTTTACTGTAACCATCACTGGCCAGTCCCAGACAATCATCTTTACTGTAACTATCACTGGCCAGCCCCAGACAATCATCTTTACTGTAACCATCACTGGCCAGTCCCAGACAATCATCTTTACTGTAACTATCACTGGCCAGCCCCCGACAATCATCTTTACTGTAACTATCACTGGCCAGTCCCAGACAATCATCTTTACTGTAACTATCACTGGCCAGCCCCAGACAATCATCTTTACTGTAACCATCACTGGCCAGTTCCAGACAATCATCTTTACTGTAACTATCACTGGCCAGTCCCAGACAATCATCTTTACTGTAACTATCACTGGCCAGCCCCAGACAATCATCTTTACTGTAACCATCACTGGCCAGTCCCAGACAATCATCTTTACTCTAACTATCACTGAACAATCCCGACAATCATTTTTACTGTAACTATCACAGGCCAGTCTCAGATAATCATCTTTACTCTATCCATCACTGAACAATTACCTTCACTGTAACTATCACTGGCCAATCCCAGACAATCATCTTTACTGTAACTATCACTGGCCAGTCCCAGACAATCACCTTTACTGTAACTATCACTGGCCAGTCCCAGACAAGCACCTTCACTGTAACTATCACTGGCCAGCCCCAGACAATCACCTTTACTGTAACTATCACTGGCCAGTTCCAGACAATCACCTTCTCTGTAACTATCACTGGCCAGCCCCAGACAATTACCTTCACTGTAACTATCACTGGCCAGTCCCAGACAATCATCTTTACTGTAACTATCACTGGCCAGCCCCAGACAATTACCTTCACTGTAACTATCACTGGCCAGCCCCAGACAATTACCTTCACTGTAACTATCACTGGCCAGTCCCAGACAATCATCTTTACTGTAACTATCACTGGCCAGCCCCAGACAATTACCTTCACTGTAACTATCACTGGTCAGCCCCAGACAATCACCTTTACTGTGACTATCACTGGCCAGTCCCAGACAATCACCTTTACTGTGACTATCACTGGCCAGTCCCAGACAATCATCTTTACTGTAACTATCACTGGCCAGCCCCAGACAATTACATTCACTGTAACTATCACTGGCCAGCCCCAGACAATCACTTTTACTGTGACTATCACTGGCCAGCCCCAGACAATTACCTTCACTGTAACTATCACTGGCCAGCCCCAGACAATTACCTTCACTGTAACTATCACTGGCCAGCCCCAGACAATCACCTTTACTGTGACTATCACTGGCCAGCCCCAGACAATCACCTTTACTGTGACTATTACTGGCCAGCCCCAGACAATCACCTTTACTGTAACTATCACTGGCCAGCCCCAGACAATTACCTTCACTGTAACTATCACTGGCCAGCCCCAGACAATCACCTTTACTGTGACTATCACTGGCCAGTCCCAGACAATCATCTTTACTCTAATATTCACTAAACAATCCCGACAATCATCTTTACTCTAACAATCACTGAACAATCATAACCAATCACTTTTTTCTTAACAATATTACTTTACCGAACTAACCAATCACGTTTATTGTAACATCCGTTCCACTTTCAGACAGAGCAACAGAAGCGCCACCTACCATGGAACTTCATAGTTCCCAGAAAAAGGGACTTACCCCAAGGCTTTATCCTTCCTAGAAGGGCAAGACACGATTACCTCCCCTACTTATCGCCCCTTAGCTAGTACCGGCTGTTCATTTTGTTTGTCCGGCTGTTTTGTTGTTGATCAAATGTGGACATTTTGTGTTTGTCTTCCTGTTCCTGCTAACTAACTACTAACTTGCTTGTTGTTTGATATAGCAGCATCGATATCAATGTAGCTACTGATTGTTTGGAATAACAGTTAACAACGATATCAATGTAGCTACTGATTGTTTGGAATAACAGTTAACAACGATATCAACGTAGCTACTGATTGTTTGAAATAACAGTTAACAACGATATCAACGTAGCTACTGATTGTTTGAAATAACAGTTAACAACGATATCAACGTAGCTACTGATTGTTTGAAATAACAGTTAACAACGATATCAACGTAGCTACTGATTGTTTGAAATAACAGTTAACAACGATATCAACGTAGCTACTGATTGTTTGAAATAACAGTTAACAACGATATCAACGTAGCTACTGATTGTTTGAAATAACAGTTAACAACGATATCAATGTAGCTACTGATTGTGTCACTAGTGTAGTTATTCCTGCAGCACCACACTGCAGTATGTACTAGTACAACATTTCTGCTACTGCTAGCACTAATAACATTACCAATACTGATATCATCACCACTACTACCACAACTTCTACTATTACTAATACCACTGTTACTACTACTACTACTACTATTACTACTACTATTACTACTACTATTACTACTATTATTGCTACAACCACTATATCAACTACTACAAATAATACTTCCACTACTGCTAACACCACCGCTACAACCACTACTTCCACTACTACAAATATCACTACTACTACTTCCACCACTTCTACCCTACTTTTACTACTACTTCAGCCGTCACTACTATTACTACTACTCCTATTACACTACTACTACTACTACCATTACTGCTTTCACTACCATTACTTCCACTAAGACTACTACTGCTACCACCACAGTTATTACAACTTCAAACACTACCACCACTAACTCTGTTACTACTACTACTACTACTACTACTATCACCACTAGTACTACCATTACCACATACATTACAATACCATAACCACTAGTACTACCATTACCACATACATTACAATACTATCACCACTAGTACTACCATTACCACATACATTACAATACCATCACCACTACTGCCGGACAACCCCAAGACTTGTGCTAGCCCTTTCATCTGACATGATTGTTTCTATTGTTATGTTTGTTGTTATATCTAGCGATCCATGGGCAACTAGCCCTGGCACTCCCCGCTCTACACCATGACCACACCCATGACGACACCCATGACCACACTCATGACCACACTTATGACTACACCCATCACCACAGCCATGACCACACCCATCACAACACCCATGACCACACCCATCAAAACACCCATGACAACACCCATCCCAACAACCATCACCACACCCATCACCACCCCCATCACCACAACTATCACCACACCCATCACCACACCCATCACCACACCCATCACCACACCCATCACCACACCCATCACCACACCTATCACCACACCCATCACTACACCCATCACCACACCCATCACCTCACCCATCACCACACCTATCACCACACCCATCACCACACCCATCACCACACCCATCACCACACCTATCACCACACCCATCACTACACCCATCACCCCACCCATCACCTCACCCATCACCACACCTATCACCACAACCATCACCACACCCATCACCACAACCATCACCACACCCATCACCACACCCATCACCACACCCATTACCACACCCATCACCACAACCATCACCACACCCATAATCACATACATCACCACACCCATCACCACACCCATCACCACACCCATCACCACAACCATCACCACACCCATAACCACAACCATCACCACACCCATCACTACACCAATCGCCACACTCATCACCACACTCATCACTACACCAATCGCCACACTCATCACCACACCCATCACTAAACCAATCGCAACACCCATCACCACACCCATCACTACACCAATCGCCACACTCACCACCACACATATCACTACACCAATCGCCACACTCATTACCACACCCATCACTACACCAATCGCCACACTCATTACCACACCCATCACTACACCAATCGCCACACCCATCACCACATCCATCACTACACCAATCGCCACACTCATCACCACACATATCACTACACCAATCGCCACATTCATCACCACACCCATCACTACACCAATCGCCACACTCATTACCACACCCATCACTACACCAATCGCCACACCCATCGCCATGCCCATCACTACACCCATCACCACACCCATCACTACACCCATCACCACAACCATCACCACACCTATCACCACACCCATGACCACACCTATCACCACACTCACGACCACACCCATCACTGCACTCATCACCACACCCATGACCACACTCATGACCACACCCATCACCACACCCATGACCATAACCATCACCACAACCATCACCACACCCATCACCACTATTTTTCCTCCCAATTCTTTATAACCAGACAGCAGACAAACAAATGATTAGAGGTCGCAGAGATGGGATTTCTCAGAATAATGTTAAAAGTTCCCTGGACAGCTAAAAAGACCAACAAGGGCATTCTCAAAGAGGCCAACACAAAAATGGAGCTCCTAAGCAATATCAGAAAAAAACAATCAACATTTTTCGGGCACATCATGAGAAGAGGTTGAAATTCTTGGTTACAACTGGCAAAATACAGGGAAGGAGAGATCGCGGACGACTGAGAGAGACGATACTAGATAGCTTGGTGTCATGGCATGGAAAACAGTCAACAACAGAATTGATACGATGTACTGTGGATAGAAAATTGTGGATGGACATGGTCGCCTACGCCATAATGTTGATTACAACTCTACTACTACTACTACTAATGCTGCTGCTGCTACTGCTGTTGTTGCTACTACTACTACTACTGCTGCTGCTGCTACTGCTGTTGTTGCTACTACTACTACTGCTACTGCTGTTGTTGCTACTACTACTACTGCTGCTGCTACTACTACTACTACTACTGCTGCTGCTGCTACTACTACTACTACTACTGCTGCTGCTGCTGCTACTACTACTACTACTACTACTGCTGCTGCTGCTACTACTACTGCTGCTGCTGCTACTACTACTGCTGCTGCTACTACTACTACTGCTGCTGCTGCTGCTACTACTACTGCTGCTGCTGCTGCTGCTGCTGCTACTACTACTACTACTGCTGCTGCTGCTGCTACTACTACTACTACTACTACTACTGCTGCTGCTGCTGCTGCTACTACTACTACTGCTGCTGCTGCTGCTACTACTACTACTACTACTGCTGCTGCTGCTGCTGCTACTACTACTACTACTACTAGTGCTGCTGCTACTACTACTACTACTACTACTACTGCTGCTGTTACTACTACTACTATTACTACTACTGCTGCTGCTGCTGCTACTAATACTACTACTGCTGCTGCTACTACTACTACTACTACTACTGCTGCTGCTACTACTACTACTACTACTACTGCTACTACTACTACTACTACTACTACTGCTGCTGCTGCTGCTACTACTACTACTACTACTACTGCTGCTGCTGCTACTACTACTACTACTACTACTGCTGCTTTTGCTGCTGCTACTATTACTACTACTACTACTACTACTACTGCTGCTTTTGCTGCTGCTACTACTACTAATACTCATACCAATACTTTATAATTACTACAACTGCATCCATCACTACTCATCATCATCACTGAGTGCCGTCTCCGTAACGAAGATTGGCTACCATGAAGCGCCATTCTGCTCTGTCTTTTGCTTTGATGGTGCAGGTTGTCATAGGCTAATTTGTCCATCTTTTGATGGTACTCGCCCATGTTAGTCTTGGTCTGCCTCTGCCTCTTTTACCTTGTATTTTCCCTAACAGGATTACTTTTAGTAGGCTGTTGTGTCTTTTAACATGGCCAAAAAATCGCATTTGTTTTGTTTGAATTGTGTTTAGTAGTTCTCTTTTCATTTTTAGTTGTTTTAAAACTCCATCGTTTGTTTTCTTTTCCTTCCATCCAATTCTACCTATTCTTCTATATATCCACATTTCAAAGGCTTCAATTTCTGTTCTGTTTTCTTGTCTAATGTCCATGTTTCAGCACCATATAGGAATATTGAGAAGATGTAACATTTTGCTATTCTTAGTTTCAGCCCTGGTGCCATCACCACTATTTGTCATTATTGCTACAACTACTTATTCACTAGCACGGTTTACTTTATTCCCCCATCAAATGAAGACATAAACAATTATTTAATTAAAAAATGGGGAAATCATGGCTGACATCGGACCTGTCAGTTGAGACACGCAAACCAATCGCCTCAGTTCGTGGTCGCTCGCGGACATGAAAGCCAAGATCAGCACGTCTGTCACAGGTTCCTAGCATTGCCGCAAAAACCGAGCCAGGCTGCGAAGATATCTCTGTCACCGCTTGAGCCACTAGCGGGACGGCCCCTGCATATTTGCATGTTAAATGCTGCCAATTTCTTCCGCCGAAATCTGTCCCTGTCCAAATTGAAATGCACAAAAATGAAGAAGACATTACCGTTGCTGTTGCTTTGCTGAATCATTTTTTTAAATTTATTATTTGATCTGATCAGCTTTTTTAGGGCACAATGGAAAATCATTGTGACACTGACTTGCATAAGAACCTGCATTTTAATTGCAAATATTGGTTCAGGAACTGGCATGCCAGATGATAGACCAGATAAAACAGCCATCATTCGGGGCCTTGGGACGTAAGATCAGAAGACATCGCTAATATTTTTGTTTGTTTGAATGATCGCTTGTAGCGATGTCCTCGAGGTAATGTGTGATGTAAAGGTCAAGTGTCGTTAAGTGCGCTCTTTTGTTATTGGTCGCTCTTTAACAACTGTAAAGTTCAGCTATGGCTAAACATGTTTATGTGTGACTAACACCTCTATAAGTGAGTAACGCCTATATATAAGTGACTAACATCTCTGTATGTGACTAACACCTATATTTATAACTAACACATCTATAGTATACGTGAATAACGCTTTCATATATGACTAACACCTCTATATGTCACTAACAACCTCTATATATGACTAACACCTCTATATGTGACTAACTTCTCTATATGTGACTAACACCTCTATATGTGACTAACTTCTCTATATATGATTAAGACCCTCACTTGGCACTAGTAAGTATTGATAAGACTAACACAACGCCCTCTCTTGTGTTTCAATAATTATATTTTTTGAACATTTTTTGAAGAGCCAAACAAAGTTTTCTGTATATTTTCATTAACTAGTATGTTAAAATACCAGACAATTACCCATTCTATCCAAATCTTCATTAACTAGTATGTTAAAATACCAGACAATTACCCATTCTATCCAAATCTTCATTAACTAGTATGTTAAAATACCAGACAATTACCCATTCTATCCAAATCTTCATTAACTAGTATGTTAAAATACCAGACAATTACCCATTCTATCTAGATCTTCATTAACTAGTATGTTAAAATACCAGACAATTACCCATTCTATCTAGATCTTCATTAACTAGTATGTTAAAATACCAGACAATTACCCATTCTATCTAGATCTTCATTAACTAGTATGTTAAAATACCAGACAATTACCCATTTTATCTAGATCTTCATTAACTAGTATGTTAAAATACCAGACAATTACCCATTCTATCCAAATCTTCATTAACTAGTATGTTAAAATACCAGACAATTACCCATTTTATCTAGATTTTCATTAACTAGTAAGTTAAAATACCAGTCAATTACCCATTTTATCTAGATCTTCATTAACTAGTATGTTAAAATACCAGACAATTACCCATTTTATCTAGATTTTCATTAACTAGTATGTTAAAATACCAGACAATTACCCATTTTATCTAGATCTTCATTAACTAGTATGTTAAAATACCAGACAATTACCCATTTTATCTAGATCTTCATTAACTAGTATGTTAAAATACCAGACAATTACCCATTTTATCTAGATCTTCATTAACTAGTATGTTAAAATACCAGACAATTACCCATTTTGTCTAGATCTTCAAAAGAAGAGATATAATTAACAATCTAATTATAATTTAACATAACATAACAAACATAACAAACATAACATACATAACAAACATAACAAACATAACATACATAACATACATAACAAACATAACATACATAACAAACATAACAAACATAACATACATAACAAACATAACATACATAACATAACATAAATAGCAAACATAACATACATAACAAACATAACAAACATAACATACATAACAAACATAACAAACATAACAAACATAACATACATAACAAACATAACATACATAACATAACATAAATAGCAAACATAACATACATAACAAACATAACAAATATAACATAAATAACAAACATGACATAACATACATAACAAACATAACATAACAAACATAACATACATAACAAACATAACATAACATAACATAAAAAACATACATAACAAACATAACATTACAAACATAACAAACATAACAAACATAACATAACATATATAATTTACATAACATACATAACATACATAACATACATAACAAACATAACATAACATACATAACATACATAACAAACATTACATACATAACAACATAACATACATAACAAACATAACATACATAACATACATAACAAACATAACATAACATACATAACAAACATAACATAACATACATAACAAACATAACATAACATGCATAACAAGCATAACATAACATACATAACAAACATAACATAACATACATAACATACATAACATACATAACAAACATAACATAACATACATAACAAACATAACAAACATAACATACATAACAAACATAACAAACATAACATACATAACAAACATAACATACATAACAAACATAAAAAACATAACATACATAACAAACATAACACACATAACACACATAACAAACATAACAAACATAACATACATAACACACATAACATACATAACAAACATAACATAAATAGCAAACATAACATACATAACATACATAACATACATAACACACATAACAAACATAACAAACATAACAAACATAACATACATAACAAACATAACAAACATAACATAAATAGCAAACATAACATACATAACACACATAACAAACATAACATACATAACAAACATAACATACATAACAAACATAACATACATAACACACATAACAAACATAACATACATAACAAACATAACATACATAACAAACATAACATACATAACACACATAACAAACATAACATACATAACAAACATAACATACATAACAAACATAACATAAATAGCAAACATAACATACATACATAACATACATAACAAACATAACACACATTAACAACTAAAAGTCCATAATCTATAGACATGAGGTTTTCGTTGTTGGAGCCCGGCCCTATTTGGGTTCCTCGTGGGGTTCCATCGAAGACAAAGACCCAAGTCCAAAGATCTCGAGAGAATTATCGTGACGTCATCGGGTTAAATTGTGTAGATGACATATTTCATTGTAAGTATCTCATGTCATAGAAGATGTCAAGGCAGATGCCATCATGGCCACCGTACAAGCTCATTATTGAAAGTTCCATGTCATCAGCGTTCCCAAATGTTATGATGACGTTAAATGTCGCACGATGGACGCTACCAGTGAACGAACGTTTCTAAAGTTAGATCTGCTAGAAGGTTGCTACCTAGCTCAAGTAACGCTAACAACGACTGAACTAACCTAGCGCTGTGGCCACTGACTACAACGCCATGCAAGAGACAGATTCCCAAGACGATCTCATGGTTGTCTCAAAACAACAAACAGGAATGTTTCAAGTTGTGCTCGTTTGTCCAAATTGAAATGATTGACATCGTGCAACATTCTTCTGCTTCTTCTTTTCTCTTTCTCACTGACACCTACAAGGTGTCGTGGTTTATATCATTTGTCGTTCTTGAGCTGCTCGAACTGTCTGAATTAGTGATTTTTCTTTGTTGTTACATGTCTCTGTCACTGCATCTATCCATCTTCTTCCGGGTGTTCCTCTTGGTCTTTTTCCATGCATTCTCGAGAAGAACGCCCTTGATGGTGATTGGTGAGGACTCATTCTGACCAGGTGGCCAAACCATTTAAGTTGTTGTTGTTCTATATATTCTTGGCAGGGTTTTGTTCCTACCATTTTTCTTATGGTTTCATTTTGTATTCTATCTCTTCTTGTGTTGTTTGTTACTTTTCTCAAGCATCACATCTCACATGTATTGATCTTTCTTAAATGTGATTTAGAAAGGGTCCATGTTTGACTTTCATAGCACAAATTCAACATTGTTTAGTCATAATTAATTATTTTAAAATATTATGTTAATTTTCATTTTAAAGAATGAAATATTTCTTTGTTTTTTTGTGTGTATTCTCATTTATTTATTTATTTAAATTGATGGTTGGCTAAATTAAAAACGTATTTGGAGATAGTTTGCGAGATGTGCCCCGACATGTCGACTTCCGAGAGGCTTTCGTAGGGATTTAGTCTGCCACTGCCTGTAGGCATTCGTCAATACTGATGGATGAGTTGTTGAGCACAACCGGAGCTCGTAGCCTTTCACGGTCCAGGTCAGAAGGTCAGGCATTAACAACATCAATGAAGGGGGAGGGAGCAGGCAAATAATTGCAATTTGGTTGGTTGGTTGGTTGGTTATGGAAGGCCCCGGTATCATTGCAAAAGAATCAAAATCCATAATTACTCAACCGCCCGTGCCAGCGTAATCATCCGAATCTCATCTCCCAAACAAAGAAAGGCAACTGTAGTCCCCATCATAGCAGTCTCAGCACACGCCAAAAGACATAAGGCGAAACCGCGCAGAAAGTGAACACAGCCAACTTTTCCCTGTCATACGATATCATCATTCATCGTAAACAATTGGAATATCGAAACATGATCAAAACGAATGAGACACACAGCTCACGGTGTGCACGGAGCACTTAACTCAGTAGCTCCTGCAACAAGCCGGACTTGGAATATGAGGAAACTGCAACAAGGAACACTTTTCATACATAGCCTTCTATTGTTCCCGCCGCCTATCCACCATATACCGGGAGTTCACGTCCTCTTGAAAATGATGATCGTCATATATTTTTTTTTTTATGTAAAGACCTGGATGATGTTAAGCCATCGTTGTTGACTCCAATTCCGAACATATAGACACACAGTTAGTCGTCAGATTATCCCCGTCGCACATCAAACAACCGACCGTAAGATTAGCGTACGGCTGGTCTAGAGTCTAGGGATATACGATGAACCATTATGATGACGTAACACACAAAATAAGTCGTACACACAATTTCGCTCCCTTTCGATTTCTGATTACTCTAGTAAAAGCAGCCTAAGACGAACAAAACACTGCAAATTCCGTAAAGAGATTATTTCCCTTCTTATCCTTCTTATCCTTAAATAATTGCAATTCTGCGGTAAAGCCGGTAGCAAGGAGCCAGTGGCGGGGAGTGTTAAACACTCTAAGGTATAATGACAGCATTACAAGGAAGGAACACAACACAATACTGACGTTTCGGCCTGTGGTCTTCGTCAGAGTACAAGGACAAAGACAACAAACGGTGAAGCACAATTACCTATAACTACATGTTAGATGATCAGATGAATGGAGAGGTGGACAGAAAAGAAGAAAGTAGGATGTTAAAAATAAAAAAGGAAGCTTAGAAGGGGAAGTAGGATGGGTGTTAAGATGTATAAAATAGAAAGTATGAGAATATATATATATATAATTATTTCACTTAGCTCAAATAACTTGTCTGTCCGCTGTGAACGAAACGAATGAAGGCCTGTATGTGGAACATCACATGGCGGAATAACGCGATACAGGAATCGTGGGAAAACAATTAAGAGGGGGGGGGTGTTTATTATTGGTTGGGGGGGGGAATGCCGGGAAAGCCCTACCAGTGTCAAAACACCGGTCGAAATAAATAGAAACCAAAACAATAGCTCAGGTAAGGCATGACAAAGAGCGGAAGAAGGAGAAGGACATAGGTCTCATAAAACTACTGAAACTCGGTCGAAGTCTCGGGGACGAAGTGCCTTAATCTCCCGGTAGGTACTGTTAATGAAAAGGTTCAAAGCCTGTGAGTCGCCCGAGGAGGGAGTCCAGTCAGATTTGTGGGAGGAGAAGCAGGCAAATTCGTCTGCAGGAGGAGGTTGAGAGGAAGAGTTCGGATGAAGAAAGTGATAGAGTTGTAGTCGTCTGGGATACTCCTGTATGTCCCGTAAGAGGGAAAATGAGTCGCTCGATGGGCGAACTGGGACAAACTTAAGACCCTTGCTGAGAAGAGAGCGCTCGTGGTCGGAAAGGGGCAGATCAGGGGGAATACAGAGGACAAAAGAGCTAGAGTCAGAGGCAGTCGGGAGAGGATGAGTGAGGGGGGGGGAGGACGGAGGTATGAGAGTTTACGTTTGTGCTGAGAGGACAGAAAGTCATACATAGATCGGTTGTGGTGGTGGATAGTTTGGCGAATGAAGCGAAGAGTGCCAGGAAAGTTAGGAGTGAGGAGCTGGAGTTGGGATAGGAGGTGTTGTTGGCGGGTGTGGAGGTGGGCAATAAGACTAGAATGGCTAGAAGCGACGAGACGAACACGTCTCAAGCCGTGCTGGGGTTCAAGGTGTGTGCAGTTGGCGGCGAAGATAGTTAGAGAGGTGGGGTTGACCGACTTGAGGTGAGAAGTGAGATCGGATCCCGCACGGGAGAATATTACAATGGAGGCAGTTGTTCAATAAATTCAGATAACAGGTGATAGATGGGGAGCAGACGAACATAAAGGTGAGTTAAGAAGAAGAGTACATGGGTGGGAGAAGGGGACAGAGGAAGAGGTAACTTAACCTTACAGCTGACTTCATGTGAGAGTCTGGAATCCTACTCTGATTGAATCCAAATCGCAGAGAGAGAGAGAGAGAGAGAGAGAGAGAGAGAGAGAGAGAGAGATGACAGGTAAATCTAGTTCTCTTGAAAGAAGTGAAGACAAAGTCCTTGGAGATGGTAGAGAGTACAGGGGGTAGAGTGGAGAAAGAGGCGATGATAGAGCGACGGATGGAATGAGATAGATGTTTGAGGGAGGGCATAGTGAGGAGATGAGAGGGGATCGAGAAGAGAAATTGGAGATAAACCTAATAGATCAATAGAGAGAGGACAAGCGAAGGTATAGAAAAGCCAAGGAGCGAAAGAGGGAGGGTAGGAAATAGGGAGAATCTGGAGCTAAGTACGAGAGGAGAGGGTAAGGAAGCACACCGATATGATGGCGAGGAGAGACTGACGAGAGATAGTGGGGGTGTGAAGGAACAGAGAGCGGCACTCCTGTAGCAGCCCACTTTAACTCGAGGGACCATCGGGGGAACGCTGATGTCTTGGTCACTGGCCTAGTATCATGCTCTTCTGATCACCACAGTCGTCTCACTCTTGAGCACCGTCTGATCGCTCGTTGGGGTTGCCTCACCCCCCCGTGGCATCAATGTATCCCTGTCCCTCTGAGGACCCCTCTTCCTCTGTCCCCTTCTCCCACCCCTGTACTCTTCTTCTTATCTCACCTTTATGTTCGTCTGCTCACCATCTATCCCTTTTTCCCCCTAACCACTAGGACTCATCCCTTATCTTGACTTCTTCTTCCTTTTAACAACCCCCCCCCCCCCCTTTGCGGACTACCTTTATGTCCATCTCATCCTTATCACTATATTACCTCCCCTCCTCGGATGGATACTTCTTATTCCCCTTTATATATACACTCCTGGGATTCTCTAATCTCTTGTGTCACCACTTATCTACCCTCACTATTCCAGATAAATAACCCCCCCCCCTTTCACCCGGTTGTCTCCTCTTAGCCCTCTTCTATGACTCCACTTGTCTGTTCATCAGCCACTCTCACTCCACTTCTCTTTGTATCCCCTCAGTCTCTCCGTTTCCCTACTTCTCTACCTCTCTTGGCACTACTTCCTGCGTACCATTCCTCTATTACTCCACTTCTTTCTGACTCCCTCTCTATGTATTCTCTCCTGACCCACCGCCTCTCTTCCTATCCACTTTTCCTATACCTGATTCTTTCCCTTCTTATCCTTCCTTTCTAGTTTTCTTCATCTGGTTATTATTCCCTCCCTCTCCCTATCCTCTCCGATTCCTCTGTTTGGATTAACACCCCCCCCCCTCTCTGTTAGACTCCAGTAGTTTTATTAGACCTATTATCTTCTCCTTCTTCCGCTCTTTGTCATGCCTTACCTGAGCTATTGTTTTGATTTCTATTTATTTCGACCGGTGTTTTGACACTGGTCGGGCTTACTCGGCATCTCTTCTCCCCCCCCCCTCCTCCTTAATTGTTTTCCCACGATTCCTGTATCGCTTTCTTCCGCCATGTGATGCTCCACAGTTAGTCATTCATTCGTTTCGTTCACGGCGGACAGACAAGTTATTTGAGCTAAGTGAAATAATTATATATATATATTCTCATATTCTTTCTATTTTATACATCTTAACACTCATCCTACCTCCCCTCATGTAGCTTCTCTTTTTTTTTTTTAACACCTAATTTCTTCTTTTCTGTCCACCTCTCCATTCATCTGATCATCTAACATGTAGTTATAGGTAATTGTGCTTCACCGTTTGTTGTCTTTGTCCTTGTACTCTGACGAAGGCCACATGCCGAAACGTCAGTATTGTGTTATGTTCCTTCCTTGTAAAGCTGTCATTATACCTTAGAGTGTTTAACACTCCCCACCACTGGCTCCCAACATCAATGAAGAAGTGGAAAGAAGCCGTTGGAAGTGCCCAGGTTATACACTATGAAAGGAACGATTCTTGCATTCGCACCTAGCATTAACATGCGCACCGCCTAGCATTAACATGGGCACCGCCTAGCATTAACATGGGCTCCGCCTAGCATTGACATGGACACCGCCTAGCATTAACATGGACACCGCCTAGCATTAACATGGGCACCGCTTAGCATTAACATTTGCACCACCTAGCATTAACATGGGCACCGCCTAGCATTAACATGGACACCGCCTAGCATTAACATGGACACCGCCTAGCATTAACATGGGCACCGCTTAGCATTAACATTTGCACCACTTAGCATTAACATGGGCACCGCCTAGCATTAACATGGGCACCGCCTAGCATTAACACGGGCTCCGCCTAGCATTAACATGGGCACCGCCTAGCATTAACATGGGCACCGCCTAGCATTAACATGGACACCGCCTAGCATTAACATGGGCTCCGCCTAGCATTAACATGGGCCCCACCTAGCATTAACATGGGCACCACATAGCAAACGAAAAAGAGAAAAGTCAAAGGGGAACATGACGACGAACCAGACATATTAAAATCAAAGGAGCTGACATGTCCTGGCGAGAGTTGTCCATGCCTGCTCCAGTCCGCATTGGGTGGAGATCTCTTGTGGGTGCCCTGTGATGGGTGGAGATCTCTTGTGGGTGCCCTGTGATGGGTGGAGATCTCTTGTGGGTGCCCTGTGATGGGTGGAGATCTCTTGTGGGTGCCCTGTGATGGGTGGAGATCTCTTGTGGGTGCCCTAAAATGGTGGAGATCTCTTGTAGGTGCCCTAAATTGGGTGGAGATCTCTTGTGGGTGCCCTAATTGGGTAGAAATCGCTTGTGAGTGCCCTGTGATAGGCGGAGATCTCTTGTGGGTGCACTATAATGGGTGGAGATCTCTTGTGGGTGCTCTGTGATGGGTGGAGATCTTTTGTGGGTGCCCTATGATGGGTGGAGATCTCTTGTGGGTGCCCTATGATGGGTAGAGATCTCTTGTGGGTGCCCTGTGATGGGTGGAGATCTCTTGTGGGTGCCCTATGATGGGTGGAAACCTCTTGCGGGTGCCCTGTGATGGGTGGAGATGTCTTGTGGGTGCCCTGTGATGGGTGCAGATCTCTTGTGGGTGCCCTATGATGGGTGGAGATTTCTTGTGGGTGCCCTATAATGGGTGGAGATCTCTTATGTGTGCCTTAAAATGGGTGGAGATCTCTTGTGGGTGCCCTATAATGGGTGGATATCTCTTGCGGGTATCCTATAATGGGTGGAGATCTTTTGTGGGTGCCCTATAATGGGTAGAGAACTCTTGTGGGAGCCCTATAATGGGTAGAGAACTCTTGCGGGTGTCCTATAATGGGTGGAGATCTCTTGCGGGTGTCCTATAATGGGTGGAGATCTCTTGCGGGTGTCCTATAATGGGTGGAGATCTCTTGCGGGTGTCCTGAAAATGGTGGAGATCTCTTGTGGGTGTCCTATAATGGGTGGAGATCTCTTGTGGGTGTCCTATAATGAGTGGATATCTCTTGTGGGTGTCCTATAATGGGTGGATATCTCTTGCGGGTGTCCTATAATGGGTGGAGATGTCTTGCGGGTGTCCTATAATGGGTGGAGATCTCTTGCGGGTGTCCTTTAATGGGTGGAGATCTCTTGCTGGTGTCCTATAATGGGTGGAGATCTCTTGCGGGTGTCCTATAATGGGTGGAGATCTCTTGAGGGTGTCCTATAATGGGTGGAGATCTCTTGTGGGTGCCCTATGATGGGTAGAGAACTCTTGTGGGTGCCATATGATGGGTAGAGAACTCTTGCGGGAGCCCTATAATGGGTGGAGATCTCTTGCGGGTGTCCTATAATGGGTGGAGATTTCTTGTGGGAGCCCAATGTTGGGTAGAGAACTCTTGTGGGAGCCCTATGATGGGTAGAGAACTCTTGTGGGAGCCCTATGATGGGTCGATATCTATTGCGGGTGAGCTATAATGGGTGGAGATCTCTTGTGGGAGCCCAATGGTGGGTAGAGAAGTCTTGTGGGAGCCCTATGATGGGTAGAGAACTCTTGTGGGAGCCCTATGATGGGTAGAGAACTCTTGTGGGAGCCCTATGATGGGTAGAGAACTCTGGTGGGAGCCCTATAATGGGTGGATATCTCTTGCGGGTGTCCTATAATGGGTGGAGATCTCTTGTGGGAGCCCAATGATGGGTAGAGAGGTCTTGTGGGAGCCCTATGATGGGTAGAGAACTCTTGTGGGAGCCCTATGCTCTGACCGGAGTTCAGTGGATTACGAGAAAGATAGAAATGGTTAGAAGAGCTGTTCATAAAAACTGATCATGCAACAATGGTTCCCCCCCCCCTTACAAAATGAACAGATTGTTGTAAATGTACAAAGTATGTGTGTGCGTGTGCGTGTGCGTGTGTGTATGTTGTTCATTAGCTTGAGATCATCATAAGGAACTGTAAATGGTGAGGGGTGCTAATATCAGGACATTTTACTGATAAAGTGAATTAATAACATGATATTTTACTGATAAAGTGAATTAATAACATGACATTTTACTGATAAAGTGAATTAATAACATGACATTTTAAGATTTCGTGAACTGATTACATGCAATGTTACTGAGAACGTGAACTAATCATTTGTCAATTTACTGATTGTAAAGACTAACCACATGCCATTTTACTGATTGTGAGGACTAATCACATGCCATTTTACTGATTGTGAGGACTAATCACATGCCATTTTACTGATTGTGAGGACTAATCACATGCCATTTTACTGATTGTGAGGACTAATCACATGCCATTTTACTGATTGTGTAAACCATTAGTTTACTAGTTCACGTAATCAGTTAAATGTAATGTCATTAATCACATGTCATTTCATTGGTTGCATGAGCTAATTACATGAAATTAGGATAGTGATTACCTGAAGAGAGTAGCACGAGACGTCGTGTATATGGAAAGAGTTGCTGTGCTTGCCCGCTGTTAGACAGACCAGCTTTATCCATGTCTCATCTTGTGCTCGTCCACCAGGGATACTTGGCCTTTCCTCGGATGGGACGTTCACAGACAAAGTCCGAGACCTCGGCCGAGTTCGCAAACTGTTGTGGGGTCGGACTGAAAAATGAATTCGTAACTGGAGCTGCTGGCAAGGAAGAGTTCCGTCCCGTGTGCTCAGTCAACGCCGAATGCTGCCAGGGGTTGAGGGAGATCACAGACCAGAAACCAGACGGGACCTTCTACTCCATGTGTGTCCCAGACTTCCTAGAGTCAGTAAGTACATCGCAAGATGGAGTCACAAGTATAGAGTCACTAGTAGTTGCTATCGCAAGTGTAGCATAACAGTAGTCACGTGATTAGAGACCACAAGTAGCCGTGACATTAGAACAACTAGTGGTAGTCACAAACAAACCTTACATGAGTTCACATGAAAAACTTAAACATGGACTAGATCATTTGTTCTAGAATAATTCACACAACAAACTTAAACAAAAACTAGATCATCTGTTCTAGAATAGCTCACACAACAAACGTAAACATGGACAAGATCATCTGTTCTAGAATAGCTCACACAACAAACTTAAACTCGATCATCTGTTCTATAATAGCTCACACAACAAACTTAAACTAGATCATCTGTTCTAGAATAGCTCACACAACAAACTTAAACTCGATCATCTGTTCTATAATAGCTCACACAACAAACTTAAACTAGATCATCTGTTCTAGAATAGCTCACACAACAAACTTAAACTAGATCATCTGTTCTAGAATAGCTCACACAACAAACTTAAACTAGATCATCTGTTCTAGAATAGCTTACACACCAAACTTAAACTAGATCATCTGTTCTACAATAGCTCACACAACAAACTTAAACTCGATCATCTGTTCTAGAATAGCTCACACAACAAACTTAAACTCGATCATCTGTTCTAGAATAACTCACACAACAAAATTAAATTAGATAATTTGTTCTAGAATAGCTCACACAACAAACATAAACTAGATCATCTGTTCTAGAATAACTCACACAACAAACTTAAGCATGGACTAGATCTTCTGTTCTACAATAGCTCACACAACAAACATAAACATATAAACATGGAATACATCATCTGTTCTAGAATAGCTCACACAACAAACATAAACATGGAATACATCATCTGTTGCTAGAATAGCTCACACAACAAACATAAACATGGACTAGATCATCTGTTCTAGAATAGCTCACACAACAAACATAAACATGGACTAGATCATCTGTTCTAGAATAGCTCACCCAACAAACTTAAGCATGGACTAGATCATCTGTTCTAGAATAGCTCACACAACAAACTTAAGCATGGACTAGATCATCTGTTCTAGAATAGCTCACACAACAAACTTAAGCATGGACTAGATCATCTGTTCTAGAATAGCTCACCCAACAAACTTAAACAAAAACTAGATCATCTGTTCTAGAATAGCTCACACAACAAACGTAAACATGGACTAGATCATCTGTTCTAGAATAGCTCACACAACAAACTTAAACTCGATCATCTGTTCTATAATAGCTCACACAACAAACTTAAACTAGATCATCTGTTCTAGAATAGCTCACACAACAAACTTAAACTAGATCATCTGTTCTAGAATAGCTTACACACCAAAGTTAAACTAGATCATCTGTTCTACAATAGCTCACACAACAAACTTAAACTCGATCATCTGTTCTAGAATAACTCACACAACAAACTTAAACTCGATCATCTGTTCTAGAATAGCTCACACGACAAACTTAAACTAGATAATTTGTTCTAGAATAGCTCACACAACAAACATAAACTAGATCATCTGTTCTAGAATAACTCACACAACAAACTTAAGCATGGACTAGATCTTCTGTTCTAGAATAGCTCACACAACAAACATAAACATATAAACATGGAATACATCATCTGTTCTAGAATAGCTCACACAACAAACATAAAAATGGAATACATCATCTGTTGCTAGAATAGCTCACACAAAAAACATAAACATGGACTAGATCATCTGTTCTAGAATAACTCCCCCAACAAACATAAACTAGATCATCTGTTTTAGAATAGCTCACACAACAAACATAAACATGGACTAGATCATCTGTTCTAGAATAGCTCACCCAACAAACTTAAGCATGGACTAGATCATCTCTTCTAGAATAGCTCACCCAACAAACTTAAGCATGGACTAGATCATCTGTTCTAGAATAGCTCACACAACATACTTAAGCATGGACTAGATCATCTGTTCTAGAATAGCTCACACAACAAACTTAAGCATGGACTAGATCATCTGTTCTAGAATAGCTCACCCAACAAACTTAAACAAAAACTAGATCATCTGTTCTAGAATAGCTAACACAACAAACGTAAACATGGACTAGATCATCTGTTCTAGAATACCTCACACAACAAACTTAAACTCGATCATCTGTTCTATAATAGCTCACACAACAAACTTAAACTAGATCATCTGTTCTAGAATAGCTCACACAACAAACTTAAACTAGATCATCTGTTCTAGAATAGCTTACACACCAAACTTAAACTAGATCATCTGTTCTACAATAGCTCACACAACAAACTTAAACTCGATCATCTGTTCTAGAATAACTCACACAACAAACTTAAACTCGATCATCTGTTCTAGAATAGCTCACACAACAAACTTAAACTAGATAATTTGTTCTAGAATAGCTCACACAACAAACATAAACTAGATCATCTGTTCTAGAATAACTCACACAACAAACTTAAGCATGGACTAGATCTTCTGTTCTAGAATAGCTCACACAACAAACATAAACATATAAACATGGAATACATCATCTGTTCTAGAATAGCTCACACAACAAACATAAACATGGAATACATCATCTGTTGCTAGAATATCTCACACAAAAAACATAAACATGGACTAGATCATCTGTTCTAGAATAACTCACCCAACAAACATAAACTAGATCATCTGTTTTAGAATAGCTCACACAACAAACATAAACATGGACTAGATCATCTGTTCTAGAATAGCTCACCCAACAAACTTAAGCATGGACTAGATCATCTCTTCTAGAATAGCTCACCCAACAAACTTAAGCATGGACTAGATCATCTGTTCTAGAATAGCTCACACAACATACTTAAGCATGGACTAGATCATCTGTTCTAGAATAGCTCACACAACAAACTTAAGCATGGACTAGATCATCTGTTCTAGAATAGCTCACCCAACAAACTTAAACAAAAACTAGATCATCTGTTCTAGAATAGCTAACACAACAAACGTAAACATGGACTAGATCATCTGTTCTAGAATACCTCACACAACAAACTTAAACTCGATCATCTGTTCTATAATAGCTCACACAACAAACTTAAACTAGATCATCTGTTCTAGAATAGCTCACACAACAAACTTAAACTAGATCATCTGTTCTAGAATAGCTTACACACCAAACTTAAACTAGATCATCTGTTCTACAATAGCTCACACAACAAACTTAAACTCGATCATCTGTTCTAGAATAACTCACACAACAAACTTAAACTCGATCATCTGTTCTAGAATAGCTCACACAACAAACTTAAACTAGATAATTTGTTCTAGAATAGCTCACACAACAAACATAAACTAGATCATCTGTTCTAGAATAACTCACACAACAAACTTAAGCATGGACTAGATCTTCTGTTCTAGAATAGCTCACACAACAAACATAAACATATAAACATGGAATACATCATCTGTTCTAGAATAGCTCACACAACAAACATAAACATGGAATACATCATCTGTTGCTAGAATATCTCACACAAAAAACATAAACATGGACTAGATCATCTGTTCTAGAATAACTCACCCAACAAACATAAACTAGATCATCTGTTTTAGAATAGCTCACACAACAAACATAAACATGGACTAGATCATCTGTTCTAGAATAGCTCACCCAACAAACTTAAGCATGGACTAGATCATCTCTTCTAGAATAGCTCACCCAACAAACTTAAGCATGGACTAGATCATCTGTTCTAGAATAACATAACTCACACAACAAACATAAACTAGATCATCTGTTCTAGAATAGCTCACCCAACAAACTTAAGCATGGACTAGATCATCTGTTCTAGAATAGCTCACACAACAAACTTAAGCATGGACTAGATCATCTGTTCTAGAATAGCTCACACAACAAACTTAAGCATGGACTAGATCATCTGTTCTAGAATAGCTCACCCAACAAACTTAAACAAAAACTAGATCATCTGTTCTAGAATAGCTCACACAACAAACGTAAACATGGACTAGATCATCTGTTCTAGAATAGCTCACACAACAAACTTAAACTCGATCATCTGTTCTATAATAGCTCACACAACAAACTTAAACTAGATCATCTGTTCTAGAATAGCTCACACAACAAACTTAAACTCGATCATCTGTTCTAGAATAGCTTACACACCAAACTTAAACTAGATCATCTGTTCTATAATAGCTCACACAACAAACTTAAACTCGATCATCTGTTCTAGAATAACTCACACAACAAACTTAAACTCGATCATCTGTTCTAGAATAGCTCACACAACAAACTTAAACTAGATAATTTGTTCTAGAATAGCTCACACAACAAACTTAAGCATGGACTAGATCATCTGTTCTAGAATAGCTCACACAACAAACTTAAGCATGGACTAGATCATCTGTTCTAGAATAGCTCACCCAACAAACTTAAGCATGGACTAGATCATCTGTTCTAGAATAGCTCACACAACAAACATAAACATGGACTAGATCATCTGTTCTAGAATAACTCACCCAACAAACTTAAGCATGGACTAGATCATCTGTTCTAGAATAGCTCACCCAACAAACATAAACATGGACTAGATCATCTGTTCTAGAATAACTCACCCAACAAACATAAACATGGACTAGATCATCTGTTCTAGAATAGCTCACACAACAAACGTAAACATGGACTAGATCATCTGTTCTAGAATAACTCACCCAACAAACATAAACATGGACTAGATCATCTGTTCTAGAATAACTCACCCAACAAACATAAGCATGGACTAGATCATGTGTTCTAGAATAACTCACCAACAAACATAAACATGGACTAGATCATCTGTTCTAGAATAACTCACCCAACAAACGTAAACATGGACTAGATCATCTGTTCTAGAATAACTCACCCAACAAACATAAACATGGACTAGATCATGTGTTCTAGAATAACTCACCCAACAAACATAAGCATGGACTAGATCATGTGTTCTAGAATAACTCACCCAACAAACATAAGCATGGACTAGATCATGTGTTCTAGAATAACTCACCCAACAAACATAAACATGGACTAGATCATCTGTTCTAGAATAACTCACCCAACAAACATACACATGGACTAGATCATCTGTTCTCGAATAGCTCACACAACAAACGTAAACATGGACTAGATCATTTTGCATTTTTTTTTAATGAACAAAGAGATTAAATCAAAATTTAAAGAAAAAACATTTGTGATGACGTATCTGAAGGGGAAACAAGCACACGTCTAATTATGGTTTCTTGTATAATTTGGACGTTTTTTTGTTAATTATGTTTTCTTGTAGCTGAAAACCTTGCGTGTGCGCTAATTACTGATATATTTATGATAGTTTTTGTTAATTGTGTCCGATGTCTTATGTTGGGGTCTGTGTTATCTCTGCTTCAGTGCGTTCCGAAGCTCTTTCAGGGTGAGTTCCCTGTCTTAATATATTGCCATTAATATGCATGACCTTTAACCTCTGGTGTGCGTCACAACTGATCTAATAGTTTATCGAAATTGATGAACTAAAGGTGACACTTTAGGTCAAGTCACAAACGTTTTTATCTTGTTTGTTCTTGATTTCTTCACTGCTCTGTGCTCGTCACATTAAAAAATTTTTCTTTTCTGTGCTCGGCACATTTTAAAATTGTTCTGCTCTGTGCTCGTCACATATTAAAATTGTTCTTTTATGTGCTCGTCACATTTTTAAATTGTTCTTTTCTGTGCTCGTCACATTAAAAATTGTTCTTTTTCTGTGCTCGTCACATTTTAAAATTGTTCTTTTCTGTGCTCGTCACATTTTAAAATTGTTCTGTTCTGTTCATGGAATCAGTTTCACTACAGTCGAGAACTCCCCATATTCGCTGCACTCATGTCACAGCTCTCGCCAAAGCTCGGTCGCTAATTTATTTGACAAGATTGACTTCTGTGCAGCCCTAATCTCTGGCACAGTCGACGATATCAAAACGACTTCCATCGAATAGAGAGTGCAAAGTCAATTCCTCATTGCAGTTTTCTCGAGCACATACATTGAGAGAGCACACACATTGAGAGAGTACACACATTGAGAGAGCACACACATTGAGAGAGCACACACATTGAGAGAGCACACGCATTGAGAGAGCACACACATTGAGAGAGCACACACATTGAGAGAGCACACGCATTGAGAGAGCACACACATTGATAGATCACACACATTGAGAGATCACACACATTGAGCACACATTGAGAGAACACACATTGAGAGAGAACACGCATTGAGAGAGCACACACATTGAGAGAGCACACACATTGAGAGACCACACGCATTGAGAGAGCACAAGCATTGAGAGAGCACACACATTGAGTGAGCACACACATTGACAGGCCACACGCATTGAGAGAGCACACGCATTGAGAGAGCACACACATTGAGAGAGCACGCGCATTGAGAGAGCTCACACATTGAGAGACCACACGCATTGAGAGAGCACACGCATTGAGAGAGCACACACATTGAGAGAGCACACACGTTGAGAGAGCACACACATTGAGAGAGCACACACATTGAGAGATCACACACATTGACAGACCACACGCATTGAGAGAGCACACGCATTGAGAGAGCACACACATTGAGAGAGCACACACGTTGAGAGAGCACACACATTGAGAGAGCACACACATTGAGAGAGCACACATTGAGAGAGCAAACACATTGAGAAAGCACACGCATTGAGAGAGCACACACATTGAGAGAGCACACACATTGAGAGAGCACACATTGAGAGAGCACACACATTGAGAGAGTACACATTGAGTGAACACACACATTGAGAGAGCACACACACATTGAGAGAGCACACACATTGAGAGAGCACACACATTGAGAGAGCACACACATTGAGAGAGCACACACATTGAGAGAGCACACACATTGAGAGAACACACACATTGAGAGAGCACACACATTGAGAGAGCACACACATTGAGAGAACACACACATTGAGAGAGCACACACATTGAGAGAGCACACACATTGAGAGAACACACACATTGAGAGAGCACACACATTGAGAGAGCACACACATTGAGCACACATTGAGAGAACACACACATTGAGAGAGCACACACATTGAGAGAGCACACACATTGAGAGAACACACACATTGAGAGAGCACACACATTGAGAGAGCACACACATTGAGAGAGCACACACATTGAGAGGGTACACACATTGAGCACACATTGAGAGAACACACACATTGAGAGAGCACACACATTGACAGAGCACACACATTGAGAGAGCACACACATTGAGAGGGTACACACATTGAGAGAGCACACACATTGAGAGGGTACACACATTGAGCACACATTGAGAGAACACACACATTGAGAGAGCACACACATTGAGAGAGCACACACATTGAGAGAGCACACACATTGAGAGAGCACACGCATTGAGAGAGCACACACATTGAGAGAGCACGCGCATTGAGAGAGCTCACACATTGAGAGACCACACGCATTGAGAGAGCACACGCATTGAGAGAGCACACACATTGAGAGAGCACACGCATTGAGAGAGCACACACATTGAGAGAGCACACACATTGAGAGAGCACACACATTGAGAGAGCACACACATTGAGAGAGCACACACATTGAGAGAACACACACATTGAGAGAGCACATACATTGAGAGAGCACACACATTGAGCACACATTGAGAGAGCACACACATTGAGAGAGCACACACATTGAGAGAGCACACACATTGAGAGAGCACACACATCGAGAGAGCACACACATTGAGACAGCACACACATTGAGAGAGCACACACATTGAGAGAGCACACGCATTGAGAGAGCACACACACTGAGAGAGCACACACATTGAGAGAGCACACACATTGAGAGAGCACACACATTGAGAGAACACACACATTGAGAGAGCACACACATTGAGAGAGCACACACATTGAGAGAGCACACACATTGAGCACACATTGAGAGAGCACACACATTGAGAGAGCACACACATTGAGAGAGCACACACATTGAGAGAGCATACACATTGAGAGAGCACACACATTGAGAGAGCACACACATTGAGAGAGTACACACATTGAGAGAGCACACACATTGAGAGAGCTCACACATTGAGAGAGCACACACATTGAGAGAGCACACACATTGAGAGAGCACACACATTGAGAGAGCACACACATTGAGCACACATTGAGAGAGCACACACATTGAGAGAGCACACACATTGAGAGAGCACACACATTGAGAGAGCACACACATTGAGAGAGCACACACATTGAGAGAGCACACACATTGAGAGAGCACACGCATTGAGAGAGCACACACATTGAGAGAGCACACACATTGAGAGAGCACACACATTGAGAGAACACACACATTGAGAGAGCACACACATTGAGAGAGCACACACATTGAGCACACATTGAGAGAGCACACACATTGAGAGAGCACACACATTGAGAGAGCACACGCATTGAGAGAGCACACACATTGAGAGAGCACACACATTGAGAGAGCACACACATTGAGAGAGCACACACATTGAGAGAGCACACACATTGAGAGAGCACACACATTGAGAGAGCACACACATTGAGAGAGCACACACATTGAGAAAGCACACACATTGAGAGAGCACACACATTGAGAGAGCACACGCATTGAGAGAGCACACGCATTGAGAGATCACACGCATTGAGAGATTACACGCATTGAGAGAGCACACACATTGAGAGAGCACACACATTGAGAGAGCACACACATTGAGAGAGCACACACATTGAGAGAGCACACACATTGACAAAAAACAAAGCAAGCGAAGCGCTGTAAGCGACTGCGTTCATCTCTGCAGAAACAGGGCGACGTAAAGTAAAGGTAAAGTACGAGACTTGAACCGGCGTCTCAGCACGCAAGTTTCCACCCATATGTGCTCGGCCGCCTATCCAGAAATGTTCGGAGATTTCTGTATAGTGTCACCTCAAGCATCGAAACTCAGATGCGAGGCGACATTCCTCACCTTCCCAGGGTAATACCCTGGTACCCATTTCTGCCAACGGCTGGGTCGACCGTGGGTTTTTTTTTTCCAACCACGAGTACAATTAACACTGCTCCCAGCGGGAATTGAACACGGGTTGTCCGAACGTCGGTAGTCCAGTCGGTGGTTTTCCCAACAAGGCTGCCGAGGCCCCCTTACGACGTGTCGCTATTCTGTACATGTGTATTGGACCATACGGTGCAGCAACTGGACGCTCACAATACAAACATTGATGCTTGGTCATGTTTGGGTTGTCAAGATGACCTCTTTGTTGCTCCACAAGAATGTCTTCTGAAATGTCCAGAAATAACCAACACAATCATCTAGTGCACGGAATAAGAACAAACAATTATAGAAAGTGAACACAGTAGAATTACAAATAAAAGATAACAAACAAAATAATAAAGTTCACAAAAAACATCAGCAACTTCAGAAAGTGAACAGCAAAGAAAATAAAACAAAACAAACGGTAAACACCCCAGCACGTGCTCCTTTCTACTAGCTTTACCGCAGCACTTTAATTATCTGCCTGTTCCCCGATACAAATCGCAGTTTGAAATGGAAGGAAACAATTAGGGACAGGTAATTCAATGAGAAATAAACAGAGGGATAAGAGGTGAAATGATAAAACGAAAGAGAGATGTGCTACATATCGGAGGGTAAAAGTAGATAAAATGTGAAAATTAGTAAGCTAAACTACCGAACAACGAAGAAGAAAAAAACGAAAGTAAGAAAGTAGTTCACAAAACATTTATTTGTGCACAAACGATTTGAAATACCTTGTCTAGAACTAAAATACATAATTTCTACTGACTTAACACAGCTGTGCTCAGACTAAGGATGTCCTTGCAGTACTTCTATATTGAAATGAAATATTTTCAGTGTTTGTGCTCTCTCTCCACAGAATGTTCACTCGTCTGATGTTTTGGGAAAACTGAAGAGTCTCATGAAGAAATAAGATGCCATCAAAGTCTATTGGGCACTCTCATGTTGTCAAGCCTCATCACCGACCACTATTTTCACCAAATTATTCAACGTTGGGAGGGGTTTCAAAATGAACACATAAATTTATACCAGAACAAAACTGTTAAAATTATAAACATAAATTTGATACAAAGTTTATTATTTGACAATATGTCCAAGCGAAAACGGTAATAAAGTTCTATACCTATCACAATATATTTGTTTGTGTCTTGTTGTCAGGTATTGCTATCAATTTCTCTGTGCCGTGATGTATTGTGTTGTTCATTAAATCCGTTATCTAACTTTCTTTTTTGTTTTTATACATTTTAAATATTGGAGCGAGTAGTCAGCTTTTTCATCGTAATAGAAAGAGATGGTCGTAGCTTCCGTCAGTCATAGCTGACTATGGATTTTGTAGCGCCCCTAGGAAATGTTATTTTTTTTTTTCTTCTTTTTTTGTTTGTCGTGTATTCTCCTTCTTCTATGAATCTGTCTGCTTTTGCTTGAGTTGGAGCTTTAGAGTATGTTTCCAAAGATTGTGGTCTGCCGCTATTTAGAAAGGGATAAGCAGACGCTAAAAGCAGCAATAGAATAACGTCTTAACGCTAAACGTAGTTGTAAAGTGCTAACACAAATAAACGCTAAATGTACCGGTAGAATGTTACCACAGACGCTAAACGTAACGGGTAAATAATAACACAAACAGGCGCTAAATGTAGCGGTACAATAATAAATAAACAGACGATATACGTGAGGGTAGAGTGGTAACACAAATAGACGCTAAACTTAACGGTGGAATAATAACACAAGCCGACGCTAAAAGTAGCGGTAGAGTGGTAACATAAAAAGACGCTAAACGTAGCGATAAAATGATAACACAAGCAGATGCTAAATGTAACGGTAGACTGCTAACACAAACAGATGCTAAACGTAGCAGCACACTGCTAACACAAACAACCGCTAAGCTTAGCGGTAGACTGCTAACACAAACAGATGCTAAACGTAGCAGCACACTGCTAACACAAACAGCCGCTAAAATTAGCGGTTGAGCACCAACGTAAACAAGCTAACAGCAAGTTTTGCAGAAGCATGCAATGAAATAATAAAATGTACACAGAAATCAGTAAGAGATACAGGAAGGCAAATTAAACATTGGGACAGCTACCCCTCGCTCCAAGAGCAGGTCAGCACAAAGAAACATCTATTTCAAACATGTTCGTCCCATCTTATGCTACCAGTACCAAACATGGACATTCATGAAGCCCAAGCTCGTCGGCACAGAAATGAGATGTTTGAGACAAGAGGCTGGTGGTCAATCAATGCAAGACAGAAACAGTTGTGTTTGTTATACCTGATGAAGGCTTTTGCTGAAACGTTGTAGTTTGTATTGTCTTTCTGTTAGTTGAGCTGCTCCATGCCAGTTTATGTTTTTTTTTTTTTTTTTTTTTTTTGATTGTGTAGAAGGGAGAATCGGTAGACGAACTTTTCGATGATTGCTGCAACGGTCAGCAGAGCGGATATGGGAATGTCAGGGGGACGTCAGTTCAAGCTAAACACTAAAATGGAAGTCACCATCATCATGGGCCATAACGGTTGGCGTAGGCGATCATGTCCTTCCACAATCTTCTATCTACAGTGCATCGTATCAGTTCTGTTGTTGACTGTTTTCCATGCCATGACACCAAGCTATCTAATATCTTCTCTCTTTGTCGTCCGCGATCTCTCTTTCTTTTTATTTTGCCAGTTTTAACCAAGTATTCCAACTTTCCTCTTCTCATGATGTGCCAGAAAAATGTTGATTGTTTTTTTTTTCTGATGTTTTTTAGGAGCTCACTTTTTTGTGTTGGCCTCTTTAAAAACTTCATTATTTGTCTTTTGACCTGTCCAGGGAACTTTCAACATTTTTCTGAGAAATTCATTTCTCTGTGGCCTCTAAACGTCTTTTCATTTGTTTTTCTACTGTCCATGATTCACTTCCATAGGTCAGAATTGGCTCTATACAGAACCGATAAACTTTCTTTCTCACCTCTATTGACATAGACATTTTACATAAAACTTTTTTTTTTTGGCTATTTTGCTAAAAATATGCTATTTTGGTCCGAGCTATTCTGCTTTATATTTCTGTGGAGTCATCACAAGAGAAAAATCAGAAATAAGAGAAAGAACATACTCAGTGTTCCAGTTTAGGTTCACTGATGGTAGGATCTCTCCATCCCGATGTCCATGAGCAACATGGCACCACGAAAATAATAAAGTATGAGCAGATTTAGAGGGAGTGACTTCTGTTTAGTGTGTCAACCTATTTTGGAAGATCTGTAGAGGCCTTAGACAACAGATATATGTCATCTGCCATGATGATTAGCTCAGCCTTTACTGGGCATCAGAGTCTTATGTCATCTGTCATGATGATTAGCTCAGCCTTTACTAGGCATCAGAGCCTTATGTCATCTGTCATGATGATTAACTCAGCCTTTACTAGGCATCAGAGCCTTATGTCATCTGTCATGATGATTAACTCAGCCTTTACTAAGCATCAGAGCCATATGTCATCTGTCATGATGATTAACTCAGCCTTTACTAAGCATCAGAGCCTTATGTCATCTGTCATGATGATTAACTCAGCCTTTACTAGGCATCAGAGTCTTATGTCATCTACCATGATGATTAACTCAGCCTTTACTGGGCATCAGAGCCTTATGTCATCTATCATGATGATTAACTCAGCCTTTACTGGGCATCAGAGTCTTATGTCATCTGTCATGATGATTAACTCAGCCTTTACTAGGCATCAGAGCCTTATGTCATCTGTCATGATGATTAACTCAGCCTTTACTAAGCATCAGAGCCTTATGTCATCTGTCATGATGATTAACTCAGCCTTCACTCGACATCAGAGCCTTATGTCATCTGTCATGATGATTAACTCAGCCTTTACTAAGCATCAGAGCCTTATGTCATCTGTCATGATGATTAACTCAGCCTTTACTAAGCATCAGAGCCTTATGTCATCTGTCATGATGATTAACTCAGCCTTTACTAAGCATCAGAGCCTTATGTCATCTGTCATGATGATTAACTCAGCCTTTACTAAGCATCAGAGCCATATGTCATCTGTCATGATGATTAACTCAGCCTTTACTAAGCATCAGAGCCATATGTCATCTGTCATGATGATTAACTCAGCCTTTACTAAGCATCAGAGCCATATGTCATCTGGACAGATAGAAATGTTAATTAAATAAATAAAAAGTAAAAAAAAAATCTAATTCGGTGGTTGTGGAAAAGGCTGTCCTTGAAAAAAAATTAAGGACGCAGGCACAAGCAGGTACAGGTAGGTACAGGTAGGTACAGGTAGGTACAGGTAGGTACAGGCAGGTACAGGTAGGTACAGGTAGGTACAGGTAGGTACAGGCAGGCACAGGTAGGTACAAGCAGGTACAAGCAGGCACAAGCAAATACAAGCAGGCACAAGCAGGCACAGGTAGGGACAAGCAGACACAAGCAGGCACAAGCAAATACAAGCAGGCACAAGCAGGCACAGGTAGGGACAAGCAGACACAAGCAGGCACAAGCAGACACAAGCAGGCACAAGCAGACACAAGCAGACACAATCAGGCATAAGCAGACACAAGCAGGCACACGCAGACATAAGCAGACACAAGCATGCATAAGCAGACACAAGCATGCATAATCAGACACAAGCGGACACAAACAGACACAAGCAGACACAAGCAGGCACAAGCAGACACACGCAGGCAAAAGCAGACACAAGCAGACACAAGTAGGCACAAGCAGACACACGCAGGCAAAAGCAGACACAAGCAGACACAAGCAGGCACAAGTAGACACAAGCAGGCACAAGCAGACACAAGTAGGCACAAGCAGACACAAGCAGACACAAGCTGACACAAGCTGACACAAGCAGACACAAGCTGACATGCGAAACAAGATAGAAATATATCAAGAATGGACCCATGCTGTCAGGGGCGTGTCAAAACAGAATCTATTTGTTGTCCCTTCGAACCGAAGACAGCACATAGGACAGCAATTCTAGACTATTGTGTCTGACGATCTTTGTTACCAGGTATCACACTTTGCACAGGACACGCATTGTATCTCGCATTACATTCCTCTCTAGGCTCATTCTCGGCGAGGGAGCTGATGCATGCTGTTGTTGCCTCTCACATCAGTGTTCTTTTTAGTGTTTCTTTAGGTCGACCTCTTATTCTTTTACCCTCTTGTTCCAATTTGAGAGCCTGCTTTGAGATTCTCTTGTTGTGTCTTCTCATCACATGACCAACATATGACCACCTTCTTCTCTTGTTGTCTCTTCTCATCACATGACCAACATATGACCACCTTCTTCTCTTGTTGTCTCTTCTCATCACATGACCAACATATGACCACCTTCTTCTCTTGTTGCCCCTTCTCATCACATGGCCAACATATGACCACCTTCTTCTCTTGTTGCCCCTTCTCATCACATAACCAACATATGACCACCTTCTTCTCTTGTTGTCTCTTCTCATCACATGACCAACATATGACCACCTTCTTCTCTTGTTGTCTCTTCTCATCACATAACCAACATATGACCACCTTCTTCTCTTGTTGTCTCTTCTCATCACATGACCAACATATGACCACCTTCTTCTATTTGATTATAATTGATATTCTTGGATGTTTTGTCATTTCTCTTGTTTCTTCACGTCTTTAATCCATTCCGTGGTATACGACGTATGTTCCTGATGCATAAAAGTGTAATACGTCACTCTTATTAACTGTTTTCTGGAAACGTTCTCTGACTTTCTCTTAGGGTTTCAAATATATCAACAATCTCATCGACTTTGACTAACAATTCCTCTACTCTATCGACCATCTCATTAACTTTGCCAACTATTTGTTGTTGATATTCGTTTCCGAATTAGAAGAATGGACTTACAAACACGAAGGTGTTTTGGACATATACGTGGTTCGGTACCTGGCCAACAGCGTTCCAAAAACGGAAATAATAACATCACCATAATGTCCTTTACAGAACGTTACATTTACTACAGCCCATCTGAAAGAATATGTCTCACGGTTGCAAGAATCTGTCTTCTAGTCGGATCTCCCACAGAACGTTGCATTCACTACATCCCGTCTGAAAGAATCTGTCTTTAGTCGGATCTCCCACAGAACGTTGCATTCACTACATCCCGTCTGAAAGAATCTGTCTTTAGTCGGATCTCCCACAGAACGTTGCATTCACTACATCCCGTCTGAAAGAATCTGTCTTTAGTCGGATCTCCCACAGAACGTTGCATTCACTACATCCCGTCTGAAAGAATCTGTCTTTAGTCGGATCTCCCACAGAACGTTGCATTCACTACATCCCGTCTGAAAGAATCTGTCTTTAGTCGGATCTCCCACAGAACGTTGCATTCACTACATCCCGTCTGAAAGAATCTGTCTTTAGTCGGATCTCCCACAGAACGTTGCATTCACTACATCCCGTCTGAAAGAATCTGTCTTTAGTCGGATCTCCCACTTCTTCTGTCTGAAAGAATCTGTCTTTAGTCGGATCTCCCACTTCTCCCATGTTCAAGGTTCCTTATTTATTATTTCCTTGCTCATCTGCCTTTCAGCGTCGAGGGGAGATATACTTTGCGGTCTTTTGCTCTTGTGTTCGCCTCTACTGCTGTTATGTTTCCTAGTGCTTCTAATATTCCATCGACCCATCTTTTTCGTGGTCGACCCTTGGGTCGGGTATTCTCACAACGTTTGCTGAAGGCTCGTTGTATTGTGTTTTGATCTTTCTGCCTTGTCACATGGCCAAACCATTTTATCTGTTGTTTCTTTATATATTCTATGGCGGGGACTATTCCTAGCTTTTTCTCAGTTCTTCATTTCTGATCTTATCTCTCAGGCTGTTTCCTGTCATTCGTCTAACACATTTCATCTCTGTAGAGGTTATTTTTATTATTGTTCTTGCATCTAGGGTCCATGTCTGGCATTGATAGCACAACGTTGGGATGAAGATTGTATTGTATAGTGCTCGTTTTGCCTCCAGAGTTATTTCCTTGTTGGGCAGTAGTGGTGATAACTGTCCGATGATTTGACAAGCTGTGTTGCATCTTGATTCTATCTCCGCTGTTTGAGAATTATCGTTTGTCATTAGACTTCCTAGGTATTTGAATTCCTATACTTATTTTAGTTGTCTGCCTTCTATAGTTATGTTGATTAAGGTCTTCTTGATGTCTTAAAACCACCATCATCTTGGTCTGCCCCTGATGCGTCGCCCAGGAAACACCCCTTCCTTTATTGTTCTTTCCAGCCCGCTGTGTCTTTTGACGTGGTCAAACAATCGGTTACAATGAAATAAAAGACGGAGTAAGACCTCCCAAGAGCTGGACTTGTAAAATATCTGACTCTACACGACACATCATGCGTGAGGCCAACTAAAGCCCTGTCTGTACGCTCTCTATTATCCCTCGACGCTGCAAGGAATTGATGGAAGACAAACTGGCCACAGGAAACGACTCGAGCCCGGTAAAGTCAAAAGTGGGCAGGTAACAATGGCGGCGGTGAAGATCGTTGGTCTGTAGGTGGAGACGGTCTCTGTAAGCTCTTGATGTGTGGGCTGGCGTTTTTGGATAGAAGGGACAAGTTATTTATGACTTTAGTGTCCTAATTTATTCATTCTAAACAAGTGATGTCACCTCATAGACCGCATGTATTTTAATCAGAATGTATTTTGTATCATTAATCGAAAAGTACACAAGACTCAGAAGTAAACAAACTACAAACCAATATTATTATTACTATATGCCTGCTTCATAGAGCACACCAAAGCTTTTGATAGAATACACCACAAACAACTTTTAGAATGCCTAAAAGAGATACATCAAGATGACATGGACATACGACTAATATGTAATCAATACTGGGAGCAAACAACAATAATAAAAATATAACACAAAGAGAACAGAACTCTACACATAATTGAATGAAATGATATAACAAGAGGAGTAAGACAGGGATGCATCCTGTCACCAAGCTTGTTCAATCTATACACTGAGCAAATCTTTAAAAACATCATAGAGATGCCAGGCCTAAACATTAATGGAAAGATAATCAATAACCTAAGATATGCTGATGATACCGTACTACGGTACTACAAGCAGAAAATCCTAAAGATCTACAACAATTACTTAATATACATGACAAGCAAAAAATATGGACTAGATATGAATATCAAAAAGACTAAAACTATGATCATAAACAAAGGAAATACTCAAAACCCACAAGTGGATATCAAAATTGAAGGAATAGACCTGGCAACAGTTCAGAGCTACAACTACCTTGGACATACTATAACCAGTGATGGAAAATGTACAACTGAAATAAACAAAAGAATAGGAATGGCAAAAAGTAATTTTGATGTCATGAAGAACATACTAACATCAAAACAAATAACACCAAGGCTAAAACTAAGAATAGCAAAATGTTACATCTTCTCAATATTCCTGTATTGTGCAGAAACATGGACATTAGACAAGGAAAACAGAACAGAGAATTGAAGCCTTTGAAATGTGAATATATAGAAGAATAGGTAGAATTGGATGGAAGGAAAAGAAAACAAACAATGAAGTCTTAAAACAACTAAAAATGAAAAGAGAACTACTAAACACAATTCAAACAAGACAAATGCGATTTTTGGGCCATGTTAAAAGACACAACAGCCTACTAAAAGTAATCCTGGAGGGGAAAATACAAGGTAAAAGAGGCAGAGGCAAACCAAGACTAACATGGACGAGTAACATCAAAAGATGGACAAATCAGTCTATGACAACCTGCACCATCAAAGCAAGAGACAGAGCAGAATGGCGCTCCATGGTAGCCAACCTTCGTTGCGGAGACGGCACTCAGTTATGATGATGATGTATTGTATGAACTGTTTAAGTTTTTAGTTTTGTCAGCATTAACTGTTACTTTTGTCAGCATTAACTGTTACTTTTGTCAGCATTAACTGTTACTTTTGTCAGCATTAACTGTTACTTTTGTCAGCATTAACTGTTACTTTTGTCAGCAAGGTTAAAGGTTAGGTTTAGGCCATAAAGTGCAAGGGGATGTTACTCTGAGCATATAATTTTAGGACACTAAACTCGTAAATTACCAAAGAGAAGATCATAGGTCTGTAGGGAGAGACAGTTTCAGACAATAAGAGTGCGGTGTGGTGTTGTATGGACTAACATTGAGTGAGCAGAAGTGAAGATTGTAGGTCTGTTCTGTAGAGGTAGGAGTGAAGATTGTAGATCTGTTCTGTAGAGGTAGGAATGAAGATTGTAGGTCTGTTCTGTAGAGGTAGGAGTGAAGATTGTAGGTTTGTTCTGTAGAGGTAGGAGTGAAGAATGTAGATCTGTTCTGTAGAGGTAGGAGTGAAGATTGTAGGTCTGTTCTATACAGGTAGGAGTGAAGAATGTAGATCTGTTCTATAGAAGTTGGAGTGAAGATTGTAGGTCTGTTCTGTAGAGGTAGGAGTGAAGAATGTAGATCTGTTCTATAGAAGTTGGAGTGAAGATTGTAGGTCTGTTCTGTAGAGGTAGGAGTGAAGATTGTAGGTCTGTTCTGTAGAGGTAGGAGTGAAGAATGTAGATCTGTTCTATAGAAGTTGGAGTGAAGATTGTAGGTCTGTTCTGTAGCGGTAGGAGTGAAGATTGTAGGTGTTCTGTAGAGGTAGGAGTGAAGATTGTAGGTTTCTTCTGTAGAGGTAGAAGTGAAGAATGTAGATCTGTTCTATAGAAGTTGGAGTGAAGATTGTAGATCTGTTCTGTAGAGGTAGGAGTGCTCTGTGCTCGTCACATAAAAAATTGTTCTTTTTCTGTGCTCGTCACATTTTAAAATTGTTCTTTTCTGTGCTCGTCACATTTTAAAATTGTTCTGTTCTGTGCTCGTCACATATTAAAATTGTTCTTTTCTGTGCTCGTCACATTAAAAAAAATGTTCTGTTCTGTGCTCGTCACATTAAAAATTGTTCTTTTTCTGTGCTCGTCACATTTTAAAATTGTTCTTTTCTGTGCTCGTCACATTTTAAAATTGTTTTGTTCTGTTCATGGAATCAGTTTCACTACAGTCGGAAACTCCCCATATTCGCTGCACTCATGTCACAGCTCTCGCCAAAGCTCGGTCGCTAATTTATTTGACAAGATTGACTTCCGTGCAGCCCTAATCTCTGGCACAGTCGACGATATCAAAACGTCTTCCATCGAATAGAGAGTGCAAAGTCAATTCCTCGTTGCAGTTTTCTTGAGCACACACATTGAGAGAGTACACACATTGAACACACATTGAGAGAGCACACACATTAAGAGAGCACACACATTGAGAGAGCACACACATTGAGAGAGCACACGCATTGTGCGATCACACGCATTGAGAGATCACACACATTGAGCACACATTGAGAGAACACACACACTGAGAGAGCACACACATTGAGAGACCACACGCATTGAGAGAGCACGCGCATTGAGTGAGCACACACATTGAGAGACCACACGCATTGAGAGAGCACACACATTGAGACAGCACACACATTGAGAGATCACACACATTGAGAGACCACACGCATTGAGAGAGCACACGCATTGAGAGAGCACACACGTTGAGAGAGCACACACGTTGAGAGAGCACACACATTGAGAGAGCACACATGCATTAAGAGAGCACACGCATTGAGAGAGAGCACACACATTGAGAGAGCATACACATTGAGAGAGCACACGCATTGAGAGAGCACACGCATTGAGAGAGCACACACACATTGAGAGAGCACACACATTGAGAGAGCACACACATTGAGAGAACACATACATTTAGAGAGCACACACATTGAGAGAGCACACACATTGAGAGAACACACACATTGAGAGAACACACACATTGAGAGAGTACACACATTGAGAGAACACACACATTGAGAGACCACACACATTGAGAGGGTACACACATTGAGAGACCACACACATTGAGAGAGCACACACATTGACAAAAAACAAAGCAAGCGAAGCGCTTTAAGCGACTGCGTTCATCTCTGCAGAAACAGGGCGAAGTAAAGTAAAGGTAAAGTATGAGACTTGAACCGGCGTCTAAGCACGCGAGTTTACACCCATGTGTGCTCGGCCGCCTATCCAGAAATGTTCGGAGATTTCTGTATAATGTCACCTCAAGCATCGAAACTCAGATGCGAGGCGACATTCCTCACCTTCCCAGGGTAATACCCTGGTACCCATTCAGTCAAGATAGAGAAACTGGAACAGAGATCAGAGTAACTACGGCAGCTTTAAGTTTTGAATACATTGAAAAAATATAGCAATCAAAATATATGCAGCATGAAAACAACACTGAAAACTTTCAACTCAAACATATTACTCACTCTTGTGTGTGAAAGCTGGAAAATGAATAAGGAGATTGAGAAAAAGACTGAACACATTTCAAGACAAATGCCTAAGAAAGATACTTTGTATTAAATGTAATGAATTCAAGACAAATGCTGAAATAAGATAAGTGGCCATGTAGCCATTTCTCTTGTCTACTAGTAAGAAAAGAAGATGGACATATGCAAGTCTTGTATTTAGAAGAAACGACCAGGGAATTACTAAGCAGCTCTCAAATGGGAAACATCAGGTCAGAGGAAAAGATGACGACCTAAAGAAACATTGAAAAAACTGTCACAAAAGAGGCATAGTTGGCAGGCATAGACTCACTCTTTATAATCAAACTAGTTGTCCAGAATAGAGACAATAGGCAGGAGACTATGACCCCTATATGCCATATAACGGCACTGGAAGGATCATGATGTTTGGTGTCAACTGCCCAATACCCTCGGGGCCTCGGTAGCCTAGTTGGGAAACCCACCTGACTAGACTACCGACGTTCGGACAACCTGTGTTCGATTCCCGCTGGGAGCAGTGTGAATTGTACTCGTGGTTGGAAAAAAAAAAAAAAAAAAATACCCCCACGGTCGACCCAGCCGTTGGCAGAAATGGGTACCAGGGTATATTATCCTGGGAAGGTGAGGAATGTCGCTTCGCATCTGAGTTTCGATGCTTGAGGCTACACTATACAGAAATATCCGAACATTTCTGGATAGGCGGCCGAGCACATATGGGTATATACTCGCGTGCTAAGACGCCGGTTCAAGTCTCGTACTTTACCTTACCTTACCTCTTCCCCTCGGGTTTCCTAAAAAAGTATTACTCAGTGCCAACATTCAGAAATAACAAAATTAAAAATACAGTTCTACAACTGTGAGAAAAGTGAAAATAATCATTAAAATTGATTCCTTGTTTTCTAAACTTATTGAAGCCGTGAACTGTCTTAGCCTTTATCTGAGCATAGTAAGATAACCATAATGAATTTATTCATAATATCTGGGTATAGTAAGATAACCATAAAGAATTTATTCATAATATCTGGGTATATCTTGATCAAGTTGAATGTCTTATGATAGGATTTGATATTGAAATGAAGCAACAGAAAATTACTCAACGAGGTAGAAATAAACAGTGTCAAAGATATCTGTAAAGTTTTCAATATTTGTAAACATATTCTCACATCTCAACAAATGTTTGACAGAGAAATGTTATCAAACTAGCACTGGGTGGTCTACAGCTAAGACATAAGTGAGTATTCAACACAAAAATAACGTGCACAGGTAATCAGTGATACTGACCGACACACAATGCTAACAGCTCTAATAAACCCCAGGAACAGTGAGCTAGCTGACTTGAGAACAACCCTAGACCAACTATGCAATAACTTCCAGAGAGTGGTCATCCAATGGATACCATCACACTGTAATATACACGGGAACGAACACGCAGACAAATTAGGTGAGGAGGGAGGGAGATTACCACAAGAGAATTATCTGGTCAGCTACGATGAAGTCAGATCCACCATCAAAGGCCGGTACCATGAAACCATCCCCATCATCTTTCAAGCATAATATCAGCTGTTACCTCCTACAGAAATTCTTGAAAAAACAACAAAATGTTTGTTCCCAGATAACAAATGGTTTCTTCCTGAGTTCACTGCGCTTCCATTTACTGCTGCATCTATAGTTGACCTACTCTTACAACTACCTGCCTGTATGGCCCGCCCTTTCAAAGTCTGGAACTTTGATCGCAGCCTGAAGAAGTCGGTCACAGCCTCCACCTTACAAGAACTAGTAGACAAAGGTAATGCCTTGTTCAAGATAAGGGTTAAATCTGTTGTTGTATTATAAGATAATGGTTAAATCTATTGTATTATAAGATAATGGTTAAATCTATTGTATTGTAAGATAATGGTTAAATCTATTGTATTGTAAGATAAGGGTTAAATCTATTGTATTGTAAGATAAGGGTTAAATCTGTTATTGTGTTGTAAGATAATGGTTAAAACTGTTATATTGTAAGATAAGAGCTCAGTCTGTAGCTGTTGTATTACAGTGTAAAATGTCGTGTAGCTCTTATTGTGTTGTGAGAGAGAAGTCAAGCTGCTAGTGGATGCTACATTGAGATCATGTATTACATCTTGTTGGTTCTTTCAAATTAAAGTCACTTGTCTGCCCTGTGACATTGTTGTCTGCCTTATTGTGTGACATGTATGTCTGCCCTGTGACATGTTTGTCTGCCCTGTGACATGTTTGTCTGCCATATTGTGTGACATGTTTGACTGTCCTGTGACATGTTTGTCTGTCATATTGTGTGGCATGTTTGTCTGCCATATTGTGTGGCATGTTTGACTGTCCTGTGACGTGTTTGTCTGCCATATTGTGTGACATGTTTGTCTGCCATATTGTGTGGCATGTTTGTCTGCCCTGTGACATGTTTGACTGCCCTGTGACATGTTTGACTGCCATAGTGTGTGACATGTTTGTCTGCCCTGTGACATGTTTGACTGCCCTGTGACATGTTTGTCTGCCCTGTGACATGTTTATCTGCCCTGTGACATGTTTGACTGCCCTGTGACACGTTTGACTGCCATATTGTGAGGCATGTTTGTCTGCCCTGTGACATGTTTGTCTGTCATATTGTGTGACATGTTTGACTGTCCTGTGGCATGTTTGTCTGCCCTGTGACATGTTTGTCTGCCATATTGTGTGACATGTTTGACTGCCCTGTGACATGTTTGTCTGCTATATTGTGTGACATGTTTGACTGCCCTGTGACATGTTTGTCTGCCATATTGTGTGACATGTTTGACTGCCCTGTGACATGTTTGTCTGCCTTATTGTGTGACATGTTTGTCTGCCCTGTGACATGTTTGTCTGCCCTGTGACACATTTGTCTGCCCTGTGACATGTTTGTCTGACAGGATGCTCCAAGCTCAGTTTGACGTGGTCACCACAACTGCAGGTTCTGCTGGAAGAGGTGACATGTTTGTCTGCCCTGTGACACATTTGTCTGCCCTGTGACATGTTTGTCTGACAGGATGCTCCAAGCTCAGTTTGACGTGGTCACCACAACTGCAGGTTCTGCTGGAAGAGGTGACATGTTTGTCTGCCATGTGACATGTTTGACTGCCCTGTGACATGTTTGTCTGACAGGATGCTCCAAGCTCAGTTGCACGTGGTCACCACAACTGCAGGTTCTGCTGGAAGAGGTGACATGTTTGTCTGCCATGTGACATGTTTGACTGCCCTATGACATGTTTGTCTGACAGGATGCTCCAAGCTCAGTTGCACGTGGTCACCACAACTGCAGGTTCTGCTGGAAGAGGTGACATGTTTGTCTGCCATGTGACATGTTTGTCTGCCCTGTGACATGTTTGTCTGTCATATTGTGTGACATGTTTGACTGCCCTGTGACATGTTTATCTGCCCTGTGACATGTTTGTCTGCCCTGTGACACATTTGTCTGCCCTGTGACATGTTTGTCTGACAGGATGCTCCAAGCTCAGTTTGACGTGGTCACCACAACTGCAGGTTCTACTGGAAGAGGATGGCACTCAAGTTGATGAGGACGACTACTTCGCTTTGTTACCTGACAACTGCACCTTCATGTTTGTGGACAGCAATGAGCAGTGGAGGCCTGCAGCTCACTTAGGTAAGTGCTTGCATGAGGTATTCTTGTGGATAAACACAGGAGACAGAGAAATGAGATAACAATTCTCTTTATCTCTTACTTCTTCTTGTATCCATCCGGATGTTGAGGGTGATACAAAGTTCTGGTCTCCCCTTTCTGGTGGCTTCAGTTATTGTCAATTGATGATGTAGCGTTTCTTTGATGTAGTCTGTCCATCTTAGTCTAGGTCTGCCTCTTGGACTTCTCCTCTTTCAATCTTTGTATGGTAAGTAATCGCACGACATTCTTTCTAGTCAGCCTTGACATAACACTTGTGTCATATTACAAACATTGAAATGAGATCTCTTCAAAGTATATAAGCTTGATGTTCCATGTACATCATGTTGTGGGAAGTATAGTTGTTGTAGTGGGGGGGTATAGTTGTTGTAGTGGGGAGGTATAGTTGTAGTGGGATGCTTAGTTGTTGAAGGGGTTGTATGATGGAGCTATTACAGGCAAGAAGTAATGCTCCAGCTGGCAAGGCAGTGTACAGGCCTCGTGATGATGGTGGGATGTGGGTGAAGACAAAATTGAGGTGAAGGAATGAAGTGAAGACAATATTGAGATGACAGAATGAAGTGAAGACAATATTGAGATGATAGAATGAAGTGAAGACAATATTGAGATGACAGAATGAAGTGAAGACAATATTGAGATGACAGAATGAAGTGAAGACAATATTGAGATGACAGAATGAAGTGAAGACCATATTGAGATGATAGAATGAAGTGAAGACAATATTGAGATGATAGAATGAAGTGAAGACCATATTGAGATGACAGAATGAAGTGAAGACAATATTGAGATGACAGAATGAAGTGAAGACAATATTGAGATGACAGAATGAAGTGAAGACAATATTGAGATGACAGAATGAAGTGAAGACCATATTGAGATGATAGAATGAAGTGAAGACAATATTGAGATGACAGAATGAAGTGAAGACAATATTGAGATGATAGAATGAAGTGAAGACCATATTGAGATGACAGAATGAAGTGAAGACCATATTGAGATGACAGAATGAAGTGAAGACCATATTGAGATGACAGAATGAAGTGAAGACCATATTGAGATGACAGAATGAAGTGAAGACCATATTGAGATGACAGAATGAAGTGAAGACCATATTGAGATGACAGAATGAAGTGAAGACCATATTGAAATGGCAGAATGAAGCGAAGACAATATTGAGATGACAAAATGAAATGAAGACCATATTGAGATGAATGTATGATTGAAAGGGCGGGAAGGTACTAGGTGGCTGAGAAGCTAGTACAGCCACTACAGAGCAGTAGGTCCTTGTTCAGTTCTCACATCTGCTGAATCTTTCTCCGACCAACAAGCCTATTGGGTTCACCCAACATATACAATGAGTGCCAACGATTTTCTGGAATGTAAGGGTGACCTGGGTATGATACCGACCACATCACCCAAATGTATACCATTCATCATCATCATTGGGTGCTGTCTCCACATCAAAGGTTGGCTACCATGGAGCACCATTCCACTCTGTCTCTTTGATGGTGCAGGTTGTCATAAGCTGACTTGTCCATCTTTTGATTTTACACGTCCATGTTAGTCTTGGTCTGCCTCTTTTACCTTGCATTTTTCCTTCCAAGATTACATTTGGTAGGCTGTTGTGTCTTTTAACATGGCCCAAATAATCTCATTTGTCTTGTTTGAATTGTGTTTAGTAGTTCTCTTTTTATTTTTAGTTGTTTTAAGACTTCATCGTTTGTTTTCTTTTCTTTCCATCCAATTAGTCTATAAATCCACACTTCAAAGGCTTCAATTTTCTGTTCTGTTTTCTTGTCTAATGTCCATGTTTCTGCACCATACAGGAATGTTGTGAAGATAAAACATTTTGCTATTCTTCGTTTTAGCCCTAGTGTTATTTGTTTTGAAGTTAGTATGGTTGTTCATGGTAGTGTGCCACTGGTCATGGAAACATCTGGTCACCAGTGCCATGTTCCCACGGATGTCAAGGATCCATCCCCTGCCACATGAGTGGAGGGTATGTGCCGTTAGTGGTTTGATTTTTCCGTGAACATGGCACATTTGTTGGGTGATGTGTCGGTGTCATGCCAGGACATCTTTACTTCCCAGAACAATCTCTGCTACCCATTTGTTGGGTGATGTGTCGGTGTCATGCCAGGACATCTTTACTTCCCAGAACAATCTCTGCTACCCATTTGTTGGGTGATGTGTCGGTGTCATGCCAGGACACCTTTACTTCCCAGAACAATCTCTGCTACCTATTTTTAGAGGCTGGGTGAACCTCGGAGCCCTGTCAGTGTGGGGAAAAAATTCACTACTTCTGGAAATTGAACTCGGGCCCTTCATGATCAGGAGGTGAGCAGACTAACCACTCAGCCTCTAGGTGAGCAGACTAACCACTCAGCCTCTAGGTGAGCAGACTAACCACTCAGCCTCTAGGGAGGAGGAGGTAAATTTTTGATTCCTGAGAGTCAAGGCTAGGAGTTAACCTTGATACCTGTGGGTCAAGGCTAGGAGTTAACCTTGATACCTGTGGGTCAAGGCTAGGAGTTAACCTTGATACCTGTGGGTCAAGGCTAGGAGTTAACCTTGATACCTGTGGGTCAAGGCTAGGAGTTAACCTTGATACCTGTGGGTCAAGGCTAGCACACAGTTTGTGATCAAGTTGGTAGTGCTGGCAGACTGTTATTTCATGTGGTTGTACTGGCAGATTGTTATTTCATGTGGTTGTACTGGCAGATTGTTATTTCATGTGGTTCTCCTGGTTTCTAAGATGGGACAAGTTCAAAATAAAGGACATGCTGTTAAGTAATTCACCAAACATTTTTGACATGCACTTCCTGTGTTTGGGGTTGGCTACTGGCATATTAAGAAGCATTGGACACATATTTATTGTGTGTGTGTGTGTTGATAACTCTGTGATGATTCGTTCAGCTTGACATCTATTTTCACCCCAACCTGAGGCTGTCAAAAACGGCAGGAGCTCATTATGTGAGACCTCTAGAAGTCTTCCTCGTGAATGATCTTCAGCAAAAATTAATTGACACAACGAATGAGAGGATTACAGGAGAGCAGTCAAGGGGAAGGAATTTCATAGTTTCTTTTTCTTCTGTAATAACATGACAAATTATGTCCCTTGTGGTCATAGATGTCATGAGTGTTGTTTTATGATTAGCTGTTTGTTACATGCAGTGTAGTGGGTTAGTCATAGATGTCATGGGTTGGTCATAGATGTCATGAGTTTTGTTTTATGATTAGCTGTTTGTTACACGCAGTGTAGTGGGTTAGTCATAGATGTCATGGGTTGGTCATAGATGTCATGAATTTTGTTTTATGATTAGCTGTTTGTTACATGCAGTGTAGTGGGTTAGTCATAGATGTCATGGGTTGGTCATAGATGTCATTGATTTTGTTTTGTTTATGGGGGATGCTGGGTGGTTTAGAGGTAGGACATCAACCTTTGGACAAGAAGGTCCTGGGTTCGTATCCCACTGTAGACACATAGAATCAGTGGTTTCATCATGGCTTTAACCGTCCCAGTCTGTGGGGTAGTGATATCTGATGTTTAGCCCTATCTGATAACAGTTGGGGAAAAGGAAGTCACACGGTAAAGAATTTTTGACAGTAGGTAGTTGAAAAGAGAGGCCAAAAAAAAGCCACCAACCAGGCAGAATTGATAGGAGAAATCAACATTAGTGAATCATCTGCAGAGAAAATATGAGTACCCCTGAAGATGGAGTTATCTGCCTGTGCGGCGAGGGACCGCTGTGCACACGGCTGCCATGGAAAAAAATGGATTAACACGCAAACTTCAGTTCCTAGTCTCTGGGGACTTTGTCAGAGGTGAAAGCTGACAAACTCAAAATTAAAAAAGGAAGAAAAATCTACCAAAAACTTCCAAATGTTGTCAGTGTCATAGTGTTACCTGTGTAGTGGTTTGTGTTCTGGCTTGACAATAAGATGACCAGGGTTCAGTCCAACCTGACTCCCTAGTTAACCCACTTTGAGGGGTGTGCTGGTACCTGTCGAGTTGGTGAATGTGAGCAAGAGCACTGGCCACATGACAGAAATTCTCCGGCCTAGATGTTGAAGACTTTACCCACATGACATGTGTGTTGAGACAGACCTTTCCCCTATGACATGTGTTGCGACAGAGCTCTTCCTTATGACATGTATTGGGACAGACCTTTCCCCTATGACGTGTTGGGACAGAGCTTTTATGACATGTGTTGGGACATAGCTCTTCTCTATGACATGTATTGGGGCAGACCTTTCCCCTAAGGCATGTATTGGGACAGAGCTCTTCCCTATGACATGTATTGGGACAGACCTTTCCCCTATGACATGTGTTTGGACGGAGCTATTATGACATGTGTTGGGACAGAGCTCTTCTCTATGACATGTATTGGGACAGACCTTTCCCCTAAGACATGTATTGGGACAGACCTTTCCCCTAAGACATGTGTTGGGACAGTCCTCTCCCCTATGACATGTATTGGGACAGAGCTCTTCCCTATTACATTTATTGGGACAGACCTTTCCCCTATGACATGTGTTGGGACAGAGCTCTTCTCTATGACATGTATTGGGACAGACCTCTCCCCTATGACATGTGTTGGGACAGAGCTCTTCTCTATGACATGTATTGGGACAGACCTTTCCCCTATGACATGTGTTGGGACAATCATCTCCCCTATGACATGTATTGGGACAGAGCTCTCCCCTATGACATGACATGTGTTGGGACAGTCCTCTCCCCTTTGACATGACGTGTGTTGGGACAGACATCTCCCCTATGACATGACGTGTGTTGGGATTCACACCTTGGACTAATAATCTCAGTGAAGTGGAGCAGAGGTTAATGTAGGCTTGTCATTGTTGGTGGGGGCTGACAACAGGCAAGAAAAGGTGTGTTTATATGTGCAGGTTATATGTTCTTGTGTTTATATGTGCAGGTTATATGTTCTTGTGTGATGTGTTTATATGTGCAGGTTATATGTTCTTGTGTGATGTGTTTATATGTGCAGGTTATATGTTCTTGTGTTTATATGTGCAGGTTATATGTTCTTGTGTGATGTGTTTATATGTGCAGGTTATATGTTCTTGTGTGATGTGTTTATATGTGCAGGTTATATGTTCTTGTGTTTATATGTGCATGTTATATGTTCTTGTGTTTATATGTGCAGGTTATATGTTCTTGTGTTTATATGTGCAGATTATATGTTCTTGTGTTTATATGTGCAGGTTATATGTTCTTGTGTTTATATGTGCAGGTTATATGTTCTTGTGTGATGTGTTTATATGTGCAGGTTATATGTTCTTGTGTGATGTGTTTATATGTGCAGGTTATATGTTCTTGTGTTTATATGTGCAGGTTATACGTTCTTGTGTGATGTGTTTGTGTTTATATGTGCAGGTTATATGTTCTTGTGTTTATATGTGCAGGTTATATGTTCTTGTGTGATGTGTTCTTGTGTTTATATGTGCAGGTTATATGTTCTTGGATATTCTTCTTCTTCTTTCCTTCCTCATTTGTCTTTCAGCGTCGAGGGGAGATACAATTTGTGGTCTTTTGCTCTTCTGTTCGCCTCTGCTGCTGTTCTAATATTCCATCGACTCATCTTTTTCATGGTCGACCCTTGGGTCTGGTGTTCTCACAACGTTTGTTGAAGGCTCGTTGTATTGTGTTTTGATCTTTCTGCCTTGTCGCGTGGCCAAACCATTTTATCTGTTGTTTCCTTATATATTCTATGGCGGGGGCTACTCCTAGCTTTTTTCTCAGTTCTACATTTCTGATCTTATCTCTCAGACTGTTTCCTGTCATTCGTCTAACACATTTCATCTCTGTAGAGGTTATTTTTCTTATTGTTCTTGCGTCTAGGGTCCAGGTCCGGCATTGGTAGCACAACGTTGGGATGAAGATTGTATTGTATAGTGCTCGTTTTGCCTCCAGAGTTATTTCCTTGTTGGACAGTAGTGGTGATAACGGTCCAATGATTTGACAAGCTTTGTTGCATCTTGATTCTATCTCTGCTGTTTGTGAATTATCGTTTGTCATTAGACTTCCTAGGTATTTGAATTCCTATACTTGTTTTAGTTGCCTGCCTTCTATAGTTATGTTGATGTTCTGTTTATTTTTGGGGACTTTCATGACTTCTGTTTTGTTGATGTTGATTTTCATTTTGCATTTTGTACCTGAGATGTTGAGTCTATTTAAGTGTTCTTGTAGGTCTTCTATTGTTTCATGTATTAGTGCCTGGTCGTCTGCAAATAAAAGCTTGTTGATCTCCTGTGTCTCTGATGGGTTGGCTAACTTGCATATATAGTCCATGTATGTAATAAATAAGTTTATGGTTGATGTGTTTATATCTGCAGGTTATATGTTCTTGGGTGATGTGTTTATATCTGCAGGTTATATGTTCTTGGGTGATGTGTTTATATCTGCAGGTTATATGTTCTTAGGTGATGTGTTTATATCTGCAGGTTATATGTTCTTGGATGATGTGTTTACCCAATCTCCTTTCTTCTAGGAGTGTTGGTGTCCATGTCCTCTTCCTCAGAAAGTCCCCCCACCATGTTCAGATCCAGTTCTGTGTTGGTTGATATGTCCTGTTATACGCCCACTTAGCTTCACTTTTCTGGATGTACCCATCTTCACTCCCATTTCTTTCATCCGAAGGTAAGACCAACTCATGGTTGTTGTCTAAATCCTGTGACCTTCCCACATCTCAGAGGGCATTGATGTTCACCCAATCCATTGGTTGACTGTCTTCAATGACAGCGCAGCTAGCCAACCTCTCTGCTCTTTCATTTCCCCATAGTCCCACATGCCATTGAACATAGACAAAGATGACCGTATGTATTTTTGACTTCTGCGATGACTCTACCCATTACATACGTACAGATCCCGCCTCCACTTTTCTTATCATGCTCATGGAATCACTCAGTATACAGGCGTGGGTGTAGTCTTGTGACTAACCAGGATAAATACATGGGGCAGAGGGCATTGTTTGATGTGAGTTGATACATGGGACAGAGGACATTGTTTGATGTGAGTTGATACATGGGACAGAGGACATTATTTGATGTGAGCTGATACATGGGACAGAGGACATTGTTTGATGTGAGTTGATACATGGGACAGAGGACATTGTTTGATGTGAGCTGATACATGGGGCAGAGGGCATTGTTTGATGTTAGCTGATACATGGGGCAGAGGGCATTGTTTGATGTGAGCTCATTGTCACTTTGTTACCAGAAGCTTGGTCTAATTCCTTGTCTTATTCTGTGATTGCAAAACCTGTCTGAACATGAGTGGGACTGTATCTCATTTACAGAGCCTGCAGGAAATGATGAGACTGATCATTCTGGTGGTGACTCCAGCGACATCTTTAGCTTAGCCCACACTCTTAGACAAGATTTGTCCAACATCATGACCTTCTCCAGGGAACAGTTACAGGTAAACCATCAACACTTTGCTCCTCTCTCTTTGTTCACAGCCCATCAACACTTTGCTCCTCTCTCTTTGTTCACAGCCCATCAACACTTTGCTCCTCTCTCTTTGTTCACAGCCCATCAACACTTTGCTCCTCTCTCTTTGTTCACAGCCCATCAACACTTTGCTCCTCTCTCTTTGTTCACAGCCCATCAACACTTTGTTCCTCTCTCTTCGTTCACAGCCCATCAACACTTGTTCCACTCTGCTTGTTGACAGCCCATCCGACTCCATAGGTCAACGTTGTTTTGGTTTTTCTCTATCAGATCAGATCTATGACATAATGGACATTTCAATGAAACTGATTTCATGAATAGAGTGGAATAAGCCAAGACGATGACATGTTTTCAGATGCTTGTAGCTGATCTAGCCTGTTCCATGTTCCCTCTGACAGAGGACCCCCCCCCCCCCCCCCCCAAGCTGTGATTTAGGATTATCAGATTTGGTGCTTTACACAAATCGTTTTCATCTTTGTCCTCATCATGTCTCCATATCTTCTAATGCCCTCATCATGTCTCCATATCTTCTAATGCCCTCATCATGTCTCCATATCTTCTATTGCCCTCATCATGCCTCCATATCTTCTAATGTCCTCATCATGTCTCCATATCTTCTGCCCTCATTATTACCTACCCTTTGTAGAACATTAGAATAGATGTTTGTGACAACAATCTGTAATGTCTGCTGCATTTAGCAGGACTTTCTCTCCCCTACTGGCATACTTAATATTCAGTTTCCAGGTTGAACGCAAGGAAGTGGTGTAGGTTGTGGGTCAGGCAAGTCACTGACAACATTCAGCCCATGCCTGTCCACCCAAGTAGTGGTCCCTGCTTGACCTTAACACTAGATTACGATACTGCAGTAATAATTACCGCTTCAAAAAAATGAATTCTTAAAAATTTCACATTTTGCTGTGTTCAAGCCCCCCCTTTATTTTTGTAGTTTTTTACTACAGTATTGTAAGCACGTCAGTCGCAAATAGGTAGCATACTCTAGGGTTAATGTAGCTGACTTTTATTTTGTATAAATTATTGATGCTTTCATACATACAGAATGATAAATGTCCATAATTTCTTTTTAAATTGAAGCAATTGGTGGACTGTGATGTCTCTTTGCTGGCTCACGCTATGGGACGGAGCCAGCGGAGTGGGCTGGCTGTCCAGAGAGCCTGTCAGCAGTACCTGGATGAACATGCCCAGAACAAGGAAGCTATCGACATACTGAAGCTGTACCACCAGGCCAGTGTTTCTGGGGGTGGTCAGAGAAAGAAGAGACGGAAAATTGACAAGAGTTCATGAGATGGATGAAAGCACACAAAGTTGTGAGACATGAGCTTCCCTGTGTACAGTCAGATAATTATTTGAACCTTCCCTTGTGTACAGTCGTGTAGTCAGATAATTATTTGAACCTTCCCTTGTGTACAGTCGTGTAGTCAGATAATTATTTGAACCCTTCCTGTGTAGTCAGATAATTATTTGAACCCTTCCTGTGTACAGTCGTGTAGTCAGATAATTATTTGAACCCTTCCTGTGTAGTCAGATATTTATGTGAACAACAATGTTGTATAGTTCATGCACTGACAAGATGGCAGTGGTTACTTGGGGTTTGGCTGAACCCTTTCAGTGCCATGGCCAACAAGCTGCTCAAGTCGGCCACTATTTGCTAGGTGAAGTAGAGAGATTCAGGTGTATCATATGATTTCCTTACACAAATCTTCTAATTCTTCTTTCCTTCCTCACTTGCCTTTCTGCATCGAGGGGAGATATAATTTGTGGTATTTTGATCTTCTATTGACCACTGTCTATGTTTCCCGGTGTTTCTAATATTCCATCTTTTTCATAGTTAGCACTTAGATCTTTATTTCTGATCTTATCTCTCAGGCTGTTTCCTGTCATTCGTCTGACACATTTAATTTCAGTAGAGGTTATTCTATTTTATTATTGTTCTTGCAATTAGGGTCCAGGTCTGGCATTGGTAGCACAACGTTGGGATGAAGATTGTGCTGTAGAGTGCCCGTTTTGCATCTGATTTCCCTGTTGACAATAGTGGCGATAACTTTCCAATGATTCTTACATAAATATGATACTATTGCAAATGTTTACTATTGATATGTTTGTCAGATTTCACCCGGATGTTTTAAACATTAACTGGTGTTAACTGTTTTTCAATGGAGACAGTGACCCACAGCTGACTTCAGGATCTGAAATAACAGTTGATCAAGACCCTACCCCACCTTCCTGTGGTGCTCCTGGAGAAAGACCAACCAGTCTAGTCACAAGGATAACACAAGACAACCTGGTACTCAAAAATGCAGCATTCAAGTCAGATGTGTTGGGGCACAAATGCCAACTTTACTAACGTCATTTTATGGTGGAAGACAAGGTGGCCTATTAACGTCATTTTATGATGGAAGACAAGGTGGGCCAATAACGCCATTTTATGATGGAAGACAAGGTGGGCCAATAACGCCATTTTATGATGGAAGACAAGGTGGGCCAATAACGCCATTTTATGATGGAAGACAAGGTGGGCCAATAACGCCATTTTATGATGGAAGACAAGGTGGGCCAATAACGCCATTTTATGATGGAAGACAAGGTGGGCTATTAACGTCATTTTATGGTGGAAGACAAGGTGGGCTATTAACGTCATTTTATGGTGGAAGACAAGGTGGGCTATTTACTGCTTGTGGTGTTGCTGGTCTGACAATTCTGGCTGATGGTGTCTGGGAACATGAAAGTGAATATTTGGGCAAAGCTCCTATGACAAACTGCATACATAGAACATCAAATATTGAGTTTGGTTGCATATTATGGTCACCATGTTTGGAACAAGTGGCTGAACATTGTCCACTTAGAACAAGTTGTTACCTACATTTGTGTAGCTGATAAAAACTGACTCTTTTTGTTACTGTCTGCCAAGTGATGGAGCTTCTATAATGCATTATTACTGGCATTTTTGTGTGGCATCATAAAATTGCAGAAGACAAGCTGCTTCATCAAAGCACTGTCCTACAAACAAATTTGGTAAATGAACATCGCTCTCGCCTCAGGGAATGTGAAATATTATAAACCCAAAGCCCTATCACTTGGTGGTGATGCAGCCATCTTTCATTTTCCTAAAATCTAGGATGACCTTTTGTCCAGCTCCATTCCCAATATTTGTAGCCACAAAATGATGCCTTTGACCAGCGACATTACTGCTGACGTGCAAACTCAAATTTGTGGGGAAATTATTTGTTAAAACTGAAATGTTGTGTCCATTGATTATAAATGAAACAAAACGTATATAAAGAATAATGAACGCACTTTTAATTCATTTTATATATAAAACAAAATAGAAATTGTTAATAAAACATGATTAAAATATGAAAGGTTCAGTTTGTTCATTGTTTTGTGTGTATGGGGGCAGCACAGATCTCTGTCAGCATTGAAACTTTCATGTCAGTCATAAAAAAATAAGGCACCAAAGTTGTCAAACTTTCATGTCAGTCATAAAGAAATAAGGCACCAAAGTTTTCAAACTTTCATGTCAGATATAAAGAAATAAGGCACCAAAGTTTTCAAACTTTCATGTCAGATATAAAGAAATAAGGCACCAAAGTTTTCAAACTTTCATGTCAGATATAAAGAAATAAGGCACCAAAGTTTTCAAACTTTCATGTCAGATATAAAGAAATAAGGCACCAAGGTATTCAAACTTTCATAATTGCCAGTTCTAGCAGAACTGTGAAAGCTGAGAATTGTATTTGTTAAAATGCCAACTCAATGCATGGAATTTTTAAATTTAAAAAAAAAGAGGGTGCGCATGGTGGGGCGTGTGTTCCATGGCTACAGAAGCTATCATGACTTGTTGCTGGCTTCTGATGACATTCAACAGATTGGGGGGAAGAGGCACATGCTATCACACTAGAGCTTTGTTCTTTTATTTTGATCATGTTGGGGCAAATAACACTTTGGCATTGAAGCCAAAGTTGGGGAGGGAAACATCTGAGTATAAGGTCACAGGTTCCTCCACAACTGGAGTTAAGGCACATGGTGGCAGGAACATTTCAGCAGATCTATACCTGACATAACAGGCCCTCACAAACAAATAGCAATCATTTTCTGTACACCTGACAAGTTGAAGCTTTAGAACGTACAATTGCATTAAGTACAAATGGTGACAGCTAAGACTGCCCGCAAATAGCTGTCATAAGTAATGACAAACAGACATGTCTCAGCTCTCAATCTAAGGCGTTAGTGCTGTCACTAGATCTGTTATATCTGGTCTGTGAGATCTGACAGCAGCAAAAGAGAAGGAACACAAACAAGCAAGAACAGGCAGCACAATTAAACTACAACTAAAAGTAGAAAAGTCAAGGAAAACTCAAACAATATCTAAATGAGGAACTCAAGAGACCCAAACACGACGTAGAAGAGTTGAAGCAGGTTAAGGAAACAATAACCAACAGTATCTGGAACAAAACCAAATAAGAAAGAAGAGCAGCACCTCATGGTGGAATGATGTAATCAGAAATGCAGTGAAAGAAAGAATAAGCTATACAGAGATTGAAAAGAGAAAAACCAATAGTATACCTCAGCCGGGAAAAAAATGCTTTACAAAATTTGACCAGAGAAGAAGAATAAATACTTGGACAGAGGTTGATCAAAAAAGACAACCACAAGAGACTTCTACAGAACAGTAAATATCAAGAGCATGAAAACTGGACTTTGATGTGGCAACCAATAAATGAAACAACCAAAATAATGTAGCACAGAACTTAAAGCATATTTAGAAGAGTTGCTGAATATGATGCCAACCACCAATAATACAGCAAAAACCATGCAAGAATGAAGAGACATGTATCTAACATAATACGAAAAGAAATCAAAGAAGTCATAAAATATGCACCAAGACATAACACACCAGTAGAAATAGCAACTGCAGGAGAAAAATGAGTTACATGGCTGCACAGAATATTCAATGCAGCATGCCAACAACAGAAGATTCACAACAGGCCATCACCGTACCAATATGGGAAATGAGAGGTAACAAGAGAGATGGCAACCAAATCAGAGCTACTCAGTCATGTAGGAAATTATATGCACAAATTAATGAAAAAAAGGTTCAGATCAATTATAGAACTACAACAGATAAGTGACTCCTACCAAATGGTATTCTGGGAAAAAACTCTACAGCTGGCAGAAAAGACTTGACTTGACTTAATCCCCATGTTAGCAGTGAGCTATGAGCTCTTTATAGCTTAATGCCTCTCACATGAAGCCTCAGTTGTACAGCTGGAGTACAGTAGAAAAGACGACAGAACACAAAATCTGTACACATCTTTCATTGACCAGGAAAAAAGCATTCAACCAGAGAACATCTATAAAGAAAAAAGTAAAGTACCCCCGTCACGCCAAGTGGCATATAGGGAATATGGTGTTAGCGACCATAAATTTTACAGATCCACGGCACATGATTTTTGGGGTAATGTGGTCGGTATTATATCTGTGCCGCTTTAATTTCCCACAAAAAAATCTGGTACCCATTAAAGGCTGGGTGAACCGGAAGCCGTCAGTTGGGATTGAACCCTACCTCTTGTCCTTTGTAGTCCAGTTCACTAACCACTAAGCTCTCGCGGCGAGATGCTACAGAGTAAGTCAACATCTAACTACAACAGCAGCTGGCTATGTAGACCACTTCATAGTTACAACAGGAACAGAGCAGACAATGCTATCATACCTACTATTTGAGTTATTTGCGGGTCATCATCATTGCACTCCGAACATGTCCATAGGTGCTCAGATCCCCTCCTCAGCAATTCCCTCAGTGTCCAGCGACTGACGACTCCAGTTCTATGTTGGTTGATAAGTCTTCTTACACGCCCACAAAGTTTCTCATTCTCAGAGGGCATTGAGGGGACCTACTATTTATTAACCACAATGTAAGTTTAGCAAACCTATTGGAGACAGGATATTAATGAGCTCCCATTGATCAGGCACTAAGTCTATGGACAGATAGAAGACATACAAGAACATTGAAATAGACTTAGCAAAGGCACTCAGCACAACATCAACAAAACAGAAGTCATGAACATAGAGGTGCCATTTGTTGATCATGAGAAGGAAACAGTTGGGGTATGTCACTGATTACTGGTATAATTGAGAGAGTAAGAAAGAAACAGAGAAAAGATACTGGACAGAATGCCATGGCCGACAATGAGCAGAAACATGGATAAGAGCAGTTCTAGAGTCATAACACTTGATCATGCCCATGACCACCACTATTATAGCAACTATTTTGTGCATTTTTATTTGAAAACTAAAATGCTTTTTTTCTCTCATTTTTTAAATGAACATGTGTTTTTGAAGCAACAAATACTTGACAACTTCCTCAACACAGTTACTGTGGAATATCTTCAAAATGTACAACAAGCATGGAAGGGAATATACCAGTGTTGGGGGTACGCATACACACACAAGTGTCACACTGATCTTTTCATTAATCAAATAAAGATCACACACACACATACAAACATTTCCTGTAACAAACTCAATGACGAACATTCTCTTTGTCCAGTGACAAACTTCGGGCAGGCATGACCTTCCCTCTGTGTTGCACTGACCTCTGCTGCAACAATCTTGGCGAATTCTCCACAGCAGACAGAGGTGACCTTGTGACGGCTGGTGTCAACGACAGCATCTTTGGCTTCATACCAATCCTGTTGTGAGAAATGGATCTGATCACAGCTGCAAGTTTGGGGGTGACATCGTCGCCTGAACACCTCACTGGAACATCAATGTAATCTCGGACAATTAACAACAGTTAGCCCCCCTACACTTGACTTACAGTGACAAAAAACTGATGGCATGCCCACATGTTAGTTGTTAGATATTGTTCATCTCACAGAGTAGTACAACAAGAGCTCAGCAAACAGAAGATCTATATTTTTAAATCAATGACTGAGCCATGACTTATCAACAAATGTCACATAACACAAAGCTACTTCCAATAAACCTGTCATTGATGGCATTAATCAGATAAAACATCTGTCACAGGAAATAAGAAAAAATAAACAAGATAGAAACTAGTTGATCTAAGTCTACACATAGTTGAGCTCAAGGAAATAAGACAAACTAGATAGAAACTAATTGATCTAAGTCAACACACAGTTGAGCTCAAGGAAATAAGACAAACTAGATAGAAACTAGTTGATCTAAGTCTACACACAGTTGAGCTCAAGGAAATAAGACAAACTAGATAGAAACTAATTTATCTAAGTCTGGGGGGTCAAGGCAAAGAAATGCATAAAAATATTAAGCTGCTGTAAAGCTAAATGTGAAGGAGAATTGAAAAAAAAATGGTATAGCTAAAGCTTTATGTGATTGATGGAGGACACAAGTTTGTGAACAATATTCCAGTTGAATAGGACTTCAGCAGGAGCAAACAACACACACACAGATAAGTAAGTGAATAAAACTAATTATACCTAGCTAACTAGTAATGAAACAACCAAAACAAAATAATCAAAACTGGTTTAAGGAACAAAAGATTTCTTCCCTGTCTCGTGGTCTGTGGCCAGGAGGAGAAAGAACAGGTGGTAGATATGAACTGTAATTGTCCAACCAATGGGAGGGTAATGATGCCAACAATAGGGCAGGCTGGCATCATAGCAATCTTAGGACTGATTGTCATGATAGCAATCATAGGACTGGTTGTCATGATGCCAACAATAGAGCAGGCTGGCATGATAGCAATCTTAGGACTGGTTGTCATGATGCCAACAATAGGGCAGGCTGGCATGGTACCGATAGCGCCATTCCGCTCTGTCTCTTGCTTTGATGGTGCAGGTTGTCATAGGCTGACTTGTAAATCTTTTGATGTTACTCATCCATGTTAGTCTTAGTCTGCCTCTTTTACCTTGTATTTTCTCTTCTAGGGTTACTTTTAGTAGGCTGTTGTGTCTTTTAACATGGCCCAAAAATCTCATTTGTCTTTTTGAATTGTGTTTAGTAGTTCTCTTTTCATTTTTAGTTGTTTTAAGACTTCATCATTTGTTTTATTTTCTTTCCATTCAATTCTTTCTATTCTATATATCCACATTTCAAAGGCTTCAATTCTCTGTTCTGTTTTCTTGTCTAATGGCCCAATGTTATCACATTTTACTATTATTAGTATTAGCCCTGGTGTTATATTTGTTTTGATGATAGTATATTTTTAATGGCATTAAAATTACTTTTTGCCATTCCTATTCTTTTATTTATTTCAGTTTTCCTAAAGATCTACACCAATTACTTAATAAACATGACAAGCAAAAAATATGGACTAGATATGAATATCAAAAAGACTAAAACTATGACCATAAACAAAGAAAATACTCAAAACCCACAGTGGATATCAAAACTGAAGGAATAGACCTGGAGACAGTTCAGAACTACAACTACCTTGGACATACTATAACCAGTGATGGAAAATGTACAACTGAAATAAACAAAAGAATAGGAATGGCAAAAAGTAATTTTAAATGTCGTGAAGAACATACTAACATCAAAACAAATAACACCAGGGCTAAAACTAAGAATAGCAAAATGTTACATCTTCTCAATATTCCTATATGGTGCTGAAACATAGACATTAAACAAGAAAACAGAACAGAGAATTGAAGCCTTTGAAATGTGGATTTATAGAAGAATAGGTAGAATTGGATGGAAGGAAAAGAAAACAAATGATGAAGTCTTAAAACAACTAAATATGAAAAGAGAACTTCTGAACACAATTAGAACAAGACAAATGTGATTCTTGGGCCATGTTAAAAGACACAATAACCTACTGAAAGTAATCCTGGAGGGGAAAATACAAGGTAAAAGAGGCAGACCAAGACTAACATGGCCGAGTAACATCAAAAGATGGACAAATCAGCCTATGACAACCTGCACCATCAAAGCAAGAGACAGCAGAATGGTGCTCCATGGTAGCCAACCTTTGTTGCGGAGACGGCACTCGATGATGATTTCAGTTGTACATTTTCCATCACTGGTTATAGTATGTCCAAGGTAGTTGTAGTTCTGAACTGTCTCCAAGTCTATTCCTTCAACTTTGATATCCACTTGTAGGTTTTGAGTATTTTATTTGTTTATGATCATAGTTTTAGTCATTATTACTTATATACATTATTACTTATTACTATATATTAGAGTAATTAGATACTGATCAAATGACATATATGGACTTCCGTTTCGAAGATGGCAGATCTAGTCCATGTTCTATCGATCACTGCAGAAAGTGCATTCGGTGTCTGATATTTCGGTTCTCCATTGCACTCCTATGCGTTAGACAAGATGATGATCTACTTTTTACATCTGCGCCGATAAAACAATGTTGTACGCTGGCAATATTCCATTTTTGGCAAATCAAGTGTTGTGAATGCGACCTTCCATCATCTAGGCTTGTTCTGCGCTTTACGTCACATTGGTGACATTCATGACCATTGTTGGATTAGCTCGAGGCAAGTTATTTCCATGTTACTCATTAAAGTGAAATGGTTCGTCAGCCGCAGTTTTATCTCTTTAGGGAATTTGCACTGTGTTCTGTTCGTCGTAGGCTACATTCACTAGAGTAATCAGGATTCTAAAGGGCGCATCATTGCAGTGCGTAAACGCTATACATTTTTAAAGAAATATGACCACCATTTTTGGGATGACGTGAACTTCCGGTATATGGTGGATTGGTGGCAGGAACCATTGCAGGCTATGCATGAAAAGTGTTCCTTGCAGTTTCCTCATATTCCAAGTCCATGTGGGACTGGTTGGTCTCGAGGCAAGACGCTGGTCTCTGGACGGAGAGGTTGTGGGTTCAAATCTCGGCTACACCGATTGGGATTTTTATTTATGATTTCTCTCTGCGGCAACCACCCCTGGTCTCAGCAGAGAGGCCCGGCTTGAAATGTCAGTTACTAATCGATGGAAAAAACATGAGTACCTCCGAAGTCTGAGTTATCTGCCTGTGTGGCGAGGGACCCCTCTGCACACGGCTGCCAGGAAAAAATGGATTAACGAGCAAAATTCAGTTCCTAGTCTCTAGGGACTTCGTCAGAGTTGAAAGCTGGTGAACGCAACAACAACATGACATATAAATTGTGCAGTTGGTCCATGAAATATGTGGATACCATACTGCCAATACATCTAAATGGAATGTGCAACTAAAATCAAGTGCTATTCTAGGACAATGAAACAAGACATTAGAATCAAGAGCTGTAACCACACATCAAGTACCTGTGTGAAGTGTCTTATTTGGCACTGGTGCTGCAGAGACCTCCATGGGCTCATCTTTAGCATCATCCAATGGTGGTAGATCTCCATCTAAGCTCACCTCATCATCTGTAAGGCTGGTGTTCTAGATGACAGGAAGAGATGGCTTCCAGTGAGTTTAAAGTTATGCTTGGGTATGAACATGTGCTCACAGTCAAAAACAACTTTTATCTACACGTAGAAAACATGAATGGGGGAGAGAGAGACCCAGGCCAGAAGTAAACCTGCAAGACAAACTTTGGGGGACCGGCAGCAAAGGCCTCACCCATACTGTTCAGTTCTTACTACCTGCAAATCTCGATGTATATCTGGAGCTCATCACATCAAGGACATATGGTAACGGCTTCAATGGGACTTCAAAGATCATACAGAGTTGAATCATTTATGGCAAGAGTTGAATCATTTATGGCAAGAGTTGAATCATTTATGGCAAGAGTTGAATCATTTATGGCAAGAATTGAATCATTTATGGCAAGAGTTGAATCATTTATGGCAAGAGTTGAATCATTTATGGCAAGAGTTGAATCATTTATGGCAGGAGTTGAATCATTTACGACAAGAGTTGAATCATTTACGGCAAGAGTTGAATCATTTATGAAGATAATTAACTCTAAAGATCCATATGTCATCCCTCAATGAAGGGACACAGGTGTACTTGATTAAACAAGTGTTGTTAAACTGGTTAGATGCCTTCAAGTAGCTAGACTCTGGTTTACTCTTTCTTAATCCTCTGAGCTCCAGTCTGAGCATAGGGCACTCACAAGAGACCACCCAATCCGGTCTGAAGCAAGCATGGACAACTCTCTCCAGGACCTGCCAGCCTCTATCGTTTTATCCTCATGTATGGTTTGTTGACATGTCCCCAATGGTCTGCCTCTTCTTCATTTACCAGGTGGTGTCCATGTTAATGCTAGATGCAGATGCTTGGTTCATTCCATTCGTAGAGCATGAACTAAACATTTCCAAATTCTTGGTTGATGATGTTGATGCCTGATGTGGATCATTTAGTCTGAAAAACTCTGAGCTGACATACCTTCATGTGACTAGCCTGTAGCGTACCTTCTCTCTAAGAAAACATCTGATACCTTCATGTGACTAGCCTGTGTGATACCTTCTTGTGACTAGCCTGTGACTTACCTTCTCTGAGAAAACCTCTGAAATTTGTTCTGAATCAAGAGGAGCAGCAGTCTGCAGACTTTGAAGAGATGAAGCGGACCCACCTGTCAAGTGACAAAAAGCACAGATCAGTCATGTGCTACAATGTTACCATTCATTGCATGCATTTCATTACTTTTATCATTTCTTGGTTCATCTCAAGTCCTAATTTTTGACTCATTGATGATAGGACTTTTGTTTTTTCTTGCATCAAGTTTCACATTGCTACAGATAACAATGATGTTGTCTTGTCAGTTCTCGGGGTGATTGACCTCCGCTGGAATGCGCTGCTCGTGTTTACAATCAGACCAACACGCCTTAATGCCCCCTGGCTATTGTCTCAGCCCTGACCTTGCCGGGTCACTGTAGCACTTCGGGTTTTTGTTAAGATGACCGTTTCACGTTGTGGTTCCGCGACAACTTTACTGCTGTTATGATTCGTCCCCGAGGGTTGACGCTAGGCTAGATAAATATAACTGTGTAACAGATAACAACACCTTGGTTGTAAGAGTTTGTTCCGACTTTTAATTCTGTCACATCGAACTGTCATACACAATGGATATGGCAAGTTACACACTTAGAGCGCACTCTACAATTTCTTCAGTCTCTCGCCCTAACACTTGTCTCCGGGCTCTGACCGCATTCATACTCTCAACTACACTATATGTGGACCGTCCCCATTGACAGCCCACCTATATTATCTAACTTCTACCGGTCTGGCTGTCTCTTGGCCACTGCTACTATCTCTTAATAGTGCTACTCACTAATCTGTCTGCTTAATTGTTCTTCTCTAGTCTCTGCATCTCCTATCTATCGCGCGTTCTTGCCAACTAAAATTCAGTTACTCTTGCTTTGTGTCCTAACTCTAGATCGTAACTCCCTGCCAACTCAGTCTCTTCCAGTCTTCGGAATCCAAAAAGTGTCCTATCTTTAGTGTTTACTTCTTAAATCTGGATCTTGTCAGCCAATCAAAACTCACTTCCTATGCGTCTGTCTGCCTACTCACTTCTGAATATGGCCTTCCACATGCATTTTCCCCATCCTCTCATTTTTCCCCTGACTTCGTCTTAATGTCTTTTTCCTTTTTTCTATTTAACCATGTTCTCTTGTCTGTTTACCCCTCTATTCTATCCATTCCTCCCCCTTCTACACCTACGCGTATGTCTGCCCAATTACTTCTGGGCCTGGTCTTCATGTTTTTCCTGTGCATTTCGACCCATCCTCTTTATTTTTATCGTGACTTCATTTTAATATCTTTTCCTTTTTCCTCCTTAACCTTGTTCTCTCGTCTTTGTTTTTACTGCTCTGCTCTCTCCATTCCTCCCCCTTCTTCACGTATTCCACATATTGTCTCAGGATGTTCTGCAAGTCTCTACATATTTCACATATTGTCTCAGGATGTTCCACATGTCTCTACGTATTTCACATATTGTCTCAGAATGTTCCACAAGTCTCAATGCATTCCACATGTCTCAATGTATTCCACATATTGTCTCTGGATATCGCACAACAACAACTCTCTATGCTTACTGATGAAAGTGTGTTTGAAGTCCAAGTAGAGAACAAATGTTTCAGTTCTGTGATATGTTCTTCTAATATAAATCTGAGGATGACGATATGATGAAGGCAGCTTCTTCCTTTTCTATATCCTGCTTGTTCTTCACACATAACAGTGTCTACAGCATCTTTGATTCTGTTCATGAAGATCTTACAGAAGACTTTAGAGACAACAGATAGAAGAGTCATGCCTCTCCAGTTGATGCAATATTTACAAACATGAGCTCTGTTTTCAATGAATTCAACAAGTTTTCTCTATGAGTGTTCCCAACGAGGTGTTTTCTATGACTGTTCCCAATGAAAGTTCCCTACAAACAAAACTAAGCCACACAATTTGTCACAATCAGATAAGCTTCTCAAAACTCTGTCAAACACATTTAATCATCATCATGAGCTCAAGTACCTGATAACTCCATGTTAGCCAAAGTTACTGGTGACGTACTCATGGGGCTTGGTCCACAGATGTCTGGCTCTTGTACATGATGAGTGACTGGAGTTGAGATTATTCGCTGTCTTGTGTTACCTGTGAACAGAGAGTATTCGCTGTCTTGTGTTACCTGTGAACAGAGAGTATTTGCTGTCTTGTGTTACCTGTGAACAGAGAGTAATCGCTGTCTTGTGTTACCTGTGAACATAAAAGAGCATTTGCTTTATTCTGACGAGCTGAGATTGAAACTGTTTCCCATATTAGCGCAGCAATGATCGTTGTTATTGGAAGTTTAGCTAGCTCAACCCACAAACTGAGGAAATGCTGACTGCTGAAGGCATATGATTAGGCGCTCATTCTAAACTCATTTCCCAAAAAGAAAATGGATGCGTTAAGTTACTACTTATACTATCCAATGAAATACCAGGAATCATCAGAAAGTGGCAGAAAATATTTTGTCCTGAAATTGTGAATAGCTTTGGAGAAATAAACATTTAGACCACAACAATTTTGAAATGTTTGTGACAGGCTATGAGATGTAGCTAATCATTATAGAACAGAGAATGATACCAACATAAGGTTAGCAGAAAGCAAGAAGAGCTTTCATTGCACTAGGAAACATATGGAAATTCAAAGAAATTTGGTTAAAATAAAATGTTCAACTCCCATGTTAAATCAATCCTATTATATGGCTGTGAAACATCAAGAATAATAAAAATGACAATCACGAAAATACAGACCTTCATTAATGGATGCTTGCACAGAATAAAAGGATGGGAATGGGAGGACAAAATCACTCATCGTCATCATGTGCCATACCGGTTGGCGTAGGCGATCATGTCCTTCCACAATATTCTATCCACAGTGCATCGTATCAGTTCTGTTGTTGACTGTTTTCCATGCCATGACACCAAGCTATCCAGTATTTTCACTCTTTGTCATCCGTGATCTCTCTTTCCTTTTATTTTGCCAGTTGTAACCAAGTATTCCAACTTTCCTCTTCTCATGATGTGCCCGAAAAATGTTGATTGTTTCTTTCTGATGTTTTTTTAGGAGCTGCCTTTTTTGTTGGCCTCTTTGAGAACTTCCTCATTGGTCTTTTTAGCTGTCCAGGGAACTTTCAACATTCTTCCGAGAAATCCCATCTCTGTGGCGCCTAATCATCTTTTCATTTGTTTGTCTACTGTCCATGATTCGCTTCCATGGGTCAGAATTGGTTCTATATAGCGCCGATGAACTCTCTTTCTCATTTTTATTGACATAGATTTGCTGCATAAGATATTTTTCATTTTCTGAAATGCTATTTTGGCTTGAGCTATTCTGCTTTTTATTTCTGTGGTGCATCTTCCATCTGATGTTATTATTGTGTCTAAGTAGTTGACACGTTGCACTTGTTTCAGATTTGTCCAGTTTATTTTATGCTGCATGATGGTGATGATTGTTTCTTTGATATGACCATTACTTCTGTTTTCTTACTAATCAGACAGATCTTTATTGTTGCTTTCCTTTACTATTATGTCTATCATTTCTTGTAGTTCGTCTCTGTCTCTGCTATTAAGACTGTGCTATCCGCATATTGCAAATTATTTATGTTGTGACCGTTGACTTCGTTCCTTTTTTGTTTACTATTGATCTCATAATATGTTTGCTGTAAAGTGAAAACAAATCCGGCAACAGAACACAGCCTTGTCTGACTCCTTGTTTTATAAGGTGAAATTGTCCTGTTTGGTTGTTAATTCGTATAGCTGCTGTTTGTTGCCAGTACATGTTTTTTATGATTTGCAGATCCTTGCGGATCATACTCACTCAAAATCACTAACATAGAATTAAATCACTAACATAGAATTATGGAAAAGTACCAGTCAAATATCACTGGACAAAGAGATACAATGTAGACAATGGTGTGAGATAGGACAAACACTGTGGAAGAAAACAGAATACTACATGACAGGCCTGTTTTTGGAATCTCTCTAGGGGAGAAGACATGGTGGAAGACCAAAATATTCTTGGAGAAGATGGAAGCAGAGATGAAGATGATGGGGAAGATATGGAATGATCTTGAAAGAATAGAAAGAAACAGGACGACTTGGAAAGTGTTTGTTAAAGACCTATGCTTCATAAGGAGCTGAAAGGTAGAAGAAGAAGAAATCAATATAGATCTCTGGATTTGATAGCCATTTCTTGTTACTATGCCAACAATTGGGGAGCCGCGATAGCTCAGTGGTTAGTGAACTGGACTACAAAGGACAAGAGGTAGGGTTCAATCCCAACTGATGGCTTCCAGGTTCACCCAGCCTTTAATGGGTATCGGATTTTTTTCTGGGAATGTAAAGCGGCACGGGCGTAATACCGACCACATTACCTTAAAAATCATGTGCCGAGGGTCTGTAAAATGTATGGTCAATAACACCATATTCCCTATATGCCACTTGGCGTGACGGGGGTACTTTACTTTTTTTTTTTTTTATGCCAATTGAGACAAAATCTGTAATGTAGGAAGCAAATTAGATAACCTGGACCTCAATATTTAAAAATACATCAGCAATATTGAACTCCAATATGCTTGCCAATCAATCTCAATATGGATATCTTGTTGTGCATCTCTTCATTAGCGTGCCAACAACTAAATCTGTACTGAAGCTATCAAATTTTCACAAAATGTCAGTATCATCTTATTGACGTGACATTATGCTGCTGTTTATTCATTGTTTTGATAATAGTCAAGTGATTATTTCTAAGCAACTCACTACTGTGTTCATGTAAACAAAAAAATGATGCACAATTAATGCAATTACAAATTAATGACTTCTTTCATAAGTGACATTGCTTGTTCTGCTGTTTATCATTTTTATTTTTTATTGAATTTTAAAAATAATTTCTGTTTAATATTCATGAAAAAAACCCTCTCATTCTTTGATGTACATTCAAGTTACATTACCCCAAAAATCATGTGCTGAAGGTCTGTAAAATATAGGGTCACTAACACCATATTTCCCTATACGCCACTTGGCGTGACGGTGGTACTTTACTTACTACATTCAAGTTGACTGAAATTTAACGTTACAGATGTAAATTTTAATGAAGTTTGTGGTTAAAATTGAAAATTTAACATCAATTGAGTGTTAATAATTCAAATATTCCATCTTTTAAAAAACACATTATCGACACAGCTCTATAGTCACAGTTCACAAACTCATCTGGTTTTGTATCTTGCTGGCATCTAAGTCTTTCGGTACACTATGCTCGGTAAAAATTTGTTATGGCCATCTATGAATATAAAAAAAACATTGTGGGTGGTCTATTTTATAGTGGCTAAAGAGACTGCCAAGAGTCTGACAATGCTCCAAGTTATGTGAGAAAATCAGCACAACTCTGACTATCATGAAATCACAAACATGATAATCTAACACCCACCACTTGCAGGAATGTATGTTACAGCCCACCACTTACTCCCTGCTATCAGCTTTACCACAGAACTAAAATAAAATTATTTGCCTGTTCCTCGTGATAATCTAACTTCTGTGTATTTTGAATTTAACATTCAAGGGTTATCAAATTATTGCTTTAAATGAAAATGTTATCAAAGTAGCCATGAAGACGGAGCTAGTTTGAGATACCTGAGGAATAAAGGCAGGGGTTGATGGGTGTCCTAGTGAACTCTGTTGTTGGAGACCGTGGATCTTTGATAGCTGGACCGATGTCTGTCACAGATTTAGAGCATTTCTGATTGTCGCATGGCAGACCTGGCGTTCTCACCACGATGATCGGAGTTCTGTCAATGACTCTCGATGGAGATCTGGGGTCCAGAGACAGCAGCCGCATGTTGCATAATCTCTGTGAAGGTGTGACCTCCTGTGGTGCCACCTTGGTGTGCACTGACTCTTCTTCATAAACAGAGGCAAAATCTTGAGAAAATGATCCACCCATGTTTCTGTAACAATAAAGAGGCAGTAAACAGCAAGACACAAAATAGAAAACTATTAGGAATATAGGTTTTGTGCAAAGGATGGGAAATGTATCTTGTCCACGTAGTTTTATCTAACTACTGCACACCTGGGAGCCGCGATAGCTCAGTGGTTAGTGAACTGGACTACAAAGGACAAGGGGTAGGGTTCGATCCCAACCGGCGACTTCCAGGTTCACCCAGCCTTAAATGGCTACCAGATTTTTTTCTGGGAAAGTAAAGCGGCACGGGCGTAATACCGACCACATTACCCCAAAAATCATGTACCGAAGGTCTGTTAAATATAGGGTCACTAACACCATATTAGAAATAATAGTTAGTAAAGAATAGTGACACTGTGACCTTCCAGGCATGTCGTAAGAGGCGACTAAGGAGGTTGATCGATGGCTTGACAAGCTGTCATTGTAAAAAGTATTGTTATGGAAACAGCGCCATAGATTTTAGAGCAGTGATCTCTGCAATATGTGCCATTTTGGCACGCAAGGTTTCTGTTTTTGAGATTGTGGTTCTGCCCTATGTGCCGTCTTCGGCTCGAAAGGACAATAGAACACCATATTTCCCTATACGCCACTTGGCGTGACGGGGGTACTTTACTGTTTTTTTCTACTGCACACCTATCAAACTACTACACCTATCAAACTACTGCACCTTTCAAACTACTGCACCTTTCAAACTACTGCACCTATCAAACTACTGCACCTATCAAACTACTGCACCCATCAAACTACTGCACCCATCTAACTACTGCACCCATCAAACTACTGCACCTATCAAACTACTGCACCTATCAAACTACTGCACCTATCAAACTACTGCACCTATCTAACTACTGCACCTATCAAACTACTGCACCATCTAACTACAGTACCTATCTAACAACCAATAAGGTAGTGAGTGGTGTTCATCCTTTGGCAGCAAAGTCAGCCCTTAGTTGCTATGTCCCATATAGGGCGTTGGAAGCAGATGATAGTGGTCGGAGTATGTCTTATCTTCAATGTTCAGCAGGATGGGGACAGTTTCTGCACTGACCCAGATGTTTAGATTTCTACTAGACTCAATATGCCCAGGTGAATTCAGTACATGGTCCTTGTCCGTAGCTTCACAACAAATGCTTTTAAAGCTAATCTGCCTATTATTTTATTGCACAAGACATTGAACCTTCAATATATTGAGTCTGCCTGATATCTATCTCAGTGCCATCTATTTCCTCTGCTGTGACCAGTCAGCCTGTTTCTAAACAGTAATTACCAGGTGATTTAGATTTGGTTATCTTCAGCACTTGATGGTGTCTGCATCCAATTGGCACAATCCTATTAGTGTTACACTGTTCTATAATAAATGCACAACTGAGATCATCATTGTTCATATGATTAAACAAGTACAACATATTTAATAATACAGGACATCAGTGGAATACAACAGCCCTTGAAGTGATATGATACAGATATATGATCTTTACATTTCTGATTTAGTAGCAGCCCAGAGAAGTCAGTTTTAGCTCTTTCTGTATGTTTTGACACACTGTACATCATGCTGATTTCAGTCGCACATGTTGTACGTTTAGACACACTGTACATCATGCTGATTTCAGTCGCACATGTCGTATGTTTAGACACACTGTACATCATGCTGATTTCAGTCGCACATGTCGTATATTTTGACACACTGTACATCATGCTGATTTCAGTCGCACATGTCGCACGTTTTGACACACTGTAATCATGCTGATTTCAGTCGCACATGTCGTATATTTTGACACACTGTACATCATGCTGATTTCAGTCGTACATGTATATTTTGACACACTGTACATCATGCTGATTTCAGTCGCACATGTCGTATGTTTAGACACACTGTACATCATGCTGATTTCAGTCGCACATGTATATTTTGACACACTGTACATCATGCTGATTTCAGTCGCACATGTCGCACGTTTTGACACACTGTAATCATGCTGATTTCAGTCGCAAATGTCGTACATTTTGACACACTGTACATCATGCTGATTTCAGTCGCACATGTCGTACATTTAGACACACTGTACATCATGCTGATTTCAGTCGCACATGTCGTATATTTTGACACACTGTAATCATGCTGATTTCAGTCGCACATGTCGTACGTTTTGACACACTGTACATCATGCTGATTTCAGTCGCACATGTACGTTTTGACACACTGTATATCATGCTGATTTCAGTCGCACATGTTGTACGTTTTGACACACTGTATATCGTGCTGATTTCAGTCGCACATGTCGTACATTTTGACACACTGTACATCATGCTGATTTCAGTTGCACATGTTGTACGTTTTGACACACTGTATATCATGCTGATTTCAGTCGCACATGTCGTACGTTTAGACACACTGTACATCGTGCTGATTTCAGTCGCACATGTCGTACGTTTTGACACACTGTACATCGTGCTGATTTCAGTCGCACATGTCGTACATTTAGACACTGTACATCGTGATGATTTCAGTCGCACATGTCGTACATTTTGACACACTGTACATCATGCTGATTTCAGTCGCACATGTTGTACGTTTTGACACACTGTACATCATGCTGATTTCAGTCGCACATGTCGCACGTTTTGACACACTGTAATCATGATAATTTCAGACGCAAATATCGTACATTTTGACACACTGTACATCATGCTGATTTCAGTCGCACATGTCGTACATTTAGACACACTGTACATCATGCTGATTTCAGTCGCACATGTCGTATATTTTGACACACTGTAATCATGCTGATTTCAGTCGCACATGTTGTACGTTTTGACACACTGTATATCATGCTGATTTCAGTCGCACATGTCGTACGTTTAGACACACTGTACATCGTGCTGATTTCAGTCGCACATGTCGTACGTTTTGACACACTGTACATCGTGCTGATTTCAGTCGCACATGTCGTACATTTAGACACACTGTACATCGTGATGATTTCAGTCGCACATGTCGTACATTTTGACACACTGTACATCATGCTGATTTCAGTCGCACATGTTGTACGTTTTGACACACTGTACATCATGCTGATTTCAGTCGCACATGTCGCACGTTTTGACACACTGTAATCATGCTGATTTCAGTCGCAAATGTCGTACATTTTGACACACTGTACATCATGCTGATTTCAGTCGCACATGTCGTACATTTAGACACACTGTACATCATGCTGATTTCAGTCGCACATGTCGTATATTTTGACACACTGTAATCATGCTGATTTCAGTCGCACATGTCGTACGTTTTGACACACTGTACATCATGCTGATTTCAGTCGCACATGTACGTTTTGACACACTGTATATCATGCTGATTTCAGTCGCACATGTTGTACGTTTTGACACACTGTATATCGTGCTGATTTCAGTCGCACATGTCGTACATTTTGACACACTGTACATCATGCTGATTTCAGTTGCACATGTTGTACGTTTTGACACACTGTATATCATGCTGATTTCAGTCGCACATGTCGTGCATTTTGACACACTGTACATCATGCTGATTTCAGTCGCACATGTTGTACGTTTTGACACACTGTACATCATGCTGATTTTAGTCGCACATGTACGTTTTGACACACTGTATATCATGCTGATTTCAGTCGCACATGTCGTGCATTTTGACACACTGTATATCATGCTGATTTCACTCGCATATGTCGTACATTTAGACACACTGTATATCATGCTGATTTCACTCGCACATGTATGTTTTGACACACTGTACATCATGCTGATTTCAGTCACATATGTCATACATTTAGCAGTGGAGTATGTCACATTCAATATTATTCGCATAAACTATCATCAAAATGTATTCTTATTGTAAAACTTATACATAGCCTTCATTGACCAGGAAAAATCATTCGACAGAGTAAACAGAGAACAACTGTGGGAGATACTAACAACATACGGAGTAAGCCAACATCTAACCAACCTTATTAAAAGCCTCCACATCAACAGCAGTTGCAGGGTCAGAACAGCAGCAGGCTTACACAGACCACTTCGAAGTTAGATCAGGCGTAAGACAGGGGTGCGTACTATCCCCCCTGCTGTTTATTACATACATGGACCATATATGCAAGCTAGCCAACCCATCAGAGACAGAGGAGATCAACAAACTTTTATTTGCAGACGATCAGGCACTAATACATGAAACAATAGAAGACCCACAAGAACACTTAAACAAACTCAACATCTCAGGCACAAAATACAACATGAAAATCAACATCAACAAAACAGAAGTCATGAATGTCGCCAAAAATAAACAGAACATCAACATAACTATAGAAGGCAGACAACTAAAACAAGTAGAGGAATTCAAATACCTAGGAAGTCTAATGACAAAAGATAATTCTCAAACAGCAGAGATAGAATCAAGATGCAACAAAGAAAAAGCTCTGGAGTCAAAACGAGCACTATACAATACAATCTTCATCCCAATTCTGTGCTACCAGTGCCAGACCTGGACCCTAGATGCAAGAACAATAAGAAAAATAACCTCTACAGAGATTAAATGTGTTAGACAAATGACAGGAAACAGTCTGAGAGATAAGATCAGAAATGAAGAACTGAGAAAAAAGCTAGGAATAGCCCCCGCCATAGAATATATAAGGAAACAACAGATAAAATGGTTTGGCCACGTGACAAGGCAGAAAGAACAAAACACAACACAACGAGCCTTCAACAAACGTTATGAGAACACCAGACCCAAGGGTTGACCACGAAAAAGATGGATCTATGGAATATTAGAAGCACTAGGAAACATAACAGCAGCAGAGGCGAACAGAAGAGCAAAAGACCGCAAATTATAATATCTCGCTTGGAAGCTGAAAGGCAGATGAGGAAGGAAAGAAGAAGTGTGAGGTGAGAGAGTCTTGTATCATCTTGGTATTGGTGAATTATAATACTGTGTTCAATTTTCTAAAAATTCATATATAAATATGTCATGTGCTAGATAAACACATAGATTGATATTTAAAATCATGAAAAATTTAGTCTCTGAAATCTCTTCTGTTGAATTGATAGAAACCTGCACTGAAAAAGTTTATCATTCACACATTTTTTTTTTTAAGAAAAGTGGCTTTGCTTGGCACTTTAGAGTGCATACATAACTTTTTTTTCTTCAATAATTAGGCCACAAAGACAAGAATAAATTAACATGAATAAAATATGCTGATCTGTTTCTAACAATTTGTCATGGTTACATTTTTTTCAGTTGAAATATTTCCCACCGACAGCTGAGGAGATTTCCCCCGTCATAAAATTGGCAAACTTTATTTTTTAAAAACCACCCCCTTTCTACAATAATGTTGTACTTTTTATGACACACTTTAAAAAAAAATCCAACATAGTAGAAAACATATCCAACACTCAGGGGTCACAGGAATTAGACAGAGGGAAGGGAGGATGTTTGCCCGCAGCAAACTGTCAAATTTCAATTACAATTACAATTCAGAATTTGTATTCTGAGGAAGTAATTTTTATGACAGAATCACAAAAACAGGGTTAGTATTTAACCAAAGTGATTAAATAGCTGACATTTTTAACACATTAAATTGATCAATAATTCAGTGTGAGTGTCTTCCCTTTTGCCACATTGCAATAAATCTGGCTATTATTTTGTTTGTTTCTTTCTGCTCGGAGTAATGTGTTGCATTTTATTCAGAGTCTCTAATCTTTTCTGTTCGCCCGTGCGCTGCCGGGGCCCGAAAGGGGAGTAAAGAATTGCGGCGCTGTACCCTACCAGGCATGTTCGTAAGAGGCGAGAAAGGAGGGTTAGGCATGGGACTGGCTATCCCATACTGTAAAATAAATAAGCCGAAAAAACTTCACAAACATGGACAAGTCAAAGAAAGATAAAGTTAATCCGTCAACCAGGAAAGAGAAGGGCTCTCTGTCTAAGAGACGTATGACGCAATCCGGAGAAAGCCGTAAGGAGTCCGGGTTGCCGACTCACCCTTTGTCTACCAGGAAATTCTCCAGAATCTGGGAGCGGAATAAAACTGAATACAGGGGAGATGATTTTATCATCAGGACACCAGGAACCAGGAGCACAACATAGTGAAGGGGTAGCTATAATACTATCAAAGAATGCACAGAAGACACTAATAGAATGAAAGGCAGTGGGACCAAGACTGGTGAGACCAACATTTAAAACAACCAAAAACAAAATAAAATTACACATTATACAATGCTATGCACCAACCAACGATAAGGATGATTCAGTTAAAGATGATTTCTATAAACAGCTACAATGCCAGATGGATGCAAGACGAGCCAAGGATATTATAATCTTGATGGGAGACCTAAATGCTATGGTAGGATCAGACAACATAGGTTTCGAAGAGATTATGGGAAAATATGGACTTGGAGATATAAACGAGAATGGAGAGATATTTGTGAATTTCTGCGCCCTTAATCAAATGAGCCTAGGAGGAACAATATTCCAACATAAAAGAATACACAAAGCTACATGGGTGTCACCAGATCATAGAACGGAAAACCAAATTGATCACATATGTATTAATAATAAGTTTAAGTCATCCTTACAGGATGTAAAAGTATATAGAGGGGCAGATGTAGCTTCTGATCATCATCTTCTGTTAGCCAAACTTAAAATTAAACTAAAAAGGTATACTACAACAAATAAGGGTAGAAAGTATTTCAATGTAGGGTTTCTTAAAGAACAAGGAATTAAAGATAAATTTGCAGTCACAATATCAAACAAATACCAAGTCCTCCAACAACTAGAAAATACAATAAATATAGAAGTTCATTGGAAACAGGTAAAAGATATATGGAAAGAGACATGTGAAGAAACACTGGGGAAAAGAGAACGCCAGAATAAGGCATGGATGACAGCAGAGACCCTGGACAAAATTAAAGAAAGAAAGAACAAGAAAGCAGACATAAATAAAAGCAAAACAAGAAGTAATAAAGCCAAGACACAGGAAGCTTACACAGAGGTGAACAAATAAGTGAGAAGATGCATTAAAAGGGATAAGAGGAAATATATAGATGAACTAGCTAATGAGACAGAAGAAGCAGCAAATAAAGGGAATATGAAAGAACTGTACAACAGCACAAAGAAATTAGGTGGAAAATACAAACAGATCAACGCCTTTATCAAAGATAAGAAAGGAAATCTGCTTAGTAATATAAGGGAACAAATGGAGAGATGGAAAGAGCACTTTGAAGAACTTTTGAACAGACCCAGCTCAAATAATCCTCCAGATATACTACCAGCAGAAGAAGAGTTACACGTTAACTGCGGAAAACCAAGCAAAGAAGAAATAATGAAAGCCATCAAACTATTAAAAAATGGTAAAGCCACAGGACCAGATGAAATTCCTTCGGAAGCCATCAGAGCAGATACACCTCTACCAAGATGTTACATGATCTATTGGGTAAAATTTGGGAGAGGGAAGAAATACCTAAAGACTGGAGAGAAGGTTATATGATCAAACTACCAAAGAAAGGAAGTTTACAGGAGTGCACAAATTATAGGGGAATTATGCTACTATCAGTGCCAGGAAAAATATTAGGCAGAATCATTCTGGAGAGACTAAAGGAGGCTATAGAGAAACACTTGAGAGATGAACAAGCAGGTTTTAGGAAGAACAGATCATGTGCTGATCAAATAACTACTCTACGTATAATAGTTGAACAAAGTTTAGAACTAAAATCCCCACTTTATATTGGATTCATAGATTACGAAAAGGCATTTGATAGCTTAGACAGAAGAATGCTTTGGAAGTTGCTGAGTCATTATGGAATCCCCATAAAGTTTATTAACCTGATAAAAACAATGTATGAAGGAACAAAATGTAGAGTGGTGCATGAAGGACAGCTTACAGAAGCATTTTAAATAAGAACAGGAGTAAGGCAAGGATGCCTCCTGTCCCCATTTCTCTTTCTACTGGCCATAGACTGGATTATGAAAATAACTCAAAACAACAGAAATGGGATCCAGTGGTCACTGACCAAACAACTTGATGATTTAGACTTTGCTGATGACATAGCTCTCTTATCACACAGCCATCAACAGATGCAGGATAAAATGAGCATACTTGATGAGAGATCACAACAGCTAGGACTAAAGATTAATAGAGATAAGACCAACATTATGAGAATTAATGCAGTTGGCAATAACCAAATAAAACTAGGAGAAATACCTCTATTAGATGTACAATCTTACATATATCTGGGCAGTAATATAGATAAAGAGGGAGGAACAGAAAATGATACCAAAATAAGGATATCAAAAGCAAGAGGAGCTTTCATTGCACTGGTAAACATATGGAAATCCAAAGAAATTAGGTTAAATACAAAAATAACAATTTTCAACTCAAATGTTAAGTCGGTCCTATTATATGGCTGTGAAACATGGAGAATAACAAAATTGACAATCACGAAGGTACAGACTTTCATTAATGGATGCTTACGCAGAATAAAGGGATGGAAATGGCAGGACAAAGTCACTAACGTGGAATTATGGAAATGTACCGGTCAAATACCAGTGGATAAAGAGATACAGCGAAGACGATGGATAGGACACACACTACGGAAGCCAACTGAGAGTATTACACAACAGGCCCTTTTTTGGAATCCCCAGGGGAAAAGACAAAGAGGAAGACCAAGGAATTCTTGGAGAAGACAGATCGAAGCAGAGATGAAGATGATGGGGAAGACATGGAATGATCTTAAAAGAATTACAAAAAACAGAATGACTTGGAAAGTGTTTGTTGAAGACCTATGCTCCACTGGGAGCAAAAAGATAGAAGAATCTATTCTGTTGTTAGGAGACCTCTGGGTAAGGAGCACCCTAAACTTTCTTGAAAAAATAAAATTAAATGTGCAAGAACTAGAAGCAGCTGATATTCAAATATGTGAGGTCAATCAGGGGTGATCACTTGGTCAGCAGAAAGAGGCTAAACTAGGAATTTACCCACTTTAAAAAAAAAGTCCAGTGGTAGTTTTGGGAAGTTCTTTCACACTAACATTACAGCATCTCTACTATGTGCCGTGTACAACTCTCACCTCACACTAACATTACAGTATCTCTACTATGTGCCGTGTACAACTCTCACCTCACACTAACATTACAGCATCTCTACTATGTGCCGTGTACAACTCTCACCTCACACTAACATTACAGTATCTCTACTATGTGCCATGTACACTCTAACCTCACACTAACATTACAGTATCTCTACTCTGTGCCGTGTACAACTCTCACCTCACACTAACATTACAGTATCTCTACTATGTGCCATGTACACTCTCACCTCACACTAACATTACAGTATCTCTACTATGTGCTGTGTACAACTCTCACCTCACACTAACATTACAGTATCTCTACTATGTGCTGTGTACAACTCTCACCTCACACTAACATTACAGTATCTCTACTATGTGCCATGTACACTCTCACCTCACACTAACATTACAGTATCTCTACTCGTCTACGTCTGAAGACTATGTCGTCTTATTCCTATCACCAAGCTTGTTCAATCTATACACTAAGCAAATCTTTAAAAATATAGAGATGCCAGGCCTACAAATTAATGGAAAGATAATCAATAACCTAAGATATGCTGATGATACTGTACTACTAGCAGAAAATCCTAAAGATCTACAACAATTTCTTAATGAAATAAACATGATAAGCAAAAAATATGGACTAGATATGAATATCAAAAAGACTAAAACTATGATCATAAACTAAACAAAGGAAATACTCAAAACCCACAAATGGATATAAAAATTGAAGGAATAGACCTGGAGACAGTTCAGAACTACAACTACCTTGGACTTGGACATACTATAACCAGTGATGGAAAATCTACAACTGAAATAAACAAAAGAATAGGAATGGCAAAACGTAATTTTAATGTCATGAAGAACATACTAACATCAAAACAAATAATACCAGGACTAAAACTAAGAATAGCAAAATGTTACATCTTCTCAATATTCCTGTAATGGTGCAGAAACATTCAAACATGGACATTAGACAAGAAAACAGAACAGAGAATTGAAGCCTCTGAAATGTGGATTTAATTTATAGAAATAGAAGAATAGGTAGAATTGGATGGAAGGAAAAGAAAACAAACAATTAAGTCTTAAAACAAGTAAAAATGAAAAGAGAACTACTAAACACAATTCAAACAAGACAAATTCGATTTTTGGGCCATGTTAAAAGACACAACAGCCTAACTAAAAGTAATCCTGGAGGGGAAAATACAAGGTAAAAGAGGCAGAGGCAGACCAAGACTAACATGGACGAGTAACATCGAAAGATGAACAAATCAACCTATGACAACCTGCACCATCAACAATAGACAGAGTAGAATGGAGCTCCATAACATTAACTCCATAGTAGCCAACATGCGTTGCGGAGACGGCACTCGCGATGATGATGATGAGTTTCTTATGACTTTAAGTTTAAGTACAATAAATAACACAGATAAAACTGTAACTAACTTAACAAACTCATGTGTAGACTGTAAGAAGAATAATACGACCATAGTCCGATCATACCCACTACAAGTAGATGATCTCTCAAATCTCTGTCCTGTCTCTAGTCTATATACTATACAACGTCTACGTGACCGATTTACAATTTACTTCTTACACTACACAGTCACAGTCAAGTAGTGAGGACATCGCTACACAACAAACACATTTTAATTTACAAATATTCAACACAAGAATGACAAGCAAGTTTACTTATTTAACAAGTACTTAATTTACTCAGTATACAATCTATAACAAGTCTTTTTTTCTGACAACTGACAGTCGTGAATTGTTGAAGCTGCAGCAGCCCAAACAACACTTCTTAATTCTTACCTAGCTGGAGTGGGTCTTCCAAGCTGAACTGTTGACTTGTTGAAGAGTAAACTTGACTCCAGAAAACAACAACCACAGGTTTACTCGATATAATAACACAGATCTAAATCTTCACGTCCGTAAATCCACTAAATTCTCTCACATGATGTAAATCTGATCAGTAACAACAACAAAGTGAAGAACATATTTCATTAAAAAGCCAACCCGTCTCGAGCAAACGGCAGGGCAGACATTTAAAGTTGGCGCGACAGCCAATCAAATCGTTGGCTTACACCGGATGTTTGGCAAAGTGAAATCTCATTGGTTGGACCGATTATTTAAACATAATGATCCGTCCTTAAAAATTGATGGCAAGGATCTGAGGCGCAAAAAAAACATGTAGGCCCCTACTGGCAACAAACAGCAAACATAAGAATTACCAACTAAACATGACAGTTCCAATATATAAAACAAGGAGTCAGATAAGGCTGTGCTCTGTGGCCGGTTTGTTTTCACTTTACAGCGAACATATTATGAGATCAATCTTCTTCTTCTTTCCTTCCTCATCTGCCTTTCAGCGTCGAGGGGAGATATAATTTGCAGTCTTTTGCTCTTGTGTTCGCCTCTGCTGCTGTTATGTTTCCTAGTGCTTCTAAAATTCCATCGACCCATCTTTTTCGTGGTCGACCCTTGGGTCTGGTGTTCTCACAACGTTTGTTGAAGGCTCGTTGTGTTGTGTTTTGTCCTTTCTGCCTTGTCACGTGGACAAACCATTTTATCTGTTGTTTCCTTATATATTCTATGGCGGGGGCTATTCCTAGCTTTTTTCTCAGTTCTTCATTTCTGATCTTATCTCTCAGACTGTTTCCTGTCATTCGTCTAACACATTTCATCTCAGCAGAGGTTATTTTTCTTATTGTTCTTGCATCTATGGTCCAGGTCTGGCATTGGTAGCACAACGTTGGGATGAAGATTGTATTGTATAGTGCTCGTTTTGCCTCCAGAGTTCATTCCTTGTTGGGCAGTAGTGGTGATAACTGTCCAATGATTTGACAAGCTTTGTTGCATCTTGACTCTATCTCCGCTGTTTGTGAATTATCGTTTGTCATTAGACTTCCTATGTATTTGAATTCCTCTACTTGTTTTAGTTGTCTGCCTTCTATAGTTATGTTGATGTTCTGTTTATTTTTGGCGACATTCATGACTTCTGTTTTGTTGATTTTCATGTTGTATTTTGTGCCTGAGCTGTTGAGTCTTTTTAAGTGTTCTTATAGGTCTTCTATTGTTTCATGTATTAGTGCCTGATCGTCTGCAAATAAAGGTTTGTTGATCTCCTCTGTCTCTGATGGGTTGGCTAGCTTGCATATATAGTCCATGTATGTAATAAACAGTAGGGTGGATAATACGCACCCCTGTCTTACACCTGATTTATTTTTGAAGTGGTCTGTGTAGCCTGCTGTTGTTCTGACCTTGCAGCTGCTGTTGATGTAGAGACCTTTAATAAGGTTGGTTAGATGTTGGCTGACTCCGTATGTTGTTAGTATCTCCTACAGTTGTTCTCTGTCGAATGTTTTTTTCCTGGTCAATGAAGGCTGTGTATACGTTTTAAGAGGCCGAGGCAGACCAAGACTAACATTGACGAGTAACATCAAAAGATGGACAAATCAGCCTATGACAACCTGCACCATCAAAGCAAGAGACAGAGCAGAATGGCGCTCCATGGTAGCCAACCTTCGTTGCAGAGACGGCACTTGATGATGATGATGATGATAAACTTTGATTGTGTTTTGTCGTTTTTTCTGCAAGCTGTTTTAGTGTGAATAGTGCGTCAGTACATCCTCTGTTTTTTTTTTTCGGAACCCCATTTGAGAATCGCTTAACTGTAGTTCTATTATCGGTTTCAGGCTTTTTTCCAAGAATTTTGCGTACAGCCTTCCTACACCTACATGACTGAGAAGAGATATACCTTTATATTGATTGCAGTCTCTTTTGCTACCTTTCTTTTTCCATATTGGTGCGATTATTGCCTGTTACCAGTCTTCTGGGGCTTGTTGTTGGCGCCATGCTGCATTAAATATTCTGTGCAGCCATTGCACTCCCGTTTCTCCTGCTGCTGCTATTATTTCTATTGGTATGTTATCTATCCCTGGTGCTTTATTTCTTGGTGTATATTTGATTACTTCTTCGATTTCCTCTTTCACGATGTTGGGTTCAGTATTTGTGAGTTCTAGTGTGGTTTTTGTTGTCTTATTGGTAGTTGGTATGTGTAACAGGTTTTCAAAATATTCTTTCCATCTCTGTTGCATATGTTGGTTATTTGATATTGGCTGTCTGCCTTCGTCATTTATGAGCTCAATAGGATCATGGTTTTCTTTTCTCGCTTTTGTGGCTTTTACTGCTTTGTAGAAATCTCTTGTGGGGTGTCTTCAAGTCCCTGCTCATGTTTTGTCCGAATTCTGTCCATTTCTTTCGCTTAGCTCTTGTTTCAATAGTAGATAAAAAAAAGAATTGAAGTCAACGGTCACAACATAAATAATTTGAGATATGCGGATGACACAGTCTTAATAGCAAAGCCAGAGAATGATCTACAAGAAATGATAGACACAATAGTAAAAGAAAGCAACAAGAAAGGTCTCAGTCTGAATAGTAAGAAAACAGAAGTAATGGTTATATCGAAGAAACAATCATCACCATCATGCAGCATAAAAATAAACAGGATAAATCTGTGCAAACAAGTGCAACGCGTCAAATGCTTGGGCATAATAATAACATCAGATGGAAGATGCACCACAGAAATAAAAAGCAAAAAAGATGAGGCCAAAATAGCATTTCAGAAAATGAAAAACGTGTGTATCAATAGAATTGAGAAAGAGAGTTTATTGGTGTTATATAGAGACAGTATCTGCTGTCTGACCTATGGAAGCGAATCACTGACCGTAGACAAACAAATGAAAAGACGATTAGAGGCCATAGAGATTGGATTTCTCAGAATGTTGAAAGTTTCCTTGACAGCTAAAAAGACCAATTAGGAAATTCGCAAAGAGGCCAACACAAAAATGGAACTGCTAAGAAACATAAGAAAGAAACAATCAAAATTTTTTGGGCACACTATGAGAAGAGGAAAGTTGGAATACTAGGTTACAACTGGCAAAATACAAGGAAAGAGAGATCGCGGATGACAAAGAGAGAAGATACTAGATAGCTTGTTGTCATGGCATGGAAAACAGTCAACATGAGAATTGAAGTATACATTGTGCATAGAAGATTGTGGAATGACATGATCGCCCACGCCAACAGGTATGACACATGATGATAATGATCTATCTGTCTGTCTGTCTGCCTGTCTATTCGTCCATTCGTTTGTCTGTCTGGATATCTATCCATCCGTCCGTCTATTGGTTATGGAAGGCCTCGGTATCACTGCAAACGAATTAAAATCCATAATTGCTCAACCGCCCGTGCCAGTGGAATCATCCGAATTACTAACTCATCTCCCAAACAAAGAAAGGTAACTGTAGTCCCCATCATAGCAGTCTCAGCACACGCCAAAAGACATAAGGCGAAACCACGCAGAAAGTGAACACAGCCAACTGTTACGATATCATAATTCATCGTAAACAAGCGGGCTATCGAAACAGGATCAAAACGGATGAGACACACAGCTCACGGTGTGCACAGAGCACTTAAATCAGTAGCTCCTGCAACAAGCCGGACTTGGAATATGAGGAAACTGCAAGAAGGAACACTTTTCAGACATAGCCTTCAATGGTTCCTGACGCCTATTCACCATATACCATGGGAGTTCACGTACTCCCGAAAATGATGATCGTCGTAGTCCGTCCGTCTATCCGTCCATGTTTCTGTCTACTGTTCTTTCAAATGCATTTCCTACTCCAAACTTTAATATAGTGTCTTTCACACTTCAGACTTTAGTTTTGTGTCTTTCCTGCTCCAGACTTTAGTTTAGTGTCTTTACTACGCCATAATCCTCACCAATCACCATCAAGGGCGTTCTTCTCGAGAATGCATGGAAAAAGACCAAGAGGAAGACCCAGAAGAAGATGGATAGATGCAGTGACAGAGACATGTAACAACAAAGGAAAATCACTCATTCAGAAAATTCGAGCAGCACAAGAACGACAAATGATATAAACCACGACACCTTTTAGGTATCAGTGAAAGAGAAAAGGAGCATAAGAAGAAGACTACGCCATACTTTAGTTTAGTGTCTTTACTACTCCAGACTTTAGTTTAGTGTCTTTACTACGCCAGACTTTAGTTTAGTGTCTTTACTACTCCAGACTTGAGTTTAGTGTCTTTACTACGCGAGGCTTTAGTTAAGTGTCTTTACTACGCCAGACTTTAGTTTAGTGTCTTTACTACTCCAGACTTTAGTTTAGTATCTTTTCTACTCCAGACTTTAGTTTAGTGTCTTTACTACGCCAGACTTTAGTAGTTTAGTGTCTTTACTACGCCAGACTTTAGTTTAGTGTCTTTACTACTCCAGACTTTAGTTTAGTGTCTTTACTACTCTAGACTTGAGTTTAGTATCTTTCCTACTCCAGACTTTAGTTTAGTGTCTTTCCTACTCCAGACTTAAGTTTAGTGTCTTTACTACTCCAGACTTTAGTTTAGTGTCTTTACTACTCCAGACTTGAGTTTAGTATCTTTCTTACTTCAGACTTCAGTTTAGTGTCTTTACTACGCCAGACTTTAGTTTAGTGTCTTTACTACTCCAGACTTTAGTTTGTGTCTTTACTACTCCAGATTTTAATGTAGTTCCTTTCCTACCCCAGACGTTAATGTAGTTCTTTTCCTACCCCCGGCTTTAGTTTGGTGTTTTTCTTATTTCAGCATTTAGTTTGCTGTCAAAGACAGCTCTAAAGACAGTATCTCATGTTCTCAAGAAAGTATCTGCTGCTCTCAAGACAATATCTGCTGCTCTCAAGACAGCATCTGCTGCTTTCAAGACAGCATCTGTTGCTCTCAAGACAATATCTGGTGCTCTCAAGGCAGCATCTGCTGCTCTCAAGACAATATCTGGTGCTCTCAAGACAGCAACTGCTGTTCTCAAGACCATCTGCTGCTCTCAAGACTATCTGCTGCTCTCAAGACAATATCTGCTGCTCTCAAGACTATCTGCTGCTCTCAAGACAACATCTGCTGCTCTAAAGACAATATCTGATACTCTCAAGACAACATCTGCTGCTCTCAAGGTAATATCTGCTGCTCTCAAGACAATATCTGCTGCTCTCAAGACAACATCTGCTGCTCTCAAGACAACATCTGCTGCTCTCAAGACAGCATCTGCTGCTCTCAAGACTATCTGCTGCTCTCAAGACAACATCTGCTGCTCTCAAGACAATATCTGCTGCTCTCAAGACAACATCTGCTGCTCTCAAGACAACATCTGCTGCTCTCAAGACAGCATCTGCTGCTCTCAAGGTAATATCTGCTGCTCTCAAGACAGCATCTGGTGCTCTCAAGACAATATCTGCTGCTCTCAAGACAGCATCTGCTGCTCTCAAGACAATATCTGCTGCTCTCAAGACAGCATCTGCTGCTCTCAAGGTAATATCTGCTGCTCTCAAGACAGCATCTGGTGCTCTCAAGACAATATTTGCTACTCTCAAGACAATATCTGGTGCTCTCAAGACAATATCTGGTGCTCTCAAGACAGTATCTTCCAAGGGAAGACAACACTTGCTTTTCTCTTCTTGCATACATTGGTCACAGTTAAACAGAGTAAGAGTTCTTTGGTTAATGAAGTCAGTGACTGAGACAACGAGCACATTAAATGACAAAAGAAGACAAAGAGTCATCATATACAATTTCATGTTTGCTTTTGCTGGTTGTATTTTGTTGTCATAAAATATATCAATGGAACAGTTTTATTGTCGTCAACAGCGACTACACACAAAATAACAGAATGTTGTATATTGCTATTGATAATTCATGATATCAACAATAAGACATACACTTCTCTCTTCTTCTCTTTCATTCACCAACATCACTCACACTCTCTCACTCATCTCTACTCAATCATTCTTTCTCTCTCCCATACATTTTAGACTATTATTCATTCAACTACCCCCCTCCCATCCAGCTCACACAAAGAAAATCCCTTCCCCCACCTCTCAGGAATAAAATACCTTCCCTCCACATAAACATAACATCATCTGATCACTTTCAAATGTTGCAGTTAAGATGACACTAGTGCTACATTCTGGGGAACATATGGCCTTGTAGTCTTACAGCAATAAGAGCAGAATAAAATAAGAGTGCTATGAATGATGGGTTGGAAGAGGGGATCAGGAAATCTACATTTTGGGCCTGTAAGATTGTGGCTAGTGAACTAGCTCTCACTGATGTCCTAGTTGTTGTTAGAGCCACACACACACACATACAGCAACATCAGAAAGCTCTGACATCTCCTCTCACTGATGTCCTAGTTGTTGTTGTTAGAGCCACACACACACACACACATACAGCAACATCAGAAAGCTCTGACATCTCCTCTCACTGATGTCCTAGTTGTTGTTGTTAGAGCCACACACACACACACACAACATCATCAGAAAGCTCTGACATCTCCTTTCAGTCTGGACTCATCCTGCATGTGACACAACTCACGGGGCAGACCCAAACCTCAACCCAAACATTGACAAACAGTATAAATAATACAACTCAAACATACACTCATAAAGACAGAATCACTGGACATGTATGTACAACCCCATATTAAAATGACATCAGCAACTGGTGTCTCACTAGATGAAGCAGCTGGACAACTTATCATCACTGGAAGGTGTGCTGCTCACTCCATCCCTAAATGCTTGCACTCAAAACAAGAAAACACAAGCGATAGCTTCATGCAGTCACAGCTTGCAAATATGGTTAGGTAAAGTACTATTTTGTATCAGAATCATATAGAAATATCATCACCAATATATATATAATATATAATATGTGTATATATATACACATCATATGTGGCATAAAAATTGTACAAATGTCATGTAGGATATGTTGAAGTTCATATTTAATCAATACAGATAGCGAACATATGGTAGGACATGAAAATATGAGAATAATACCTGTGACTTGGCAGGAGCTGGCCAAGTTGTCTTGTGTAGTGTGGTCTTTTGTTGTAGCAGAATGTGATGAAAGAGAAAGTGACAAGGCTTGCTGTTGTAGCAGAATGTGATGAGAGAAAGTGACAAGGCTTGCTGTGGTAGCAGAATGTGATGAGAGAAAGTGACAAGGCTTGCTGTTGTAGCAGAATGTGATGGGAGAAAGTGACAAGGCTTGCTGTTGTAGCAGAATGTGATGAGAGAAAGTGACAAGGCTTGCTGTTGTAGCAGAATGTGATGAGAGAAAGTGACAAGGCTTCCAGACAATCTTGTATTTGCTCTCTCCTTATAAATGACAGAATAATTTCTGTGACCACACAATCAGTATTACATTGTGTTGCTGTCATTATTTGATAGAAGTCTTGAACAACGGGCTAATGTGTGATGTCTAAGGTCAGGATGTGTGACATTTTCACACGAAAATCACATTCAAGATGAGGACCTTCAACAGCAAATATTGTTATCAACACAGACTTGTGGAAGAGAGCAAGACAACAGTCAGCAGTACAGCTGGATATTAAAGATGATCAGAGGCAATAACAAAAGATGATCAGAGACAATAACAAAAGATGATCAGAGACAATAACAAAAGATGATCAGAGACAACAACATAAGATGATCAGAGACAATAACAAAAGATGATCAGAGACAATAACAAAAGATTATCAGAGGCAATAACAAAAGATGATCAGAGACAATAACAAAAGATGATCAGAGACAATAACAAAAGATGATCAGAGACAATAACAAAAGATGATCAGAGGCAATAACAAAAGATGATCAGAGACAATAACAAAAGATGATCAGAGACAATAACAAAAGATGATCAGAGACAATAACAAAAGATGATCAGAGACAATAACAAAAGATGATCAGAGACAATAACAAAAGATGATCAGAGGCAATAACAAAAGATAATCAGAGGCAAAGAGGCAATAACAAAAGATGATCAGAGACAATAACAAAAGATGATCAGAGGCAATAACAAAAGATGATCAGAGACAATAACAAAAGATGATCAGAGACAATAACAAAAGATGATCAGAGACAATAACCAAAGATGATCAGAGGCAATAACAAAAGATGATCAGAGACAATAACATAAGATGATCAGAGGCAACAACAAAAGATGATCAGAGACAACAACAAAAGATGATCAGAGACAATAACAAAAGATGATCAGAGACAATAACAAAAGATGATCAGAGGCAATAACAAAAGATGATCAGAGGCAATAACAAAAGATGATCAGAGGCAATAACAAAAGATGATCAGAGACAATAACAAAAGATGATCAGAGACAACAACAAAAGATGATCAGAGGCAATAACAAAAGATGATCAGAGGCAATAACAAAAGATGATCAGAGACAATAACAAAAGATGATCAGAGACAATAACAAAAGATGATCAGAGACAATAACAAAAGATGATCAGAGGCAATAACAAAAGATGATCAGAGACAATAACAAAAGATGATCAGAGACAACAACAAAAGATGATCAGAGACAATAACAAACACAGACTTGTAGGAGAGAACAAGACAACAATTAACTGGAGATAAAGATGGCCAGAGGAGACAAAAGTGAGAAGCTAAAATGAATATTCTCATGGAATCACCAAAGTGACACAAACAGAAATGTGAAGAGGCATATAGGGTGTTAGTACAGGGACAAATAATGACAAGTATGAAATGTGAAGAAGCATATAGGGTGTACAGGGACAAATAATGACAAGTATGAAATGTGAAGAGGCATATAGGGTGTTAGTACAGGGACAAATAATGACAAGTATGAAATGTGAAGAAGCATATAGGGTGTTAGTACAGGGACAAATAATGACAAGTATGAAATGTGAAGAAGCATATAGGGTGTTAGTACAGGGACAAATAATGACAAGTATAAAACATGAAGAGGCATATAGGGCTGCAGTAAAACTTGCGTTAGTACAGGGACAAATAATGACAAGTATGAAACATGAAGAGGCATATAGGGCTGCAGTAAAACTTGCGTTAGTACAGGGACAAATAATGACAAGTATGAAACGTATGATGGAAAGATAAGGGAGACAATACACATTAGTGGGTGAACATGAGAACACCAAAATATTGGAAGCTTTTGAAGAGGGAAGTGACAATGACACCCTCAAAGAATATCTATTAAGGAAGAGTGATTTCTGTAGCCTTGTTCCAATATATCAATTAAGGAAGAGTGATTTCTGTAGCCTTGTTCCAATATATCAATTAAGGAAGAGTGATTTCTGTAGCCTTGTTCCAATATATCTATTAAGGAAGAGTGATTTCTGTAGCCTTGTTCCAATATATCTATTAAGGAAGAGTGATTTCTGTAGCCTTGTTCCAATATATCTATTAAGGAAGAGTGATTTCTGTAGCCTTGTTCCAATATATCAATTAAGGAAGAGTGATTTCTGTAGCCTTGTTCCAATATATCAATTAAGGAAGAGTGATTTCTGTAGCCTTGTTCCAATATATCAATTAAGGAAGAGTGATTTCTGTAGCCTTGTTCCAATATATCTATTAAGGAAGAGTGATTTCTGTAGCCTTGTTCCAATATATCAATTAAGGAAGAGTGATTTCTGTAGCCTTGTTCCAATATATCAATTAAGGAAGAGTGATTTCTGTAGCCTTGTTCCAATATATCAATTAAGGAAGAGTGATTTCTGTAGCCTTTTCAGTTTAAACAATTCATAGACTACTTATAAAAGTCAGGTAGCTTCAGAGATTGCTTTCAGAGGTAACGTATGTGATATAATGAGTTGGAGGAAACACATGTGATGTAATGAGTTGTAGGAAACGCATGTGATGTAATGAGTTGGAGGAAACATTTGTGATGTAATGAGTTGCAGGCAAAATATGTGATGTGATGAGTTGCAGGCAAAGTATGTGATGTGATGAGTTGGAGGAAACATATGTGATGTAATGAGCTGCAGACAACTGGAATAGAATCATATGGTAGCCACACAGTTTCCAGTCCAACAAAGGTGTAACAGACGAGTCATGTGTTTGATGACAGTTTGGCTGCAACATGATGAGACCATCATGAACAAAAAGAAGAAGATCACTGACCTCCCATGAGAAAGGTTTCAGCTGAACACACCAACCTAGTGCTGACCTCAACAAATAACAACTAAAATAGAGACTGGGCGACAAATGTGATGACTTGACTTGCATAGATTGGTAAAACTGGCCTGTGGGGCTTTACCTCTCCTGGTCTCTTGAAGGTCAAATAGGAGAGGTCATGGCCAACACAAGCAGCTGTAGACAAAACATGATATAGACCTGCTCACATCATTGTTACAACAATACAGGAGTCAGAAGTCTAGACATTGTTACAACATTACAGGAGTCAGAAGTCTAGACATTGTTACAACAATACAGGAGTCAGAAGTCTAGACATTGTTACAACAATACAGGAGTCAGAAGTCTAGACATTGTTACAACAATACAGGAGTCAGAAGTCTAGACATTGTTACAACAATACAGGAGTCAGAAGTCTAGACATTGTTACAACAATACAGGAGTCAGATGTCTAGATATTGTTACAACAATACAGGAGTCAGAAGTCTAGACATTGTTACAACAATACAGGAGTCAGAAGTCTAGACATTGTTACAACAATGCAGGAGTCAGAAGTCTAGACATTGTTACAACAATGCAGGAGTCAGAAGTCTAGACATTGTTACAACAATACAGGAGTCAGAAGTCTAGACATTGTTACAACAATACAGGAGTCAGATCATTTATGGTAGAGTTGGAGCATGAGAAACCTGTGAGAAGATCACCTGTGTCTAACACATGAGAAGTGAGGTCACAGAGTTAGACCCATTTCATTGAGTTATTGAGTCAACCAACACATGAGAAGTGAGGTCACAGAGTTAGACCCATTTCATTGAGTTATTGAGTCAACCAACACATGGACAGCCATTTCACAATGTATCAAGAATATCATAACACAAAAAAAATCTATTGATTTCATGGCTGGCAATCTGGATTGTCATTTGATGGTTGGCAATCTGGATTGTCAGAAACAAAAATAAAAACATGTCAACATTTGTAATGGAAATGTTCCCCCCTGCCCCGTATGTACAAAAGTTTTCCTCGCTTCACATACAGTCACAGTACATGAACATATAAAAGTATGTCTTCTGTACAGAAATACAAAAGTGCAATTCTAATGAGACCTGTGAGTTAAACAGTCAGTCCAGCCTCCTCATGTTAGGTGTTCTGCTTCATAGCCCATTTCAGACATATCAGGTCTCAACAAACTTCTGTCCCAGCAGACATGTCAGAAATCTTCACATATCTCACACACATCACATTCCACACAAACTATCACATTGATGTGCAGACAACTAGAGACCAGCAATATCTGCCATCTACTGCTCAGGAAGAATAGAAATAACTCTCACATGAATGTCTGCTAGTAGAAGCTCATTTTTATGTACACAGATTAAGTAGATTTGTAAGGTCATTCTGTGGGCAGAGCTCATTAATATGTACATAGATTAAGTAGGTTTGTCAGGTCATTCTGTGGGCAGAGCTCATTTTTATGTACACAGATTAAGTAGATTTGTCAGGTCATTCTGTGGGCAGAGCTCATTTTTATGTACACAGATTAAGTAGATTTGCCAGGTCATTCTGTGGGCAGAGCTCATTTTTATGTACACAGATTAAGTAGTAGTGTCAGGTCATTATGTGGACAAAGGTCTTTCTATGTACACAGATTAAGTAGTAGTGTCAGGTCATTCTGTGGGCAGAGCTCATTTTTATGTACACAGATTAAGTAGATTTGTCAGGTCATTATGTGGACAAAGGTCTTTCTATGTACACAGATTAAGTAGGGGTGTCGGGTCATTCTGTAGGTAAAGCTCAGCCCATTAGCGATCAGTCATGTCCTGGTGAAATTGGGCACAGCTGCATGCATCGTTAGGACACAGCTGGATGTATTACAGTCAGCACTAAGGCTGAATATATAACTGTCATTTGTAAAGGTACTGTTGGATGCATCACTGTCACCAGTCAGGATACAGCCAAATTTATCTGTGTCACCAGTCAGGATACAGCCAAATTTATCTGTGTCACCAGTCAGGATACAGCCAAATTTATCTGTGTCACCAGTCAGGATACAGCCGTATTTATCTGTGTCACCAGTCAGGATACAGCTTGTGTGTATCATTGTCAACAGTCAGGGTAGAGCTGAATGTATCACCAGCTTGTTGTATGTAAATATTGCATGTACATAGTTGTACTTATGATCTGGTGTTTCAGCTGACAAGTATTTAGAACAAGCAGTCATAGGTTTCTGTGGGGGACACACAGTTCCCTCTATACTATAACAGAGTGTTGTTCAGAAATCTCCAGAGTCAGAAAACAAACACCCTGCCTATGTCCTGTGCTGAACATGAATGTACCACCAAGACAACACTACATACGAACATGTCTTGTTCAGACAACAAGGGATAATATTTTTTGGCTTCTGTAAAAAATGGTTACAATATAGAAACATATAAGTATTGCAGCAGAAATCAAATATATGGGACATATGTGTAACAACATAAGTCAAAAGTCATATTTCTCGTAAAACATTAGTTAACAGAGGTATGAATGATTTCATACGTTCAATCACACATGTTCAACATCAACATTGTGCTCAATGCTTCAACTAAAGCCAGGGGTCCCCAAACTGCTGGGACTTGTAGTCTCTCAGTGCAGCTGTTCTTTATTGAACCTATTTATTTAGACAAAGAATTTAAGTAGAAAAATAATAAAAGAGGCATCGTAGGCTCATTCAGGAACCTTGATGCTATGTATGAGCTGTAAAGGATCAACAACTCAGTCTGTTGGTGTCAAGATCTGTAAACTTGATCAACTCAGTCTGTTGATGTCAAGTTCTGTGAACTTGATCAACTCAGTCTATTGGTGTCAAGATCTGTGAACTTGATCAACTCAATCTACCGGTGTCAAGATCTATGAACTTGATCAACTCAGTCTATTGGTGTCAATATCTGTGAACTTGATCAACAACTCAGTCTACTAGTGTCAAGATCTGTGAACTTGATCAACTCAGTCTATTGGTGTCAAGGTCTGGAACATGATCAACAACTAAGTCTACTGGTGTCAAGATCTGTGAACTTGATCAACTCAGTCTACCAGTCTCAAGATCTGTGAACTTGATCAACTCAATCTACTGGTGTCAAGAACTGTGAACTTGATCAATAACCCAGTCTACTGGTGTCAAGAACTGTGAACTTGATCAATAACTCAGTGACAAAGATGGTACTCAATCACCCTGTGGTGTCACTGTGATGAAGGAGGAACACCAACAAGAAATGGAGCTGAAGAATGTGTATGGGCTTGGCACAGTGCCATGGGTAGACAAACAAGCTTGACAGGTTGACTTCACTGTGACCTAGTCTACAGCCCTAACTGATGGTCTACGCTACATGACATGAGTCAGCAAGGAGAAACCTCAATGTTGCCTCTACACAAGCATAGCATGACATTTACATTCTCAGCCACTACTCACAATGTAGCTAAAACTAATTTACAAATGAGAGGCCGGCTGCCAAAAATTGACAAAGTAGCTTTGACTAACCTGCACATCTACACTTGACTGAACACTCAGTTTCTGATTTGTTATTACGACTGCCTCTAGGGTGGGGGAGAGGAGACACCTGAAATGATTACTCGCTATTACGACTGCCTCTAGGGGGGGGACAAGTCCAACCATTGTGAGAAGCCCTGGCCCCGTACACATTTTCTGGTGTGAGATCACCATGATAAAAGGGATATCTTTCAAAGACAATGGCAGCTGTCAGCAGTCTAACTATATTGCAAAGTGAGAATCCAATGGCATGAATCTTGTTATGATGTCCATCTCATGCATACAAACTTGCTTACACACAAATATTCTTGCTGCACACATGGATCAAACTGAAAACAGCAAAATAAGGCATAAAATACATGCAATCATTGTCAGGACTTGAGAGACATAAGTTGGAAATGGAATGTTAGAAACAATAATAGATGGAGGCAAAGATGAGGCCCCTCATACTAGGCTCTCGAAAGTGATGAACTGAAAACAGTTACGGACACACATACTTATTTATACAGAAACAACATATGTGACACACCCATACAGACTCATACAGAAACAACATACATGACACACTCATACACATAGACTCATACAGAGACAACATATGTGACACACCCATACAGATACTGATTCTTGTATACATCAACAAATTCCAACTTGCCATAATGCACAGAGAGGGCAGAGAGCAGTACATCTTCTGACTTGGGACCCTAAAACTGACTCTACTGATGAACCATGAACAACCTTGCAAACAGCAAGGAAGAAAGTGGACTCATTCAAAACAAAATGCTACAGAGAAATCCTTCAGATACCTTGGATAATGAACAAGAACAATGAAGACATATTAACAGATTTAAACATGAACAAGAATTGGCTTATAAACACCATTCTACAGAGGAAATGTAAATACTATGACAACATCAAAAAACAATAATGGTTTCTGAGTGACACATCAAGGGCAGACCAAGAAGAAGGTGATTTCAAGACATCATGGAGACCTTGAACATGACAACAGAAGAGGTGGAAGATCTGGCTAGAGACAGATAGATTCTTTCAGATGGGCTGAGGTGAATGCAAGGTTCTGCAAAGCACATGCGACCTAATGATGATGGTGGCTCTTTCACAGCTGCCCAATTCAGTCTAAATATGAACTTTAAGTTCTTGCCTAGAAATATAAGAACACCTGTGTACATCTTGAGTTAAGCACATCTTCTATAAAAAATTACAACAAGCAACAGAAAGAAAGATAGGTAAAACATCAGCAGGGAACAGCAGAGTTGTGTGTGCATGACAAGGTGTTGCAACTTTGTTCACTAGCATCTACACGACAAGGTGTTGCAACTTTGTTCACTAGCATCTACATGACAAGGTGTTGCAACTTTGTTCACTAGTATCTACATGACAAGGTGTTGCAACTTTGTTCACTAGCATCTACATGACAAGGTGTTGCAACTTTGTTCACTAGTATCTACATGACAAGGTGTTGCAACTTTGTTTACTAGTATCTACATGACAAGGTGTTGTAACTTTGTTCACTAGTATCTACATGACAAGGTGTTGCAACTTTGTTTACTAGTATCTACATGACAAGGTGTTGCAACTTTGTTTACTAGTATCTACATGACAAGGTGTTGTAACTTTGTTTACTAGCATCTACATGACAAGGTGTTGTAACTTTGTTCACTAGTATCTACATGACAAGGTGTTGCAACTTTGTTTACTAGTATCTACATGACAAGGTGTTGTAACTTTGTTCACTAGTATCTACATGACAAGGTGTTGTAACTTTGTTCACTAGTATCTACATGACAAGGTGTTGTAACTTTGTTCACTAGTATCTACATGACAAGGTGTTGTAACTTTGTTCACTAGTATCTACATGACAAGGTGTTGCAACTTTGTTTACTAGTATCTACATGACAAGGTGTTGTAACTTTGTTTACTAGTATCTACATGACAAGGTGTTGTAACTTTGTTCACTAGTATCTACATGACAAGGTGTTGCAACTTTGTTTACTAGTATCTACATGACAAGGTGTTGTAACTTTGTTCACTAGTATCTACATGACAAGGTGTTGTAACTTTGTTCACTAGTATCTACATGACAAGGTGTTGTAACTTTGTTCACTAGTATCTACATGACAAGGTGTTGTAACTTTGTTCACTAGTATCTACATGACAAGGTGTTGCAACTTTGTTTACTAGTATCTACATGACAAGGTGTTGTAACTTTGTTTACTAGTATCTACATGACAAGGTGTTGTAACTTTGTTCACTAGTATCTACATGACAAGGTGTTGTAACTTTGTTTACTAGTATCTACATGACAAAGTGTTGTAACTTTGTTTACTAGTATCTACATGACAAGGTGTTGTAACTTTGTTTACTAGTATCTACATGACAAGGTGTTGTAACTTTGTTTACTAGTATCTACATGACAAGGTGTTGTAACTTTGTTCACTAGTATCTACATGACAAGGTGTTGTAACTTTGTTTACTAGTATCTACATGACAAGGTGTTGTAACTTTGTTTACTAGTATCTACATGACAAGGTGTTGTAACTTTGTTCACTAGTATCTACATGACAAGGTGTTGTAACTTTGTTCACTAGTATCTACATGACAAGGTGTTGTAACTTTGTTCACTAGTATCTACATGACAAGGTGTTGTAACTTTGTTCACTAGTATCTACATGACAAGGTGTTGTAACTTTGTTCACTAGTATCTACATGACAAGGTGTTGTAACTTTGTTCACTAGCATCTACATGACAAGGTGTTGTAACTTTGTTCACTAGTATCTACATGACAAGGTGTTGTAACTTTGTTCACTAGCATCTACATGACAAGGTGTTGTAACTTTGTTCACTAGCATCTACATGACAAGGTGTTGTAACTTTGTTCACTAGTATCTACATGACAAGGTGTTGTAACTTTGTTCACTAGTATCTACATGACAAGGTGTTGTAACTTTGTTCACTAGTATCTACATGACAAGGTGTTGTAACTTTGTTCACTAGTATCTACATGACAAGGTGTTGTAACTTTGTTCACTAGTATCTACATGACAAGGTGTTGTAACTTTGTTCACTAGTATCTACATGACAAGGTGTTGTAACTTTGTTCACTAGTATCTACATGACAAGGTGTTGCAACTTTGTTTACTAGTATCTACATGACAAAGTGTTGTAACTTTGTTCACTAGTATCTACATGACAAGTGTTGTAACTTTGTTTACTAGTATCTACATGACAAAGTGTTGTAACTTTGTTTACTAGTATCTACATGACAAGGTGTTGTAACTTTGTTTACTAGTATCTACATGACAAAGTGTTGTAACTTTGTTTACTAGTATCTACATGACAAGGTGTTGTAACTTTGTTTACTAGTATCTACATGACAAGGTGTTGTAACTTTGTTCACTAGTATCTACACAGACTGAGTTGTGATGACAGTGAATGGATCTGTTAGAAGAGCTGTTGTTGTGCTGGCCATAGACAAGAACAGAAAGTGACTCTAGCATTGAGCTATGAAGGTTATGGCTTGACTTTCAAGCTACTCTACATTGTCTGTATCCATCATTTCTTGATCATAAAGTAGTCAGACTGTGTACCTAGTCCTATAGGAGTTGGCGAATGAACATTTATGTGACAGCCTAGTCCTATAGGAGTTGGCGAATGAACATTTATGTGACAGCCTAGTCCTATAGGAGTTGGCGAATGAACATTTATGTGAGAGCCTAGTCCTATAGGAGTTGGCGAATGAACATTTATGTGACAGCCTAGTCCTATAGGAGTTGGCGAATGAACATTTATGTGACAGCCTAGTCCTATAGGAGTTGGCGAATGAACATTTATGTGACAGCCTAGTCCTATAGGAGTTGGCGAATGAACATTTATGTGACAGCCTAGTCCTATAGGAGTTGGCGAATGAACATTTATGTGAGAGCCTAGTCCTATAGAAGCTGATCACTGAACACATTAATAACCTTTGATTTAGTTACGCAAAAAAGGAGATGAATGTCAACAGTTGGACAAAGAGTTCAACAGTCAGGTTTTTGCTATCTTTGAAGTGAACAAACTCACAAGAACAGATTAAGTAGCACAAGAGAGAGGGAGAGTTAAACCAATGATGTAGCACAAGAGAGAGGGAGAGTTAAACCAATGATGTGGCACAAGAGAGAGGAAGATAGAGGGAGAGCTAAATCAATGATGAGACAGAATGCGATGAATACAAAGAAAGTCATGAAGTGAGAGAGAGAGAGAGAGAGAGAGAAAAAAAAAAGCAAAAAGCAAACATAAACAGCCTATTAGAATAAAAACATCAAAAATATCTCAAATTCCTTGCAACTAATGGAACATAACAGACACAATCACACCCACACACAGAAATGAAATGGGACAAATAGGACGGTCCCTCTACAAGACCAACATGACAGGCCTCATCCTTGCCTAGACCGTCAGATGAGATACACTACTTGCACTAAATGAAGACATCAGTCCTACTGTATTTGCGCTAAATGAAGACATCAGTCCTACTGTATTTGCATGAAATAAGGACATCAGTCCAAATGTACTTGCACTAACGAGAACATCAGTCCTACAATGAAGAACATGAGCACAGCTGTAGAAGTGTTATCCCCTAGGAAAGATTTAGCCATCTGCAGATGCCATCTAGCGACTGCTGTCTCCGCTACGACAAGGACATGAAGCAAACCAAGGCAAAGAGTCGTCGTGCAACATTTCTTGCAATCATCAGGACCGACAAATGTTGTGACTCTCACATCGCTAAACCAAGGCAGCCTGGGACATGTGTTGGTGGCCTCCTTCTCCGGTCTGAGCTCGGAATGTTTGTACGCTGTTCATGATCTTCTTTTGGTGCCCGACTAGGTTGATACCCATATTCAGGAGGTCACGTACTGTCAGGTGCCGTACCTAGTATCACAAAGAAAGGTAGGCAACATATTTAAATTAATGGGGCTGAAATATACTGTTGAGGTATAAAAAAAGGGGATATATCACAATTAGATGTAATCAAGGAGATATCATGTTTAGGTATAATGAAGAAGATATCTCCTGATTAGAACGAAGGCGACATATCATATTTAGGTGTAAGTAAGGAAATGCATTCATTTGGATGTAATGAAGGAGATATATTAATTCTGGTTGTAAGTAAGGAGATATATTAATTCTGGTTGTAAGTAAGGAGATATATTAACTCTGGTTGTAAGTAAGGAGATATATTAATTCTAGTTGTAAGTAAGGAGATATATTAATTCTGGTTGTAAGTAAGGAGATATATTAATTCTAGTTGTAAGTAAGGAGATATATTAATTCTGGTTGTAAGTAAGGAGATATATTAATTCTGGTTGTAAGTAAGGATATATATTAATTCTGGTTGTAAGTAAGGAGATATGTCAGACTTGGATATAATGCAGCAGATGTATCATGTCTAGATGTAAGGAGATACATGTATTTAGGTAGGATGGAGATGATTTTAAAATAATAGTTTAGTTGACAGATCATCTTCATTGCACATCGGACAACCCCATAGTACTGAGATTCCGTGCTCTCACTTCACTAACTTCTGCACTCTCACTTTCACTTCACCAACCTACCTCCTCTCACTTCACTAACTTTCTTCCTCTCATTTCACTAACTTTCCTCCTCTCACTTCACTAACTTTCTTCCTCTCACTTCACTAACTTTCCTCCTCTCACTTCACTAACTTTCCTCCTCTCACTTCACCAACCTCCCTCCTTTCACTTCACTAACTTTCTTCCTCTCACTTCACTAACTTTCCTCCTCTCACTTCACTAACTTTCCTCCTCTCACTTCACCAACCTCCCTCCTCTCACTTCACTAACTTTCATCCTCCCACTTAACCAACCTCCCTCCTCTCACTTCACTAACTTTCTTCCTCTCATTTCACTAACTTTCCTCCTCTCACTTCACTAACTTTCTTCCTCTCACTTCACTAACTTTCCTCCTCTCACTTCACTAACTTTCTTCCTCTCACTTCACTAACTTTCTTCCTCTCACTTCACTAACTTTCTTCCTCTCACTTCACTAACTTTCCTCCTCTCACTTCACCAACCTCCCTCCTCTCGCTTCACCAACTTTCTTCCTCTCACTTCACTAACTTCCCTCCTCTCGCTTCACTAACTTCCCTCCTCTCGCTTCACTAACTTTCTTCCTCTCACTTCACTAACTTCCCTCCTCTCACTTCATTAACTTCCCTCCTCTCGCTTCACTAACTTTCTTCCTCTCACTTCACTAACTTTCTTCCTCTCACTTCACTAACCTCCCTCCTCTCACTTCACTAACCTCCCTCCTCTCACTTCACTAACTTTCTTCCTCTTACTTCACTAACCTCCCTCCTCTCACTTCACTAACTTCCCTCCTCTCACTTCACTAACTTTCTTCCTCTCACTTCACTAACTTCCCTCCTCTCACTTCACTAACTTTCTTCCTCTCACTTTACTAACTTTCTTCCTTTCACTTCACTAACTTTCTTCCTCTCACTTCACTAACTTTCTTCCTCTCACTTCACTAACTTTCCTCCTCTCACTTCACTAACTTTCTTCCTTTCACTTCACTAACTTCCCTCCTCTCACTTCACTAACTTTCTTCCTCTCACTTTACTAACTTTCTTCCTTTCACTTCACTAACTTTCTTCCTCTCACTTCACTAACTTTCTTCCTCTCACTTCACTAACTTTCTTCCTTTCACTTCACTAACTTTCTTCCTCTCACTTCACTAACTTTCTTCCTTTCACTTCACTAACTTTCTTCCTCTCACTTCACTAACTTTCTTCCTCTCACTTCACTAACTTTCTTTCTCTCATTTCACCAATTTCCTTTTTCTCACTTCACCAATTTCCCCGCTCTCATTTCATGAACTTTCCTCTTCTCACTTCACTAATTTTCCTGCTCTCACTTCACTAATTTTCCCTCTCTCACTTCACAAACTTCCCTGCTCCCACTTCATTAATTTTCCCAATCTCACTTCTTTAACTTTTCTCCTCTCGCTTCACTAACTTTCCTCATCTCACTTCACTAACTTTCCTCATCTTACTTCACTAATTTCCCTGCTCTCACTTCACAAACTTCCTTCCTCTCACTTCACTATCATTCCTCTTCTCCACACTAACTCCCCACCAGACCAGTAACTGATCACACTAACACCCCAGGAGATCAGGTGCGACAGAGTTACCTGTTCCATGGTACTGAGTCCTGCAGAAAGGAACAAACTGAGATATCTCTCCATTTTGATGGAGACCAGCCAGTCCTGGACACTGGCCAGTGAGGTCATATCTGGGGCGCTGGGGTCAATGAAGTTGTGAGGCCTGTGGAGGAGTGATATCAAGGAAAACATGACAGGAAGGTATTGAACCAAACACAAAACACACTCAACTATAAAACATGACAGGAAGGTATTGAACCTAACACAAGACACACTCAACTATAAAACATGACATGCATGTATTGAACCAAACACAAGACACACTCAACTATAAAACATGACATGAAGGTATTGAACCTAACACAAGACACACTCAACTATAAAACATGACATGAATGTATTGAACCAAACACAAGACACACTCAACTATAAAACATGACATGAATGTATTGAACCTAACACAAGACACACTCAACTATAAAACATGACATGAATGTATTGAACCTAACACAAGACACACTCAACTATAAAACATGACATGAATGTATTGAACCTAACACAAGACACACTCAACCATAAAACATGACATGAAGGTATTGAACCTAACACAAGACACACTCAACTATAAAATATGGCATGAATGTATTGAACCAAACACAAGACACACTCAACTATAAAACATGACATGAAGGTATTGAACCTAACACAAGACACACTCAACTATAAAACATGACATGAATGTATTGAACCAAACACAAGACACACTCAACTATAAAATATGACATGAAGGTATTGAACCTAACACAAGACACACTCAACTATAAAACATGACATGAATGTATTGAACCAAACACAAGACACACTCAACTATAAAACATGAAAGGAAGGTATTGAACCTAACACAAGATACACTCAACTATAAAACATGACAGGAAGGTATTGAACCTAACACAAGACACACTCAACTATAAAACATGACATGCATGTATTGAACCAAACACAAGACACACTCAACTATAAAACATGACATGAAGGTATTGAACCTAACACAAGACACACTCAACTATAAAACATGACATGAATGTATTGAACCAAACACAAGACACACTCAACTATAAAACATGACAGAAAGGTATTAAACCTAACACAAGACACACTCAACTATAAAACATGACAGCCCCTACCATGAACACAATGAATCAAGCTAACACAAGACACACTCAACTATAAAACATGACAGCCCCTACCATGAACACAATGAATGAAGCTAACACACGACACACTCAACTATAAAACATGACAGGAAGGTATTGAACCTAACATAAGACACACTCAACTATAAAACATGACAGGAAGGTATTGAACCTAACACAAGACACACTCAACTATAAAACATAACATGAAGGTATTGAACCTAACACAAGACACACTCAACTATAAAACATAACATGAGGGTATTGAACCTAACACAAGACACACTCAACTATAAAACATAACATGAAGGTATTGAACCTAACACAAGACACACTCAACTATAAAACATGACAGGCTCCTACCATCAACACAATGAATCAAGCTAACACATGACACACTCAACTATAAAACATGACAGGAAGGTATTGAACCTAACACAAGACACACTCAACTATAAAACATGACAGGAAGGTATTGAACCTAACACAAGACACACTCAACTATAAAACATAACATGAAGGTATTGAACCTAACACAAGACACACTCAACTATAAAACATGACAGGAAGGTATTGAACCTAACATAAGACACACTCAACTATAAAACATGACAGGAAGGTATTGAACCTAACAGAAGACACACTCAACTATTAAACATGATAGGCCCCTACTATCAACACAATGAAACAACCTAACACAGTACAGGCCATGGTAAACAAATTTCCACTCTTTCTTTCTTTCTTCATTTGCCTTTCAGCATTGAGGGAAGATATTGTTCACTGTTTCTTGCTCTTCTATTTGCCTCTTCTGCTGTTATGCCTCTGAGTGTTTCTAGTATTCCATTAATCCACCTTTTTCTTGGTCGGCCTCTTCATCTGGTGTTCTCGTATCATTTGTTGGTGACTCATTGTGTTAGATTTAGTTCTCTGAAACTTATTTGTAAGTTCAAAGATTGAAAACTTATTTGTAAGTTCAAAGATTGAAAACTTATTTGTAAGTTCAAAGATTGAAAACTTATTTGTAAGTTCAAAGATTGAAAACTTATTTGTAAGCTCAAAGATTGAAAACTTATTTGTAAGCTCAAAGATTGAAAACTTATTTGTAAGTTCAAAGATTGAAAACTTATTTGTAAGTTCAAAGATTGAAAACTTATTTGTAAGTTCAAAGATTGAAAACTTATTTGTAAGTTCAAAGATTGAAAACTTATTTGTAAGTTCAAAGATTGAAAACTTATTTGTAAGTTCAAAGATTGAAAACTTATTTGTAAGTTCAAAGATTGAAAACTTATTTGTAAGTTCAAAGATTGAAAACTTATTTGTAAGTTCAAAGATTGAAAACTTTTTTGTAAGTTCAAAGATTGAAAACTTATTTGTAAGTTCAAAGATTGAAAACTTATTTGTAAGTTCAAAGATTGAAAACTTATTTGTAAGTTCAAAGATTGAAAACTTATTTGTAAGTTCAAAGATTGAAAACTGCATTATTTTCTGTAAAAATGGATACATTTGACAACAAATGACATTTCTGGAGTAACTGACACGCATCAACCTGTAAGTATCACTTTAAGTGTTTTTTTTATCTTTGTGCTTTCACATTTTATTTTTATCTTCATAATATTTATCATTAAATTTGTGCAAAGATATGTTAGTAAATATTTATCTAGTTAATTCATTCAGTTCCAGAAATGTTGATAGTACGTTACAGTAATGCTTGAAGTTAAATAAACGTGAAGACCTCATGTTGTGTGCTCATTGTTTGTCTTGGCAAGGCTGCACAGAAAAGTGGTTTTCAGGACTGTGTACTCAAGAGTTAAAGACGGCTACAATGGGAGACAAATCTAGCAGTAAAATATTCCTATCAGTCTGGTATATATTTACCTTGGCTTTGCCTGTTTCCGTAACAGCTCTGGTGCCCTTATGAGTTTGTCCAGGGTCTTGACAATCTGTCCCAGCTTGGGTCTGTGAGATCTCTCCTTCTGCCAGCAGTCCAGCATGAGTTGGTGAATGGCTTCTGGGCAGTCCTGCACAGCACAATAGACATAACAGATGTGAATGACAAGAATGCTTCACATTATTCTGGCTTATGGAAGGGAATCATGGACAGCACAAACAAACATAACAGATGAGCATGACAAGAATGCTTCACATTGTGTTGTGATATTGCTACATATTATATACAGCTTATTCTGGCCCATGGAAGTGAATTATGAATAACAGACAAACAAATGAAAAGACAATTAGAGGCCACAGAGAAGGGATTTCTCAGAAGAATGTTGAAAGTTCCCTGGACAGCTAAAAAGACCAACGAGGAAATTCTCAAAGAGGCCAACACAAAAGGGAGCTCTTAAGAAACATCAGAAAGAAACAATCAACATTTTTTGGGCACATCATGAGAAGAGGAAAGTTGGAATACTTAGTTACAAAGACGACAAAGAGAGAAGATACTAATTGGCTTGGTGTCATAGCATAGAAAACAGTCAACAACAGAATTGAAACGATGCACTGTAAAGTGAGAATTGTGGAAGGACAGGATTGCCTATGCCAACCAGCGTGGCACAAGATGATGATGATGAGTGTTATTTCTGTATAATGTTGACATGTATGTGCTGTGTGTGTAAGTCAATGTGCTACAAATTAGCCATGGTGAGAAGTGAAGTGATTATTGCTTGAATGTGCCAGCAACAGTCTCATGGACTGACATCAACTCAATAGACAGTATGTGGACAAGCCAACCATGTCAATACAACAGAATGGTAACAATGCTAACTAAACTGGTCTCATTTGATGATGTCTTGAATGAACATTTTCAGCTCTGAGCGAAAACCTCACACCACAAAGTTGTCCCCCACACAGGATAAGTTTTAGAGGTTGTCAGAGAAAATTCTCAGTTTAACAACTTACAACATTTATAGTACATGTTTGGGTCAAAGTTTAACAACTTACAACATTTATAGTACATGTTTGGGTCAAAGTTTAACAACTTACAACATTTATAGTACATGTTCGAGTCAAAGTTTAACAACTTACAACATTTATAGTACATGTTTGGGTCAAAGTTTAACAACTTACAACATTTATAGTACATGTTCGAGTCAAAGTTTAACAACTTACAACATTTATAGTACATATTTGGGTCAAAGTTTAACAACTTACAACATTTATAGTACATGTTTGGGTCAAAGTTTAACAACTTACAACATTTATAGTACATGTTTGGGTCAAAGTTTAACAACTTACAACATTTATAGTACATGTTTGGGTCAAAGTTTAACAACTTACAACATTTATAGTACAAGTTTGGGTCAAAGTTTAACAACTTACAACATTTATAGTACATGTTCATGTCAAAGTTTAACAACTTACAACATTTATAGTACATATTTGGGTCAAAGTTTAACAACTTACAACATTTATAGTACATGTTTGGGTCAAAGTTTAACAACTTACAACATTTATAGTACATGTTCAGGTCAAAGTTTAACAACTTACAACATTTATAGTACATGTTCGAGTCAAAGTTTAACAACTTACAACATTTATAGTACATATTTGGGTCAAAGTTTAACAACTTACAACATTTATAGTACATGTTTGGGTCAAAGTTTAACAACTTACAACATTTATAGTACATGTTCAGGTCAAAGTTTAACAACTTACAACATTTATAGTACATGTTCGAGTCAAAGTTTAACAACTTACAACATTTATAGTACATATTTGGGTCAAAGTTTAACAACATACAACATTTATAGTACATGTTTGGGTCAAAGTTTAACAACTTACAACATTTATAGTACATTATCAGACGAACAACCTTAGATACTAAAGGACACAAATACAGAAAGTGCAAGTCGAGCAACCTACCATAGGAGGTGGTAGCCGGTAGCCTTTCTCCACAGCTTTAATGACATCTTGGTTGGACCAGTTGTAGTAGGGTCTCTCCCCATAGGAGACAATCTCCCACATCAACACTCCATAGCTCCAGACATCTGACGCTGATGTGAACTTGCGGAATGCTATCGCTTCAGGAGCTGTCCACCTGACGGGGATCTTGCCCCCTGTGGTGGTATATGCCCCATCTGTAGTATCTGACTCAATCTCCCGAGAAAGACCAAAGTCAGCAACTTTGCATACAAGTGTTTCGTTTACCAGAATATTTCTGGCTGCCAAGTCCTGAATTAAAACAAAAAAACAAAACATATTTTACTCCAGTTAAAGATAAAGCATGAGACTTGAATCGACGTCTTAGCATGTGAGTTTTCACCCATATGTACTCTGGGCGAGTTGCTCAATCTCGGCAAGGGAGCAGATACATGCTGTTGTTGCCTCTTGCTTTATTGTTCTTTTTAGTGTTTCTCTAGGTTGACCTCTTTTTCTTTTACCCTCTGGTTCCCATCCGAGGGCTTGCTTTGAGATTCTCTTGTTATCTCTTCTCCTCACATGGCCAACATATGACCACCTTCTCCTTTTGATTATAGTTGATACTTTCAGATGCTCTGTTATTTCTCTTATTTCTGCCCTAGTCTTGAACTCATTCCACAGTAAACAAAGTAATTTCCTCAGACATTTGTTATCAAACACATCCAGTTTGTTTTCTTTAGTTGTTTCCCAGTTCTCCCACCCATCAGTAAGGGTAGATAATACATTTGATTTGAAAATCTTGAGCTTTGTTTTTGTGTTGAGTCATTGTGGTGTCCATATTCTATCAAGGTTTCTGAAAGTCATTGCTGCCTTTACTATTCTGATTCTAATTTCTTTCCTTGTGTCTCCTACTTGATCTATACAGCTTCAAAGATTTACAAAGTGATCTACTTCTTCCACTGCTTTTCCTTCAAGGTATATTGTTTCCACTAAAATCTTGAAATTCTCTTATCTACCCCTTTTTTATAACGTCATGAGCAAATTTTCAGAACCGCTTGCTGTCAATTATTTTCCATCTGTTTTCTTACTGCTCCTGGCCATGTCACAGCTTCCCATGGTAAGGAGACTGTCTAGAAATCTTTGCTAAGCTCATGTTAAATGACCACTTCAAATGTTCTGTCTACTTGTCTCATGATCTGACTCTCAGTGTCTAGAAATAGTTTCGAGGACAACTCCAGCTTATAAATGAAGGACAACTTTATAAAAGCAGAGAGAAATATTTGACAACTAATACTGGACTAAACTTCTAGTTTTGATGTTTGCAAAATTACAAGGTAACTCCCTATTATCTAAATCTGATGAAAGTCTCAAACAAACTGGGTATCATCACCATCAAGTACTGGGCCTGCTGGCATAGGTGATCATGTCTCTCCACAATTTTCAATCTTGACAGTTATTTATCATTTCTGTTGTTGATCTTCTGCCAGCCATTCTCTTAAGCTGTCTGGTATCTTTTCTCTTTGCTTCCCTCTATCTCTTCATCCCTCAATTTTCCTAGTTGTTACAATATATTCCAGCTGTTCCTTCTCATTGCATGGTCAAAAAATGATGATTGTCTCTTCCTAATATTGAAAGTTAACTCTCTTTTTGCTTTGGCCTCTTTCAGAACGTTTTCATTACTCTTCTTTGTTGCCCATGGTATTCTCAACATTCTTCTGTAAAACCACATTTCTACAGCATTTATTGATTTTTTTTTCTGTTGTCCCACTGTCCATGATTCACATCCATATGTTAAGACTGGCTGTACATAGCATTTAAGAAGAACCAGGTATAATATAATCTAAACTAAATAACAATAATATACTCTTAACTAGATAAAATGTCACAAATGCTAAACTAAACAAAATGTCAGAAATGCTAAACTAAACAAAGTGTCAGAAATGCTAAACTAAACAAAGTGTCAGAAATGCTAAACTAAACAAAATGTCAGAAATGCTAAACTAAACAAAGTGTCAGAAATGCTAAACTAAACAAAATGTCAGAAATGCTAAACTAAACAAAATGTCACAAATGCTAAACTAAACAAAATGTCACAAATGCTAAACTAAACAAAATGTCAGAAATGCTAAACTAAACAAAATGTCACAAATGCTAAACTAAACAAAATGTCAGAAATGCTAAACTAAACAAAATGTCACAAATGTCTAAACTAAACAAAATGTCACAAATGCTAAACTAAACAAAATGTCACAAATGCTAAACTAAACAAAATGTCACAAATGCTAAACTAAACAAAATGTCACAAATGCTAAACTAAACAAAATGTCACAAATGCTAAAGTAAATCAAATGTAAATCATACTAAACTAAATCTGATGTAAGTCATGATGATGATGTTATTAACTCTGAACTAAAAACTAGTACAACTCACCCTGAAAACTAAGAACTAGTACAACTAACTCTGAACTTACTCTATGTACAAATCCCATTTCTGAGAGATATTTCATGCCGGAAGCCACACCTCTCATCATGCCAACCAGTTGAATTATGGTAAATTTACCATCATTGTTCTGAAAGATATAAAGTTTTTCTGTCATAGTTACTGATAATTTCTTTATTGCTTGTATGGGACCTCTCTCTGACAGGCATCAACTTGTCACATTCATATTTTTCTTGACTGTTACTTAAGCCTATTTAGGTTGAGATTGAGGGCAGATACAATGTTTTAGCAGCCTCAGATAACTCTCTTATCTTGAACATTCTAATTGTGTGTTTACTTCTAAGAAGTCAATCTTCCCTCCCGTCTCACTAGGCGTATGGATAATACGGTGGTAGTGGCCCTATTTTTCTATGGCCACAGCACATTTGTTGGGTGATGTGGTCAGAGTCATGCTAGGTAGTCTTTACTTCCCAGACAAAACTCTGGTACCCATTTATAGAGGCTGGGTGAACCTCAGAGACTTGTTGGTCTGAAAAAATGAAAAGATCCCAACTTCTGGGGATTGAACAAGACCCTTATGATGAGGAATTAAGCACACTAACAAACACATTGTTTCTCTCTATTCCAGGAAGTAAACACACTAACAAACACATTGTTTCTCTCTATTCCAGGAAGTAAACACACTAACAAACACATAGTTTCCCTCTAATCCAGGAAGTAAACACACTAACAAACACATTGTTTCCCTCTAATCCAGGAAGTAAACACACTAACAAACACATTGTTTCCCTCTAATCCAGGAAGTAAACACACTAACAAACACATTGTTTCCCTCTATTCCAGGTAGTAAACACACTAACAAACACATTGTTTCCCTCTAATCCAGGAAGTAAACACACTAACAAACACATTGTTTCTCTCTATTCCAGGAAGTAAACACACTAACAAACACATTGTTTCTCTCTATTCCAGGAAGTAAACACACTAACAAACACATAGTTTCCCTCTAATCCAGGAAGTAAACACACTAACAAACACATTGTTTCCCTCTAATCCAGGAAGTAAACACACTAACAAACACATTGTTTCCCTCTAATCCAGGAAGTAAACACACTAACAAACACATTGTTTCCCTCTATTCCAGGTAGTAAACACACTAACAAACACATTGTTTCCCTCTAATCCAGGAAGTAAACACACTAACAAACACATTGTTTCCCTCTAATCCAGGAAATAAACACACTAACAAACACATTGTTTCCCTCTAATCCAGGAAGTAAGCACACTAACAAACACATTGTTTCCCTCTAATCCAGGAAGTAAACACACTAACAAACACATTGTTTCCCTCTAATCCAGGAAGTAAGCACACTAACAAACACATTGTTTCCCTCTAATCCAGGAAGTAAACACACTAACAAACACATTGTTTCCCTCTAATCCAGGAAGTAAACACACTAACAAACACATTGTTTCCCTCTATTCCAGGAAGTAAACACACTAACAAACACATTGTTTCCCTCTAATCCAGGAAGTAAGCACACTAACAAACACATTGTTTCCCTCTATTCTTTCCTTTGCTGTTCATTTTCTGAAGTTGTTGATTATGAACTTTATTATAAAATGTGAAGGTTTGAAAAGATGAAAGGTTTCTCATGAGCACTTCAGCCTCCTTCCTGAGAAGAAACTGACGCCCCTCTCCATGCAAGCCATTCTCTCATCAACTGCTTGAGCTGCACTAGATAGAAGATATATTTTAAACTTGTCTGTACTTATTTTGTTATAGTCATTGTCTCAGTTGGTTCTAAGAGAAGATACTTCACCAAAACATTGGTTTTGTTTGGCTGGCACTGTTGATCAATGCTGTTTGTCTTCACTGAAATCATAATTTCTTTTCTCAATCAATAAATCAACCAATAAATCAATCAGTAAATCAACTGATTAGTCAACCAGTCAGTCAATCAATCAATTAGTCAATAAATCAATGAACCAGTCAGTCAAATGATTAGACAATCAGTCAATCAATCACTTGATTAATCAGTCAATCAATTAATGAACCAGTCAGTCAAATGATTAGACAATCAGTCAATCAATCACTTGATTAATCAATCAATAAACCAGTCAGTCAAATGATTAGACAATCAGTCAATCAATCACTTGATTAATCAGTCAATCAATGAACCAGTCAGTCCAATGATTAGACAATCAATCAATCAATCACTTGATTAATCAGTCAATCAATGAACCAGTCAGTCAAATGATTAGACAATCAATCAATCAATCACTTGATTAATCAGTTAATCAATTAATCAACCAATCAGTCAATCAATCTATTAATCAATCAATCAATTAGTGAATTAATGAGTTGATCAATGACCCACCATGTGACTTTTCTCAACCTACCCATCCTCATTTCTCTCAACTCCTCTATGACTAGCCACAGTTATTGTGAAGCAGCAACTTCAGAGAGAACTCTCACAATTCATGGGGGAAGAAACTAGGTAGTTCTTTGACAAGAACATTCACAACATCAACAAAAATGTTTAACAAAAGCTTCATTAGTCAGATAGAGGTGCAAGAAAGTCCTGAAGGAAATACTGGGAAACTGTCAAAGGGTTTTCCTACTGGGGGGGAGAACACTAATCTACTGGTGACATTCAATCAGACATTTCCAAGTTTCAGGGCTTGCAGTCTGTCCAGTTCAAGTCTCCAACAACGTTTTACGTACTTTCTGTAGACAAGAAGCACCAAACATCACTTTCATGATCAGGTGCAGGAATTCATGCCCTCATATTAAAATGGAAAATGCTGTCCTAGAGGATCATCATGGAGTTCTGCTGCTCCAGCACAAGACTGTCCTAGAGGACCATGGTTGTCAATAGTGGCTTTGTCATTTAGAGTCAAGCTGCTCCAGCACAAGACTGTTGTAGAGGATCAAGGTCGTCAATAGTGGCTTTGTCATTTAGAGTCGAGCTGCTCCAGCACAAGACTGTTGTAGAGGATCAAGGTCGTCAATAGTGGCTTTGTCATTTAGAGTCGAGCTGCTCCAGCACAAGACTGTTGTAGAGGATCAAGGTTGTCAATAGTGGCTTTGTCATTTAGAGTCGAGCTGCTCCAGCACAAGGCTCTCCTAGAGGACCAAGGTTGTCAATAGTGGCTTTGTCATTTAGAGTCGAGCAGCTCTAACTTATGATATCTCACAAAACTTACCCTCAAGAATGTGTCCAATGATCCATTAGCCATGTACTCTGTCACTATCATGATTGGGTTACCTGAAGAGTAAACAAGACATGTGTGCCTGTCATCACAGGTGTGTAAAGTGAACACTCATAGGTAGAAACAGCCATTAATAACTGAACAACATGACATTTAGAAGAAACTTGATATAATTGTAACAATGTACAAACAGCCTGGCACAAATATATCATTTATGTACAACAAGACAATGATGTAATAATTTATGAACAACTTTACAACAATATTGCAATTTATGAAGAACTTTACAACAATATTGCAATTTATGAACAACTAGATGTAGATTACTAGAGTAGAAATACTGGATAGCTTGGTGTCATTGCATGGAAAACAGTCAACAGCAGAACTGATACGATGCACTGTAGATAGAAGATTGTGGAGGGACATGATCGCTTACGCCAACCGGTATGACATATGATGATGATGAGATGTAGACACAACAATTTAAGAACAACTTTTCATAGACACAACAATTTGTAATAACTGCATGTAGATATAACAAATTATGATCTACTTGATTTTTTACATTCCACACGGTGAGGGAAAGCCTAAAAGTGTACAGAATTCTCTTGATTTCTTACATTCCACACGGTGAGGGAAAGCCTAAAAGTGTACAGAATTCTCTTGATTTCTTACATTCCACACGGTGAGGGAAAGCCTAAAAGTGTACAGAATTCTCTTGATTTCTTACATTCCACACGGTGAGGGAAAGCCTATAAGTGTACAGAATTCTCTTGATTTTAACAAAAGTGTGATATGCCAGCAAATTGGGGGGAAAAGACATTTTTTTGGTAAATTTATGCACTCTTTTATTCTTCAAATTGATCTACACATAAAATTCTATGAAAATAAAATTACACAAAAACTGTAATAATGGCCTTGCTTATACGTGAGCTAGCCAATGAAATCGCAGCAACCTACATTTGAATTCTAAATACTGCCTTTTTACACCTCTCATGGATGTATAATATTTGAGAATAATTTAATAATAAATTAATTGGGTGAAGGCTAGTCTGTAGTTAATGGATTATGTCTCGTAAAAAAACAAGCAAATCCCCAAGACAACAACCCACACGGGTAGTGGGGACATTTATCATGAAAACAAATGTGATTAGCAATAAATGCATCATTTATCATGCATCACTGTAACAATAAAGTGAACGTCAAGTCAACAATTATCTCCAATCCCAACCACACAACATTTTGCTGTTTAACTTTAGTGAGAGATCATCATTTACAATAAGATAATTGCTAGTGTTTCTAATCACTTGCTACTTTGAATGCTTTTTTCCCCTGAAAGGATGCAAACATATAGTGTTCTTATATTTCAAATTAACTATTCTATTCTATTCATGGAATCAGTTTCATTGCGGTTGGGACATCCCCATATCAACTCCACCAGCTGTTCCAACATTTCTCAAAGCCTATACACACTGATTGGGTGTCCGGTTAGCGCAATCGATAGGCGGTTGGCTTACCACGGCAACAGCCGGGGTTCGTAATCCTGGCGAGGACACCTGGGTTTTACTAATTCCCTAAAAATTAGTAGGAGCCGTGATAGCTCAGTGGTTAGTGAACTGGACTACTACGGACAAGGGGTAGGGTTCGATCCCAACCGACGGCTCCGGGTTCACCCAGCCTTAAATGGGTACCGGATTTTTTCTGGGAAAGTAAAAGCAGCACGGGCGTAATACTGACCACATTACCCCAAAAAATCATGTGCTGAAGGTCTGTAAAATATAGGGTCACTAACACCATATTTCCCTATACGCCACTTGGCGTGACGGGGGGGTACTTTACTTTTTTTACTATACACACTGATTGTTCCTGTAAGGTATTGATTGTAGATACATCTGCTTTTCCCCACTCAGCACTCTGGATTTAACCAGAACCCTGTTCCACCTTTAGACTCCTCAGTCTCTCAATGTCCCACCCATCCATGTCCCACCCATTCTTGTCCCACCCATCCTTGTCTCACCTTCCTCCTCTTCTCTTAAGGAGTTTCAAATTAACTGCTACCTATTAATAACGACCAAACTCCATTAAGTGAACATTCAATGAATTGTACACATTTACGGAAAAGGCAAGTCAGATCTCACTACTTTGATTGATAATATTTCATACTGAGCTGTCAAGTTTCTTCTCAGTTGTTGCTTATCTGTTATTTATTTTTGCTATGGAAATAATTCAAATATATGCTTGAAGTTTACAAGACAGCTAGCTCTGCTATTAACTGAGATCTTGCACATAACCACTTTTATTTATTTAATACAAGATTTTCCCTGAAAGATAGCACCAGCTTATTTACATACTGACTATGGACGTCGTTATTGTTTGAATGTTTTGTGTATCACACTTAGAGGCACAAGCACTATGCTTATGAGAGTGTGGTAAGCACCATATTTAACAATAAAATTGCTCCATTCTCTCAATATGTACATATAATGTGATTTTCAATATTTAAAAATCCATTTACTGGATAATGTACAAAAACGAGGTTAGAATTTGACACTCACTTAAATATAACAATGAAGATCTTTGTGAGATTTAAACATTATCAAACTATGAATGCAGTCAGAGATTGAGGGCACAATATTTATAATAATAAACACATTGGATGTCTGTCCAACTGATCTTGATACTTCCCATGTTATTAGATGTCACATAGGTCTGTGCTTCTGTCAACTGATCTTGATACTTCCCATGTCATTAGATGTCACATAGGTCTGTGGTTCTGTCCAACTGATCTTGATACTTCCCATGTCATTAGATGTCACATAGGTCTGTGGTTCTGTCCAACTGATCTTGATACTTCCCATGTCATTAGATGTCACATAGGGCTGTGGTTCTGTCCAACTGATCTTGATACTTCCCATGTCATTAGATGTCACATAGAGCTGTGGTTCTGTCCAACTGATCTTGATACTTCCCATGTCATTAGATGTCACATAGGTCTGTGGTTCTATCAACTGATCTTGATACTTCCCATGTCATTATATGTCACATAGGTCTGTGGTTCTATCAACTAATCTTGATACTTCCCATGTCATTAGATGTCACATAGGGCTGTGGTTCTGTCCAACTAATCTTGATACTTCCCATGTCATTATATGTCACATAGGTCTGTGGTTCTGTCCAACTGATCTTGATACTTCCCATGTCATTAGATGTCACATAGGTCTGTGGTTCTGTCCAACTGATCTTGATACTTCCCATGTCATTAGATGTCACATAGGTCTGTGGTTTTGTCCAACTGATCTTGATACTTCCCATGTCATTAGATGTCACATAGGGCTGTGGTTCTATCAATTGATCTTGATACTTCCCATGTCATTAATTGTCACATAGGTCTGTGGTTCTGTCCAACTGATCTTGATACTTCCCATGTCATTAGATGTCACATAGGTCTGTGGTTCTCTCCAACTGATCTTGATACTTCCCATGTCATTAGATGTCACATAGGTCTGTGGTTCTGTCTAACTGATCTTGATACTTCCCATGTCATTAGATGTCACATAGGGCTGTGGTTCTGTCCAACTGATCTTGATACTTCCCATGTCATTAGATGTCACATAGGGCTGTGGTTCTGTCAACTGATCTTGATACTTCCCATGTCATTAGATGTCACATAGGGCTGTGGTTCTGTCAACTGATCTTGATCCTTCCCATGTCATTAGATGTCACATAGGGCTGTGGTTCTGTCCAACTGATCTTGATACTTCCCATGTCATTAGATGTCACATAGGGCTGTGGTTCTGTCCAACTGATCTTGATACTTCCCATGTCATTAGATGTCACATAGGGCTGTGGTTCTGTCAACTGATCTTGATACTTCCCATGTCATTAGATGTCACATAGGGCTGTGGTTCTGTCAACTGATCTTGATACTTCCCATGTCATTAGATGTCACATAGGGCTGTGGTTCTGTCAACTGATCTTGATCCTTCCCATGTCATTAGACGTCACATAGGGCTGTGGTTCTGTCAACTGATCTTGATACTTCCCATGTCATTAGATGTCACATAGGGCTGTGGTTCTGTCAACTGATCTTGATCCTTCCCATGTCATTAGATGTCACATAGGGCTGTGGTTCTGTCCAACTGATCTTGATACTTCCCATGTCATTAGATGTCACATAGGGCTGTGGTTCTGTCAACAGATCTTGATACTTCCCATGTCATTAGATGTCACATAGGGCTGTGGTTCTGTCAACTGATCTTGATCTTTCCCATGTCATTAGATGTCACATAGGGCTGTGGTTCTGTCCAACTGATCTTGATACTTCCCATGTCATTAGATGTCACATAGGGCTGTGGTTCTGTCAACTGATCTTGATACTTCCCATGTCATTAGATGTCACATAGGGCTGTGGTTCTGTCAACTGATCTTGATACTTCCCATGTCATTAGATGTCACATAGGGCTGTGGTTCTGTCAACTGATCTTGATCCTTCCCATGTCATTAGACGTCACATAGGGCTGTGGTTCTGTCAACTGATCTTGATACTTCCCATGTCATTAGATATCACATAGGGCTGTGGTTCTGTCAACTGATCTTGATCCTTCCCATGTCAATAGACGTCACATAGGGCTGTGGTTCTGTCCAACTGATCTTGATACTTCCCATGTCATTAGATGTCACATAAGGCTGTGGTTCTACCCAACTAATCTTGATACTTCCCATGTCATTAGACGTCACATAGGGCTGTGGTTCTGTCAACTGATCTTGGTCCTTCCCATGTCATTAGATGTCACATAAGGCTGTGGTTCTGCCCAACTAATCTTGATTCTTCCCATGTCATTAGACGTCACATAGGATTTGTAGTGTTTTTTGTCATCAATTTCTATTCTGGGCGAAATGTTCAATTTTAACTAATGAGTCTATGCCCCTCAACTTTGCTTCTCTTATGAGTGTTCTTTTCTGTATCTCTGTAGCCCTTCCTCTTTTTCTGTATGTTTCCTGTAGAAGAGCCTGTTCTTGAATTCTCTTGTTGTTTCTTCTCAACACATGTCTGACATATATCCATCTTCTTTTCCTAATTGTAGATGAGATCGTTAGTTGCATCACCATTTCTCTTATCTCTATATTAGTCTTGAGTTCATTCCATTGTAGACGAGATCGTTGGTTCCATGGCCATTTCTCTTTTCTCTATATTAGTCTTGAATTCATTCCATTGTAGATGAGATCATTGGTTGCATGGCCATTTCTCTTATCTCTATATTAGTCTTGAATTCATTCCATTGTAGATGAGATCATTGGTTCCATGGCCATTTCTCTTATCTCTATATTAGTCTTGAATTCATTCCATCGTAGATCAGATCGTTGGTTGCATGGCCATTTCTCTTATCTCTATATTAGTCTTGAATTCATTCCATCGTAGATCAGATCATTGGTTGCATGGCCATTTCTCTTATCTCTATATTAGTCTTGAATTCATTCCATCGTAGATCAGATCGTTGGTTGCATGGCCATTTCTCTTATCTCTATATTAGTCTTGAATTTATTCCATCGTAGATCAGATCGTTGGTTGCATGACCATTTATGTTATCTCTATATTAGTCTTGAATTTATTCCATCGTAGATCAGATCGTTAGTTGCATGGCCATTTCTCTTATCTCTATATTAGTCTTGAATTCATTCCATCGTAGATCAGATCGTTAGTTGCATGGCCATTTCTCTTACCTCTATATTAGTCTTGAATTCATTCCATCGTAGATCAGATCGTTAGTTGCATGGCCATTTCTCTTATCTCTATATTAGTCTTGAATTTATTCCATCGTAGATCAGATCGTTGGTTGCATGGCCATTTCTCTTATCTCTATATTAGTCTTGAATTCATTCCATCGTAGATCAGATCGTTAGTTGCATGGCCATTTCTCTTATCTCTATATTAGTCTTGAATTCATTCAATCGTAGATCAGATCGTTAGTTGCATGGCCATTTCTCTTACCTCTCTCATCATCATCATCATGTACCATGCCTGCTGGCATTGGTGATCATGTCTCTTCATAACTTTTGATCTTGACAGTTATCTATTATTTCTGTTGTTGACCTTCTGCCAGCCATTCTGTTAAGCTGTCTTTTATTTTTCCTCTTTGATTTCCTCTATCTCTTTATCCCTCGATTTTCCCAGTTGTTACAATATATTCTCTCTCTCTCTGCGATCAAGACTCAATCAGAGTAGGATTCCAAACTCTCTCATGAAGTCAGCTGTCTGTTTAAGTGATTCGATTGCCCCATATATTCCAGCTGGTCCCTTCTCATTACAAGGCCAAAAAATGATGATTGTTTCTTCCTAATATTGAAAATTAGCTCTCTTTTTGCACTGGCCTCTTTCATAACGTTTATATTGCTCTTCTTAGCTGGTCATGGTATTCTCAACAATCTTAGTAAAGCACATTTCTACAGACTCCAGTGATTTTCTTGTCTGTTGTCCTATTGTCCATGATTCACATTCATGTGTTAAGACTGGCGCTACATAACATTTAAGAACTCTGTTTCTTGTTTCTATTGTCAAAAAAGGGATTACATTACTTCTGTCTTTTTGCTATTAAGGTGAAGTCCTTTATTTTTGCTTTCCTTCACTATAATGTCTAACATTTCTTGTAACTCATTTTCACTCTTAGCACTTAAGACTGTATTATCAGCATACCTTAGATTATTTATATTATAACCTTCGATTGTTATTCCAGAAATGTTCCTTATGGATCTTAAAATAATCTCACTATACATATTAAATAAACCTGGTGACAGCACACAACTTTGTCTAACACCCTGTTTTGTTTCTTGAAACATTCCCAATTGGTTTCCAGTTCTTATGGCTGCTGTTTGTTGCCAGTACATGTTCTTTATTATTCTTAGATCTTTGCTGTCTACGTTTATGCTTTCTAAAATTTTGATTATTTTTTGGTGCTTTACTTTGTCAAATACTTTTATATAATCTATGAAACATAGGTATAGATCTGTTTTCACCTCTATGGGTCTTTCTACTAAAGATCTTATGATGTTTTTAGCATTGTCTATACCTTTACCTCCAACAAAACCTCGCACTCTTTGCATGATGATTCTTAGTAATATATGAGCCATGTGTCTCATAAACTTACTGTGCGATGATCATCGCATTCAATCACACCACATTTTTTGGGTAGGGCTATGAATAATTATTTGAACGCATTCGAAAATAAATGTCTAAGGAAAATATTTGGTATGGCGTGGAACGAATTCAAAACAAACGAGGAAATTAGAGAAATCGCCAATCAACTACTATCTTCAGTAATCACGAAAAGACGATGTTGGACATGTAATGATAAGAGATAATAACTGAATAACAAAGCAAGCCCTCATGTGGGAAACAACAGGTAAGAGGTAAAGAGAGGCTGACCCAGAGAGACACTGAGAAGAACATTGATCAGAGAGGCATGAGCAGTAGGAAACAGCTCCCTCAATGAGATAGAGCTGCTTGCACAGAACAGAGACAAATGGTGAGATTTTGATAAAAGATCTTTACAAGGATTGAAAACTGCTAGAATAAAATTTTAGATAAGAGAAAGAGTATCTGGGGCTATGCCCTATGGGCCGGCTAAGGCTCGAAAGGTCAATAGATAGACAGATAGATAGGTTGTCTGGTATATATCTGCTGTTGTAGATATCGTTCAACATTTTTGTTATTATTTCTATTATAAAATCACCCATGGCTTCAATGATCCTAACATAACATAAAAACACATGAATACATGACATAGAGGACATACTTTTTGTGACGACACCCTCCAGAAAGATAACATTTGGATCGTCAAACTGGCCCATGATGCTGGCCTCAGTCAGGAAGTCCAGTCGGTTCTTTTCTGTAGCTCCTGGTTTGAGAGTCTTGATGGCAACTGTCATCTCTAAGCGACCAGGCATGCGCAGTTTACCTTTGCACACATCACCAAACTCACCTGGTAGTACATGACATTCATGGATCAACAAGTGATATTCATGTTAAGCTGTCTAAGGCTACAGGTAGTGGCACATCGTACTATTCTAGCCTTACATCATCAGGCAGTTCATCAGCTTTATCTGTTTCTACTTTCTCTAAGTCTGTCAACTAGGTACCAATTTTTAACAACTAGTTGAATGAAGTAGGCCAGTGAACCTGTTTCTGTCAAGTGTTCACAGCAACTCCTTACAACTGTATCGCAGTCGTCATGACAACTACAAATTTGTTGTATAAGTGAAACAAGCAAGAGCAAAAGATAAGTCAGATATAAGGAACATAGAAGAGAAAAGACAAGTGAGATATCATGAGATACAAGGAATGTAGAAGAGAAAGGGCAAGTGAGATATCATGAGATACAAGGAATGTAGTAGAGAAAAGACAAGTGAGATATCATGAGATACAAGGAATGTAGAAGAGAAAAGACAAGTGAGATATCATGAGATACAAGGAATGTAGAAGAGAAAAGACAAGTGAGATATCATGAGATACAAGGAATGTAGAAGAGAAAAGACAAGTGAGATATCATGAGATACAAGGAATGTAGAAGAGAAAGGACAAGTGAGATATAAGGAATGTAGAAGAGAAAGGGCAAGTGAGATATCATGAGATACAAGGAATGTAGAAGAGAAAGGACAAGTGAGATATCATGAGATACAAGGAATGTAGAAGAGAAAAGACAAGTGAGATATCATGAGATACAAGGAATGTAGAAGAGAAAAGACAAGTGAGATATCATGAGATACAAGGAATGTAGAAGAGAAAAGACAAGTGAGATATCATGAGATACAAGGAATGTAGAAGAGAAAAGACAAGTGAGATATCATGAAATACAAGGAATGTAGAAGAGAAAAGACAAGTGAGGTATCATGAGATACAAGGAATGTAGAAGAGAAAAGACAAGTGAGATATCATGAGATACAAGGAATGTAGAAGAGAAAAGACAAGTGAGATATCATGAGATACAAGGAATGTAGAAGAGAAAAGACAAGTGAGATATCATGAGATACAAGGAATGTAGAAGAGAAAAGACAAGTGAGATATCATGAGATACAAGGAATGTAGAAGAGAAAAGACAAGTGAGATATCATGAAATACAAGGAATGTAGAAGAGAAAAGACAAGTGAGATATCATGAGATACAAGGAATGTAGAAGAGAAAAGACAGTGAGATATCATGAGATACAAGGAATGTAGAAGAGAAAAGACAGTGAGATATCATGAGATACAAGGAATGTAGTAGAGAAAAGACAAGTGAGATATCATGAGATACAAGGAATGTAGAAGAGAAAAGACAGTGAGATATCATGAGATACAAGGAATGTAGAAGAGAAAAGACAAGTGAGATATCATGAGATACAAGGAATGTAGAAGAGAAAAGACAGTGAGATATCATGAGATACAAGGAATGTAGAAGAGAAAAGACAAGTGAGATATCATGAGATACAAGGAATGTAGAAGAGAAAAGACAAGTGAGATATCATGAGATACAAGGAATGTAGTAGAGAAAAGACAAGTGAGATATCATGAGATACAAGGAATGTAGAAGAGAAAAGACAAGTGAGATATCATGAGATACAAGGAATGTAGTAGAGAAAAGACAAGTGAGATATCATGAGATACAAGGAATGTAGAAGAGAAGATGTGTGTGTGTGTGTACAAACCTCCTCCGATGACAGACTCTATGGTGATGTGGCAAGCGTCTATCTCTCTAGTAAACTCTCTAACTGCCTGGTTGGGGTCCTCATATGTATGGGGGTCAATGTATGTCCTCACAGAGCTGTGCACGGAGCCAGGAGAGGGGAACAAGGGCATCGTCACTGAGGGAAGAACATTGACAACAATGACATGGACACCACAACTATTTCAGTCCATGTCTATGTCTGTGTGTGCATATCAATGATGTCAATTAATGATATGTATGAGGCAAAAATCGGTTTTCAAAATGATAATAATATGCTAAACTAACAGACAAACATATATCTAATAACAGGACCTACACATATCTAATAGAAGGAAATACACTTATCCAATAGAAGGACATATATGTATCTAACAGAAAGACATACACATATCTAATAGAAGGAAATACACTTATCCAATAGAAGGACATATATGTATCTAACAGAAGGACATACACATATCTAATAGAAGGAAATACACTTATCCAATAGAAGGACATATATGTATCTAACAGAAGGACATACACTTATCCAACAGAAGGACATATATGTATCTAACAGAAGGACATACACTTATCTAATAGAAGGAAATACACTTATCCAATAGAAGGACATATATGTATCTAACAGAAGGACATACACATATCTAATAGAAGGAAATACACTTATCCAATAGAAGGACATATATGTATCTAACAGAAGGACATACACTTATCCAACAGAAGGACATATATGTATCTAACAGAAGGACATACACTTATCTAATAGAAGGAAATACACTTATCCAATAGAAGGACATATATGTATCTAACAGAAGGACATACACATATCTAAGGACATTGAGTTATTAGCGGGTCATCATCATTGAACTCCAAACATGTCTGTAGGTGCTCGGATCCCTCATCAGCAAGTCTCAAAGTGTCCAGCGACCGACAACTCCAATTCTGTGCTGGTTGATAAGTCTTCTTATACACCCACTTAGTTTCTCATCTCTGGCTGTGTCCATCTTAACTCCCATCTCTTTCATTCGAAGGAGTGACGTGGACTCATGGTTGTCGAAGTCCTGTGCCCTTCCCACATCTCAGAGGGTATTGATGACATCTGCCCTATCCACAGGTTGACCGTCTTCAATGACAGCACAGCTAGCCAACCTGTCCGCTCTTTCATTTCCCTGTACTCCCACATGTCCAGGAACATAGACATCAACCAACCTGCCATTTCTAAAATAATGAACTTAACTAGTAACTATATTTCTCTCAACTAAATCTCACTATATCTGTCACTATATTTCTCTCAACTAAATCTCACTATATCTGTCACTATATTTCTCTCAACTAAATCTCACTATATCTGTCACTATATTTCTCTCAACTAAATCTCACTATATCTGTCACTATATTTATACCATTAAAAGTAACAAAGTGATTATATTTTTTTCATTGAAAGTAGTAAAGTGACTATATATCTTCAATTAAAAGTAGTAAATTGACTATATTTCTTTCACCGAAAGTAGTAAATTGACTATATTTCTTCAATTAAAAGTAGCAAAATGACTATATTTTTCCCACTGCAAATAACAAAGTGAGTATACCTGTGATTATACATCTCCCATTAAAAGTAGCAGAAAGTATTAAAAGAGTAAATAGAAGAAGAGCCGATGGCCAGAGTAAGATGGGGAGACATCTGAGAAATGGACAATGGTTGAGGCTGTCAGAAGAACAAGAATCAGATCTTCTTGGACACCTGAAGCAGTTGAAGAGGATGGAAAGAAAAATGTGGATAAATAGTTGAGGACAGAAAGGGAGGGATAAGGATGTATATACAGAGAGAGAGAGAGAGAGAGAGAGAGAGAGAGAGAGAGAGAGAGAGAGAGGGGCTGGTAAGTCTGGAGGTGAAAGGGTTGTCTGGAAGATCTGGATTGCTTATCTACAATCAACACCAGGAACAGTCTGCATAAGCTTCGAGAAATACTGGGATGGGTGGCGGAGTGGATATGGGGATGTTCTGAAGGCAGTGAAACAGATTCCATGAATAGAAGAGATGATGTACAGCCAATCTATTGCCAGTCTGATGTGTGATCTGTCTCTGGGCCCCAAACTTGGCTCCCTTGACTGGACTTTTATTTTCATTCAGCACATCATGAGAAAATGGTAGCAGTGATTGTTGTAACAACTACCATCCCAACTACCACAACCAATCTACCACAACAACTGCCACCACACCTACCACAACCAATCCACCACAACAACTACCATCACACCTACCACAACCAATCTACCACAATAACTACCACCACACCTACCACAACCAATCCACCACAACAACTACCATCACATCTACCACAAAGAATCCACCACAACAACTACCACCACACCTACCACAACCAATACACCACAACAACTACCACTACACCTACCACAACCAATCCACCACAACAACTACCACCACACCTACCACAACCAATCCACCACAACAACTACCACCACACCTACAACAACCAATCTACCACAACAACTACCACCAAACCTACCACAACCAATCTACCACAATAACTACCACCACACCTACCACAACCAATCTACCACAACAACTACCACCACACCTACCACAACCAATCTACCACCACAACTACCACAACAACAACTACCATCACACCTACCACAACCAATCTACCACAACAACTACCACCACACCTACCACAACCAATCTACAACAACAACTACCACCACACCTACCACAACCAATCTACCACAACAACTACCACCACACCTACCACAACAACAACTACCACCACAACTACCACAACAACAACTACCATCACACCTACCACAACCAATCTACCACCACACCTACCACAACCAATCTACCACCACAACTACCACCCCACCTACCACAACAACAACTACCACCACAACAACAACCACCACACCTACCACAACCAATCCACCGCAAAAACTACCACCACATCAACCACAACCAATCTACCACAACAACTACCACCACACCTACCACAACAACTACCACCATACCTACCACAACCAATCTACCACAACAACTACCACCACACCTACCACAACAACTACCACCACACCTACCACATCCAATCTACCACAACAACTACTACCACACCAACCACAACAACTACCACCACACCTACCACAACCAATCTACCACAACAGCTATTACCACACCTACCACAACCAATCTACCACAACCAATCTACCACAACAACTACCACCACACCTACTACAACAACAACTACCACAACAACTACCATCACACCTACCACAACCAATCTACCACAACAACTACCACAACCAATCTACCACAACAACTACCACCACACCTACCACAACCAATCTACCACAACAACTACCACCACAACTACCACAACAACTACCATCACATCTACCACAACCAATCTACCACAACAACTACCACCACACCTACCACAACCAATCTACCACAACAACTACCACAACAACAACTACCACCACAAAAACCACCACAACTACCACCACAACAACTCCTACACAACAACTACTACCACCACAACTACTACCGCCACCACAATAACAACCACCACCACAACTATCACCACCACAACAACTACCATCACAACAATTATTTCTATTTCCATCAAGAGCTGGCACAACCAACCTGTCATCTCTACAACAATGAACATAACTATAAAAAAAACTAAACGTCACTATATCTGTCACTATCTCTGTCACTCTACCTCTCTCAACTAAACGTCACTATCTCTGTCACTATATCTGTCACTTTATCTCTCTCAACTAAACATCACTATATCTGTCACTATACCTCTCTCAACTAAACGTCACTATCTCTGTCACTATATCTGTCACTTTATCTCTCTCAACTAAACATCACTATATCTGTCACTATCTCTGTCATTATATCTGTCACTACACCTCTCTCTACTAAACATCACTATATCTGTCACTATATCTGTCACTTTATCTCTCTCAACTAAACATCACTATATCTGTCACTATACCTCTCTCAACTAAACGTCACTATCTCTGTCACTATATCTGTCACTTTATCTCTCTCAGCTAAACATCACTATATTTGTCACTATCTCTGTCATTATATCTGTCACTATAATTGTCACTTTATCTCTCTCAACTAAACATCACTATATTTGTCACTATCTCTGTCATTATATCTGTCACTATATCTGTCACTTTATCTCTCTCAACTAAACATCACTATATTTGTCACTATCTCTGTCACTATATCTGTCACTTTATCTCTCTCAACTAAACATCACTATATATGTCACTATCTCTGTCATTATATCTGTCACTACACCTCTCTCAACTAAACATCACTATATCTGTCACTATCTCTGTCATTATATCTGTCACTACACCTCTCTCAACTAAACATCACTATATCTGTCACTATATCTGTCACTTTATCTCTCTCAACTAAACATCACTATCTCTGTCACTATATCTGTCACTTTATCTCTCTCAACTAAACATCACTATATCTGTCACTATATCTGTCACTATATCTGTCACTATATCTGTCACTATATCTCTCTCAACTAAACGTCACTATATCTGTCACTATATCTGTCACTATATCTCTCTCAACTAAACGTCACTATCTCTGTCACTATATCTGTCACTATATCTCTCTCAACTAAACGTCACTATCTCTGTCACTATATCTGTCACTATACCTCTCCCAACTAAACGTCACTATCTCTGTCACTATCTCTGTCACTATATCTCTCTCAACTAAACGTCACTATATTTGCCACTATATCTGTCACTATCTCTGTCACTATATCTCTCACTATCTCGCTCACTATATTTGTCACTATCTCTGTCACCATATCTCTCTCAATTAAACGTCACTATATTTGTCACTATCTCTGTCACTATATATGTCACTATATCTCTCACTATCTCTGTCACTATATTTGTCACTGTCTCTGTCACTATATTTGTCACTATCTCTGTCACTATATATGTCACTATATCTCTCACTATCTCTGTCACTATATTTATCATTATATTTGTCACTATATTTGTCACTATCTCTGTCACTATATTTCTCTGATTAAAAATAGCAAAGTGACTATATTTCTCCCATTGAAAATAGCAAAGTGACTATATTTCTCCCATTAAAAATAGCAAAGTGACTATATTTCTCCCATTGAAAATAGCAAAGTGACTATATTTTCCAGTTGAAAATAGCAAAGTGACTATATTTCTCTAATTAAAAGCAGCAAAGGCTATATCTGTGACTATATTTCTCCAATAAAAAAGAGCAAAGTGACTATACCTGTGACTATATTTCTACAATAAAAAAGAGCAAAGTGACTATACCTGTGACTATATTTCTACAATAAAAAAGAGTAAAGTGACTATACCTGTGACTATATTTCTACAATAAATAAAAGAAAAGTGACTATACCTGTGATTATATTTTTCCCATTATAAATAGCAAAATGACTATGTATGTGACTATGTTTCTCCTATTACAAGTAACAAAGTGACTATGTTTCTCCTATTACAAGTAACAAAGTGACTATGTCTGTCACCATGTTTCTCGTATTACAAATAACAGTGACTATGTCTCTCCCATTACAAGTAAGAAAGTGACTATGTCTGTGACTATGTTTCTCCTATTACAAATAATAGTGACTGTCTCTCCCATTACAAGTAAGACAGTGACTATGTATGTGGCTATATTTCTCCTATTATAAGTAATAAAGTGACTATGCCTGTGACTATGTCTCTCCCATTACAAGTAAGACAGTGACTATGTCTGTGGCTATATTTCTCCTATTATAAGTAATAAAGTGACTATGTCTGTGACTATGTTTCTCATATTACAAATAACAGTGACTATGTCTCTCCCATTACAAGTAAGAAAGTGACTATGTCTGTGACTATGTTTCTCATATTACAAGTAATAAAGTGACTATGCCTGTGACGATGTCTCTCCCATTACAAGTAAGACAGTGACTATGTTTCTCATATTACAAGTAATAAAGTGACTATGCCTGTGACTATGTCTGTGACTATGTTTCTCATATTACAAGTAATAAAGTGACTATGCCTGTGACTATGTCTGTGACTATGTTTCTCATATTACAAGTAATAAAGTGACTATGCCTGTGACGATGTCTCTCCCATTACAAGTAAGAAAGTGATGACTATGGCTATGTTTTACCCACTACAAGTAAGAAAGCTATTTCTGAGCTAGGCTATACCCTATACACACTCTCATATTACTGTAATAATGAAGAGATGATAGATTTAATAATGATCAGCAGCCAGTGAAGCAGATACACAAGCTGGGGTTTCAGCACAATGAAGCTAATCTCCACACTCAATCAACGTGCAGCATATGGGTAGGACTTGCTCAAGCTGTAACTCAATGCTGGGACTGTATGGCTTCATTAAGATCACATAGGACAAAGGTTTATGTTGTGAGTAGCCTGATCTCATTACCTTATATTCAATGACTTCAACTGTATACGATTACACATTTAAAGTAGGAGAAATTCTCTGTTCTCAACCCCTTAATGCATGCAAACAGAATGAATGGAGACACACATTAATGTATAAAATGACTTTTGTTAAATGAATGTTTCAATAATCAATGAAGAGGCAAATGAGGAAAAGTAAAAATGAAATGCAAATAATAAAAGTGCTGGAGACATTGAAGCAGAAAAAAACATGCATGGTGTGTGTTCAAATCTAGGGCCTGATGTCAGCCATGTCTGTGGATTGTTTGGCTTTAACTGAAATGTTGTAGTTTGCCTTGTCTTTCTATTAGTCAAGATGTACTCTTTGTTGACCTCATATATGCTTTATATTGCTGTCAGTTATGATTGAAATGATCATCTGCTTATTATTAGTCTATGACTATTCTGACTTGCGTGCATTGGTGTAAGCAGGTGTCATTGTTGTTTGTGCATAGATAGATGTAAGCAGGTGTCACTGTTGTTTGTGCATAGATAGATGTAAGCAGGTGTCATTGTTGTTTGTGCATAGATAGATGTAAGCAGGTGTCATTGTTGTTTGTGCATAGATAGATGTAAGCAGGTATAACTGTTGTTTGTGCATAGATAGATGTAAGCAGGTGTAACTGTTGTTTGTGCATAGATAGATGTAAGCAGGTGTAACTGTTGTTTGTGCATAAATAGATGTAAACAGTTGTAACTTTTGTTTGTGCATATATAGATCTAAGCAGGTGTAACTGTTGTTTGTTCATATACAGATGTAAGCAGGCATAACTGTTGTTTTTGCATAGTTGTAAGCAGGTATAACTGTTGTTTTTGCATAGTTGTAAGCAGGTATAACTGTTGTTTGTGCACAATTTTAAGCAGGTGTAACTGTTGATTGTGCATAGGTGTAAGCAGGTATAACTGTTGTTCCTATATGTGTACATAAGTGTAAATGTTTGTATTTAGGCAGGTGTAAATGTTGTTTGTGCATAGGTGTAAGCAGGTGTAACTGTTGTTTGTGCATAGGTGTAGGCAGGTGTAACTGTTATTTGTGCATAGGTGTAAGCAGGTGTAACTGTTGTTTGTATTAGGTGTAGACAGGTGTAACTTTGTATTAGGTGTAGGCAAGTATAACTGTTGTTTGTATTAGGTGTATGCAGATGTAACTGCTGTTTGTATTAGGTGTAGGATCATGTAACTGTTGTTTATATTAGATTTTGCCTGAAATGTCAACACATCTAGACCATGACCTGTTGTTATCCTGTATAGTGAGAACACTTCTAGACCATGACCTGTTGTTGTCCTGTATAGTGGGAACACTTCTAGACCATGACCTGTTGTTGTCCTGTATAGTAGGAACACTTCTAGACCATGACCTGTTGTTGTCCTGTATAGTGGGAACACTTCTAAATCATGACCTATTGTTGTCCTGTATGGTGTCAACATTTCTAGATCATGACCTGTTGTTGTCCTGTATGGTGTCAACATTTCTAGATCATGACCTGTTGTTGTCCTGTATAGTGAGAACACTTCTAGACCATGACCTCTTGTCCTGCATAGTGGGAACACTTCTAGACCATGACCTGTTGTTGTCATGTATGGTGTCAACACTTCTAGACCATGACTTGTTGCTGTCCTGTATAGTGGCAACACTTCTAGCCTATAACCTGTTGTCCTGTATAGTGGGAACACTTTTAGACCATGACTTGTTGTTGTCCTGTATGGTGGCAACACTTCTAGATCATGACTTGTTGTTGTCCTGTATGGTGGCAACACTTCTAGATCATGACCTTTCGTTGTCCTGTATGGTGGCAACACTTCTAGATCATGACCTCTTGTTGTCCTGTATGGTGGCAATACTTCTAGATCCTGGCCTGTTGTTGTCCTGTATGGTGGCAACACTTCAAGACCATGACCTGTATGGTGGCAACACTTCAAGACCATGACCTGTATGGTGGCAACACTTCTAGATCATGACCTGTTGTTGTCCCTGTATGGTGGCAACACTTCAAGACCATGACCTGTATGGTGGCAACACTTCTAGACCATGACCTGTATGGTGGCTGTTTGTTAAATAAATAGAAGACATGAGAGAGTAATGGCCTACTGAGGACAAGAGGTCATGATCACTCCCCGAATCTCCTGGCTTCCAAGTACACACAACCATCAATGGAATGGCTTGTCATAATGCTGTCCACGTTAAGTTAAATATATGAGCATTATCAATGTATTAGCTACAAGCTACATGCAAGTTTAAATTACATTCTTTTGTTTCCTTTCTTTATTCTTTACTTGATTAATCACGCTAGAGATGTATGTTTTATACTCAAATAGTTGTATCTTTTGTCTGTATCCACAAAAAGATGTATATCTGTCTGTGTGTTCAAATAGTTGTATAATTTATCTATATCCACAAATAGTTGTATCTTTTGTCTGTATCCACAAAAAGATGTATATCTGTCTGTGTGTTCAAATAGTTGTATAATTTATCTATATCCACAAATAGTTGTACAATTTATCTATATCCACAAATAGTTGTATAATTTATCTATATCCACAAATAGTTGTATCTTTTGTCTGTATCCATGAATAGATATAAATTTGTCTGTGTGTTCAGATAGTTTTATAATTTGTCGGTATCCACAAATAGATGTATATTTGTCTGTGTGCATGCAGATATTAGGTGCATAAAGTCTATGTAAGAATGTACACAATGATATGTGTAGCTAGATGCCAGCCTAGAATAACTACGAATGTATGAATACTTACATCCCCCGTAACCCCCGTTAATGTGGTGCTCCAGCGGAGGGTACTGTATGACTGGATGGAGAGATAAAAATAAACAAAGATGGACAGAAGGTTGAGGGCAACATCACAGTGTAAACTGTTCAACCATTTTGTACAGATCATTTTCGACTACAACAAAAAAGGCAATGGAAGAGTGTTTGCGAAAACTGGATTATCTCTTGATTGGGTTGCTTAGCTTCAAGAGAGAGGTAACATAAGTGAGTGATCTCACAAAGATTTCTGTTGTGTGGGTCAGCATTGTTGAGGTGCTACATGAGAAACAACATGAAACAAAATGTGCTCTACTGCAGCAAGTTGCTGCTTCATTAACCATAGCAGATGACAGGAGCTATTGATTATCTTAGTGTCTTATCATCATGCAACAAGAATATATTTGAGCACAGCCAAGATTATCAAAGACCTTGTGGTGCAGGACTGACTCAATGATGGCAACACTATGTTATGGTATGGCACTGGTATGTAGTATAAGCTATGGTTAGTTTTAATGAGTATATTGTATAAAGATTCAATAATTGGACTTAGTGTAGGATAAACTAAGGTTGGGCTATAGATCAGCTATGATTGGACTGTGTGTAGAATGAGATATGATTGGACTGTGTGTAGAATGAGATATGATTGGACTGTGTGTAGAATGAGATATGATTGGACTGTGTGTAGAATGAGATATGATTGGACTGTGTGTAGAATAAGTTATGATTGGATTGTGTGTAGAATGAGATATGATTGGACTGTGTGTAGAATGAGATATGATTGGACTGTGTGTAGAATAAGTTAAGATTGCATTGTGTGTAGAATAAATTATGATTGGACTGTGTGTAGAATAAGTTATGATTGGACTGTGTGTAGAATAAGTTATGATTGGACTGTGTGTAGAATAAGTTATGACTGGACTGTGTGTAAATAAGCTAGGATTGGACTGTGTGTACAATAAGTTATGACTGGACTGTGTGTAAATAAGCTAGGATCGAACTGTGTGTAGAATAAGTTATGACTGGACTATGTGAACAATAAGCTATCATTGGACTGTGTGTACAATAAGTTATGATAGTAACTGTGTGTACAATAAGCTATGATTGGACTGTGTGTACAATAAGCTATGATTGGACTGTGTGTACAATAAGTTATGATAGTAACTATGTGTACAATAAGCTATCATTGGACTGTGTGTACAATAAGCTATGATTGGACTGTGTGTAGAATAAGTTATGATAGTAACTGTGTGTACAATAAGCTATGATTGTACTGTGTGTACAATAAGTTATGATTGAACTGTGTGTACAATAAGTTATAATTGGACTGTGTGTACAATAAGTTATGATTTGACTGTGTGTACAATAAGTTATGATTGAACTGTGTGTACAATAATTTTTGATTGTACTGTGTGTACAATAAGTTATGATTGGACTGTGTGTACAATAAGCTATGATTTGACTGTGTGTACAATAAGTTATGATAGTAACTGTGTGTACAATAAGCTATCATTGGACTGTGTGTACAATAAGCTATGATTGGACTGTGTGTAGAATAAGTTATGATAGTAACTGTGTGTACAATAAGCTATGATTGGACTGTGTGTACAATAAGTTATGATTGAACTGTGTGTACAATAAGTTATAATTGGACTGTGTGTAGAATAAGTTATGATTTGACTGTGTGTACAATAAGTTATGATTGAACTGTGTGTACAATAATTTTTGATTGTACTGTGTGTAAAATAAGTTATGATTGGACTGTGTGTACAATAAGCTATGATTTGACTGTGTGTACAATAAGTTATGATTGGAATGTGTGTAGAATAAGTTATGATTGGACTGTGTAGAATAAGTTATGATTGGACTGTGTGTAGAATAAGTTATGATTGGACTATGTGTAGAATAAGTTATGATTGGACTGTGTGTAGAATACGTTATGATTGGACTGTGTAGAATAAGTTATGATTGGACTGTGTGTAGAATAAGTTATGATTGGACTGTGTGTAGAATAAGTTATGATTGGACTGTGTGTACAATAAACTATGATTTGACTGTGTGTACAATAAGTTATGATTGGAATGTGTGTAGAATAAGTTATGATTGGACTGTGTAGAATAAGTTATGATTGGACTGTGTGTAGAATAAGTTATGATTGGACTATGTGTAGAATAAGTTATGATTGGACTGTGTGTAGAATACGTTATGATTGGACTGTGTAGAATAAGTTATGATTGGACTGTGTGTAGAATAAGTTATGATTGGACTGTATGTAGAATAAGTTATGATTGGACTGTGTGTAGAATAAGTTATGATTGGACTGTGTGTACAATAAGCTATAATTGGACTGTGTGTACAATAAGTTATAATTGAACTGTGTGTACAATAAGTTATAATTGGACTGTGTGTACAATAAGTTATGATTGGACTGTGTGTAGAATATGTTATGATTGGACTGTGTGTAGAATAAGTTATGATTGGACTCTTCAACATGTCCTCCAGGATCAGATGAGGCCAGAACAGACTCTTCAACATGTCCTCCAGGATAAGATAAGACAAGAACAGACTCCTCAACATGTCCTATAGGATCAGTGTCTGGATACTGACTAACAAATGTCTGGAAACTAAATCTATGTCAATGCGTGGACAACAAATGTCTGGAAACTAAATCTATGTCAATGCATTGACAACAAATGTCTGGAAACTAAATCTATGTCAATGCATTGACAACAAATGTCTGGAAACTAAATCTATGTCAATGCATTGACAACAAATGTCTGGAAACTAAATCTATGTCAATGCGTGGAAAACAAATGCCTTCATTCTAAATCTATGTGGGGACTGGTTGGTCTCGAGGTAAGATGCTGGCCTCAAGACAGAGAGGTTGTGGATTCAAATCCCAGCTACACCAGTTGGGACTTTTATTTATGATTTCTCTCTGCGTCAAACACCCCTGGTCTCAGCAGTGAGGCCCGGCTTGAAATGTCAATTACTCATTGATGAAGAAAATATGAGTACCTCAGAAGTCTGAGTTATCTGTGCGGCCCCTGTGCACACGGCTGCCAGGGAAAATGGATAAACACGTAAAATTCAGTTCCTAGTCTCTAGGGACTTTATCAGAGGTAAAAGCTGGCAAACAAAAAAATAAATAAAAAAATAATTAAAAATCTATATCAATGTGGACAACAAATGTCTTCATACTAAATCTATATCAATGTGTGGACAACAAATATCTTCATACTAAATCTATGTCAATGTGTGGACAACAAATGTCTTCATACTAAATCTATGTCAATGTGTGGACAACAAATGTCTTCATACTAAATCTATGTCAATGTGTGGACAACAAATGTCTTCATACTAAATCTATGTCAATGTGTGGACAACAAATGTCTTCATACTAAATCTATGTCAATGTGTGGACAACAAATGTCTTCATACTAAATCTATGTCAATGTGTGGACAACAAATGTCTTCATACTAAATCTATGTCAATGTGTGGACAACAAATGTCTTCATACTAAATCTATGTCAATGTGTGGACAACAAATGTCTTCATACTAAATCTATGTCAATGTGTGGACAACAAATGTCTTCATACTAAATCTATGTCAATGTGTGGACAACAAATGTCTTCATACTAAATCTATGTCAATGTGTGGACAACAAATGTCTTCATACTAAATCTATGTCAATGTGTGGACAACAAATGTCTTCATACTAAATCTATGTCAATGTGTGGACAACAAATGTCTTCATACTAAATCTATGTCAATGTGTGGACAACAAATGTCTTCATACTAAATCTATGTCAATGTGTGGACAACAAATGTCTTCATACTAAATCTATGTCAATGTGTGGACAACAAATGTCTTCATACTAAATCTATGTCAATGTGTGGACAACAAATGTCTTCATACTAAATCTATGCCAGTGTGTGGACAACAAATGTCTTCATACTAAATCTATGCCAGTGTGTGGACAACAAATGTCTTCATACTAAATCTATGTCAATGAGTGGACAACAAATGTCTTCATACTAAATCTATGTCAATGTGTGGACAACAAATGTCTTCATACTAAATCTATGTCAATGTGTGGACAACAAATGTCTTCATACTAAATCTATGCCAGTGTGTGGACAACAAATGTCTTCATACTAAATCTATGTCAGTTGTTTGTGGACAACAAATGTCTTCATACTAAATCTATGAAAGTGTGTGGACAACAAATGTCTTCATACTAAATCTATGAAAGTGTGTGTACAACAAATGTCTTCATACTAAATCTATGTCAATGTGTGGACAACAAATCTCTTCATACTAAATCTATGAAACTGTGTGGACAACAAATGTCTTCATACTAAATCTATGTCAATGTGTGGACAACAAATGTCTTCATACTAAATCTATGTCAATGTGTGGACAACAAATGTCTTCATACTAAATCTATGTCAATGTGTGGACAACAAATGTCTTCATACTAAATCTATGTCAATGTGTGGACAACAAATGTCTTCATACTAAATCTATGCCAGTGTGTGGACAACAAATGTCTTCATACTAAATCTATGCCAGTGTGTGGACAACAAATGTCTTCATACTAAATCTATGTCAATGAGTGGACAACAAATGTCTTCATACTAAATCTATGTCAATGTGTGGACAACAAATGTCTTCATACTAAATCTATGTCAATGTGTGGACAACAAATGTCTGGATACTAAATCTATGTCAATGTGTGGACAACAAATGTCTTCATACTAAATCTATGTCAATGTGTGGACAACAAATGTCTTCATACTAAATCTATGTCAATGTGTGGATAACAAATGTCTGGATACTAAATCTATGTCAATGTGTGGACAACAAATGTCTTCATACTAAATCTATGTCAATGTGTGGACAACAAATGTCTTCATACTAAATCTATGTCAATGAGTGGACAACAAATGTCTTGATACTAAATCTATGTCAATGTGTGGACAACAAATGTCTTCATACTAAATCTATGTCAATGTGTGGACAACAAATGTCTTCATACTAAATCTATGTCAATGTGTGGACAACAAATGTCTTCATACTAAATCTATGTCAATGTGTGGACAACAAATGTCTTCATACTAAATCTATGTCAATGTGTGGATAACAAATGTCTGGATACTAAATCTATGTCAATGTGTGGACAACAAATGTCTTCATACTAAATCTATGTCAATGTGTGGACAACAAATGTCTTCATACTAAATCTATGCCAGTGTGTGGACAACAAATGTCTTCATACTAAATCTATGTCAGTTGTTTGTGGACAACAAATGTCTTCATACTAAATCTATGAAAGTGTGTGGACAACAAATGTCTTCATACTAAATCTATGAAAGTGTGTGTACAACAAATGTCTTCATACTAAATCTATGTCAATGTGTGGACAACAAATCTCTTCATACTAAATCTATGAAACTGTGTGGACAACAAATGTCTTCATACTAAATCTATGTCAATGTGTGGACAACAAATGTCTTCATACTAAATCTATGCCAGTGTGTGGACAACAAATGTCTTCATACTAAATCTATGCCAGTGTGTGGACAACAAATGTCTTCATACTAAATCTATGTCAATGTGTGGACAACAAATGTCTTCATACTAAATCTATGTCAATGTGTGGACAACAAATGTCTTCATACTAAATCTATGTCAATGTGTGGACAACAAATGTCTTCATACTAAATCTATGTCAATGTGTGGATAACAAATGTCTTCATACTAAATCTATGTCAATGTGTGGACAACAAATGTCTTCATACTAAATCTATGTCAATGTGTGGACAACAAATGTCTTCATACTAAATCTATGTCAATGAGTGGACAACAAATGTCTTGATACTAAATCTATGTCAATGTGTGGACAACAAATGTCTTCATACTAAATCTATGTCAATGTGTGGACAACAAATGTCTTCATACTAAATCTATGTCAATGTGTGGACAACAAATGTCTTCATACTAAATCTATGTCAATGTGTGGACAACAAATGTCTTCATACTAAATCTATGTCAATGTGTGGATAACAAATGTCTGGATACTAAATCTATGTCAATGTGTGGACAACAAATGTCTTCATACTAAATCTATGTCAATGTGTGGACAACAAATGTCTTCATACTAAATCTATGTCAATGTGTGGACAACAAATGTCTTCTTACTAAGTCTATGAAAGTGTGTGTACAACAAATGTCTGGATACTAAATCTATGTCAATGTGTGGACAACAGATGTCTTCATACTAAATCTATGTCAATGTGTGGACAACAAATGTCTTCATACTAAATCTATGAAAGTGTGTGTACAACAAATGTCTTCATACTAAATCTATGCCAGTGTGTGTACAACAAACGTCTGGATACTAAATCTATGTCAATGTGTGGACAACAGTAATGCCCACTGATGGATTAAAAACATCAGAAGAAAGCACAACAGAGAAATTAACAGCTTTGGCACTATTGTTGATATAATTATGCATATGAGGATGACCTGAAAGCTTTTCAAACAAAACAAACCAAAAATAAAAGCAAATTGATGACTCAATAAATGTATGATGTAATGGCTGCACTTAGAAAGCGTTACAAAGACATCAATAGCACTACTAGCCGAGCTGCTGGATTATATATAGGAGATAAGACTACTTATGGATGTATACCTCTGGATAGATCTGTCTGTTCAGCTGCAAACACACACCCCAACAAACGGCAGCCACAGAAGAAGAAGAAATAAGCAAATCTTAGAAAACTAACTATTTCTCTCTGTTTTCACAATCTCCTCCAATCTCTTGATCTTCAACACAATTATTTTGCTATAGGAGAAAGATATTCATTATTTCTACCATTTTAAATGTTTTTAGTTTCTGGGTATATATTGGACAGGTTTTCTCTACTATTTTAGATGGTTTTGTTTATGGGTATATATTAAACAAGTTATTTGCACTATTTTAGGTGGTTTTAGTTTCTGGGTATATATCAGACAGGTTTTCTCTACTAATTTAGATGTTTTTAGTTTCTGGGTATATATCAGACAAGTTATTTCTACTATTTTAGATGTTTTTAGTTTCTGGGTATATATCAGACAAGTTATTTCTACTATTTTAGATGTTTTTAGTTTCTGGGTATATATCAGACAAGTTATTTCTACTATTTTAGATGTTTTTTGTTTCTGGGTATATGTCAGACAAGTAATTTCTACTATTTTAGATGTTTTTTGTTTCTGGGTATATATCAGACAAGTAATTTCTACTATTTTAAATGCTTTTGTTTCTGGGTATATATCAGACAAGTAATTTCTACTATTTTAAATGCTTTTGTTTCTGGGTATATATCAGACAAGTTATTTCTACTATTTTCGGTTGTTTTGTTTCTGGGTATATATCAGACAAGTAATTTCTACTATTTTAGGTAGTTTTGTTTCTGGGTAAATATTAAACAAGTTATGTCCATGATTTTAGATGGTTTTGTATCTGGGTATATATGAAACAAGTTATTTGCACTTTTTTACATGGTGGTTGTGTTCCTTGATCTATCTATATCAAACTATGATCTGACTCTCTGTTCCAGCATCACACAAATGGTGTTAGGTAGATGTGATGGATGTCCCCTAATACATCACACATGTTACATCATATTGTTATATCAAACACATCATATCATAAGCTCCATCATAAATGTTGTATAATGTTACATCATATTGTTATATCCATCATCATACCATATGCTATATCATAAATGTTATATCATATGTTACATCATTTATGTAATACAAATAATGTAGACGGGTGAAACATTTAACTTCACAGCTCTAGGCCACATAACTTTTAGGTGGAAGAGGGAAGAGGCCAGTGCATTTCTTCATTCTTATCATCCTCGACTCAATGAGCCACATACACATTCACCTTCTTCTCCTGCGTGCAGCATCAGCCTGGGACTGAACAACTAACCCACAGGTGACTGCACTCATTTACTTAGTGCAACCACGGTGCTGTCACACAACACTAATATCAAGCACATATACACGAACGTGTACGCTGCTACTATCTTTTACTGTTTCCTTTTGTTTCCTTATAACTGATAGATAACATTGTATTGTTAGTTTCTGCACTTGCCTAGAATGCCCTAGACTGGCTACATATATCCGTGCTCTGGAGTCAAGAATTAATTACAACATACCATGATGTGATATTTTGTTTAAAACATCTCGTAAGGAGTTGATAGGGTTGCCAGGTCTTACATTTTCCCCGTAAGATTTCCTTTTTAAAATTACATTTTACGACTTAAGTTTTTCTTTTTTCCCGTAGACCAATTTATTACGTTTTTCTCACATCCACAAAATGATTGGATTGTATCAAAAATTTCCTAGAAAATGGAATCTGTTACAGCTCATGGCTGGTAGAAACGTAAATAGTTTAGATATAATAGTTTTGTATCTGTGGTTGAGCCAACACCTCCAGTCTTGTCAATATGATTTCTGGTGTGTAGAGCAGTCATTTAAATATTTAGATCTGTGTAGTATTAGTAGCCTCTGTCAGTCATAGTTGACTATGTATTTTGCAGCGGCCCTAGAAAATATGATTTTTCTTGTCTTTTGCCGTTAGTTGACGGTAGCTTGATATGAGTGACTTGAACCAGTCCTCTCTTATGTCATATAAGTAAAAGTAATGTCAAGAAAACAATGTTTTATTCATTTCTAATGATGATAAGGAATTACATGTCATTAATGTCAAAGCGCCAATGTTCTATTTATGTTTACCAAATTAGAACATATATTGTTTTATGTTTATGGTATCACAGCGCATACCTTGATAGATTTCTATAGGATTTGGTAACCAGTAGCCTCACTTACTTATTAATAATGTGGTAGCAGCAGCAGTGGTAGTAGCAGCAGTAGTAGTAGTAGAAGCAGCAGCAGTAGCAGCAGTGGTAGCAGCAGTAGCAGTAGCAGTAGTAGCAGCAGCAGTGGTAGCAGAAGCAGTGGTAGTAGCAGTAGTAGTAGTAGCAGCAGCAGTAGTAGTAGTAGCAGTGGTAGTAGCAGCAGCAGTAGTAGCAGTAGTAGTAGCAGCAGTAATAGTAGTAGCAGTAGTAGCAGCAGCAATAGTAGAAGCAGTAGTAGTAGCAGGAGTGATAGTAGCAGAAGCAGTAGTAGTAGTAGTAATAGTAGTAGCAGCAGTAGTAGTAGTAGTAGTAATAGTAGCAGCAGTAGTAGTAGCAGTAGTAGTTGTGTCATAGTAGCAGCAGCAGTAGTAGTAGCAGAAGTAGCAGCAGCAGTAGTAGTAGCAGAAGTAGCAGCAGCAGTAGTAGTAGTAGCAGAAGTAGCAGCAGCAGTAGTAGTAGCAGAAGTAGCAGCAGCAGTAGTAGTAGCAGCAGCAGTAGTAGCAGCAGTAGTAGCAGCAGTAGTAGCAGCAGTAGTAGCAGTAGTAGCAGCAGTAGTAACAGCAGTAGTAGCAGCAGTAGTAACAGCTGTAGTAGCAGCAGTAGTAACAGCAGTAGTAGCAGCAGTACTAGCAGCAGCAGTAGTAACAGCAGTAGCAGCAGCAGTAGTAACAGCAGTAGTAGCAGCAGTAGTAACAGCAGTAGTAGCAGCAGTAGTAACAGCAGTAGTAGCAGCAGTAGTAACAGCAGTAGTAGCAGCAGTAGTAACAGCAGTAGTAGCAGCAGTAGTAACAGCAGTAGTAGCAGCAGTAGTAACAGCAGTAGTAGCAGCAGTAGTAACAGCAGTAGTAGCAGCAGTAGTAGTAACAGCAGTAGTAGCAGCAGTAGTAACAGCAGTAGTAGCAGCAGTAGTAACAGCAGTAGTAACAGCAGTAGTAGCAGTAGTAACAGCAGTAGTGGCAGCAGTAGTAACAGCAGTAGTAGCAGCAGTACTAGCAGCAGCAGTAGTAACAGCAGCAGGAGGAGTAGAAGTACGATAAGTTATGAAAATCTTTCTTTTTTTCCTGACAAAAACTGGGAAATCCTTAATTTTTTCCTGACAAAAAGTGGGAAATCCTAATTTTTTCCTGACAAAAAGTGGGAAATCCTTAATTTTTTCTTGACAAAAACCAGGAAATCCTTAATATTTCCTGACAAAAACTGGAAATCCAGTTTTTCCTGACAAAAACTGGGAAATCCTTAATTTTTTTCATGACAAAAACTGGGAAATCCTTAATTTTTTTCACGACAAAAACTGGGAAATCATTTTTTTCACGACAAAAACTGGGAAATCCTTAATTTTTTTCGTGACAAAAACTGGGAAATCCTTAATTTTTTTTCGTGACAAAAAGTGGGAAATCCTTAATTTTTTTCCCGACAAAACTGGGAAATCCTTAATTTTTTCCTGACAAAAACTGGGAAATCCTTAATTTTTTTCATGACAAAAACTGGGAAATCCTTAATTTTTTTCATGACAAAAACTGGGAAATCAATTTTTTCCTGACAAAAACCGGGAAATCCTTAATTTTTCCTGACAAAAAGTGGGAAATCTAATTTTTTTCCTGACAAAACCTGGGAAATCCTTCATTTTTTTCAGGACAAAAACTGGAAATCCTTAATTTTTTCATGACAAAATCTGGGAAATCCTTAATTTTTTTCATGACAAAAACTGGGAAATCCTTAATTTTTTTCATGACAAAAACTGGTAAATCCTTAATTTTTTCCTGACAAAAACTGGGAAATCCTTAATTTTTCCTGACAAAAACTGGGAAATATTCATTTTTTCCTGACAAAAACAACCTTCCTTTCTAATGTGACAATAACCTGGCAACCCTCGGAGTCGACTAAACATAGCAAATAACAATATATGTCTAAACATTGCATGTACCAACATAAATATTAGTGTTTGAGTGTAAAATTATGGATAGTTAATAATTGAAGATTTGATTATCATTTTGAACAAGAACTACCATTTGATGGCTGTCATCATAATGTGTTACAGAGATGGAGGGTTTGTGTACATCAACTGTGTCAGGTGTCAACTAATCTTTACAGAGATGGAGAGTTTGTGTACACCAAGTGTGTCAGGTGTCAACTAATCTTTACAGAGATGGAGAGTTTGTGTACACCAAGTGTGTCAACTAATCTTTACAGAGATGGAGAGTTTGTGTACATCAAGTGTGTCAGGTGTCAACTAATCTTTACAGAGATGGAGAGTTTGTGTACACCAACTGTGTCAGGTGTCAACTAATCTTTACAGAGATGGAGAGTTTGTGTACATCAAGTGTGTCAGGTGTCAACTAATCTTTACAGAGATGGAGAGTTTGTGTACATCAAGTGTGTCAGGTGTCAACTAATCTTTACAGAGATGGAGAGTTTGTGTACACCAACTGTGTCAGGTGTCAACTAATCTTTACAGAGATGGAGAGTTTGTGTACACCAACTGTATCAGGTGTCAACTAATCTTTACAGAGATGGAGGGTTTGTGTACATCAAATATGTCAGGTGTCAACTAATCTTTACAGAGATGGAGAGTTTGTGTACATCAAATATGTCAGGTGTCAACTAATCTTTACAGAGATGGAGAGTTTGTGTACATCAAGTGTGTCAGGTGTCAACTAATCTTTACAGAGATGGAGAGTTTGTGTACATCAAATATGTCAGGTGTCAACTAATCTTTACAGAGATGGAGGGTTTGTGTACACCAAGTGTGTCAGGTGTCAACTAATCTTTACAGAGATGGAGAGTTTGTGTACATCAAATATGTCAGGTGCCAACTAATCTTTACAGAGATGGAGAGTTTGTGTACATCAAATATGTCAGGTGTCAACTAATCTTTACAGAGATGGAGAGTTTGTGTACATCAAATATGTCAGGTGTCAACTTATCTTTACAGAGATGGAGAGTTTGTGTACATCAAATATGTCTGGTGTCAACTAATCTTTACAGAGATGGAGAGTTTGTGTACACCAACTGTGTCAGGTGTCAACTAATCTTTACAGAGATGGAGAGTTTGTGTACATCAAATATGTCAGGTGTCAACTAATCTTTACAGAGATGGAGGGTTTGTGTACATCAAATATGTCAGGTGTCAACTAATCTTTACAGAGATGGAGGGTTTGTGTACACCAAGTGTGTCAGGTGTCAACTAATCTTTACAGAGATGGAGAGTTTGTGTACACCAAGTGTGTCTGGTGTCAACTAATCTTTACAGAGATGGAGAGTTTGTGTACACCAAGTGTGTCTGGTGTCAACTAATCTTTACAGAGATGGAGAGTTTGTGTACATCAAATATGTCAGGTGTCAACTAATCTTTACAGAGATGGAGAGTTTGTGTACATCAAATATGTCAGGTGTCAACTAATCTTTACAGAGATGGAGAGTTTGTGTACATCAAGTGTGTCAGGTGTCAACTAATCTTTACAGAGATGGAGAGTTTGTGTACATCAAGTGTGTCAGGTGTCAACTAATCTTTACAGAGATGGAGAGTTTGTGTACACCAACTGTGTCAGGTGTCAACTAATCTTTACACATGGGAGAGCACAGTAAAAGTAGATTGTTATAATGACTAGTACTACAAATAATGTTGTGTGTGCTGTTATAGTGATCCATGTTATAGGCTATATCTACACAACTGAAACATGTTGATTTCTCCTCATTGAAATGACAAGCTGCCACCTTCTATATCAACAAACTAAATCAACTAATTGCTTGTTCTTGCTATGTTGAAGACATGACCAGGCTCCCATTTTAAAGGGTTATCTTCACTATAAAAGGAACATCTTTCTCCCAGTTAAGATATTGCCAAAATGGAGAAACATCAAAGTGTGTTATAACAGATAAGTACTCGTCAAGGTATGATTTGTTTAAGACTGTAACATGCAAATACAAGATAGAAACATGAATGACATTACAATAGGAAGTGATGAGGAATGTATGCAAAAAGGGGGGGGGGGGGGCGAGAGAGAGAGAGAAAAAGATTCAATAAAAGAGAGAAAACATATCAAGAATTGCTGAACTGACTGAAAAGCTGAGTTCAGTCACTGACTGTTGATAGTGCATATAAACTAATGCACAATAACAGTGATTGTTGACAGAACACATGAGCTAATGAACAATGACATTGACAGATGACATAAAACCAGCTATGTCTTTGTGGATGTCAACCTATGTCAGTGAAGACCACTGTATGAAAGTTGTGCTTTAGCTGGCACAGCAATGTTAATTGTTGGGTAACTGTACCAGCTGCAGGAAATCAGTGTACAGGTTGTGGCAAATCAGTGTACATGTTGTGGCAAATCAGTGTACATGTGGCAAACCAGTGTATATTCTGTAGCAAATCAGCGTAAATGCTGTAGCAAATCAGCGTACATGCTGCGGAAAATCAGCATACATGCTGTGATAAATCAGCGTACATGCTGTTGCAAATCAATGTACATACATGCTGGCAAATCTGTGTACAAGCTGTGGCAAATCAGTGTACAGGCTGGCAAATCTGTGTACATGCGGTGGCAAGTCAGTGTACAGGCTGGCAAATCTGTGTACAAGCTGTGGCAAATCAGTGTACAGGCTGGCAAATCTGTGTACATGCGGTGGCAAGTCAGTGAACAAGCTGTGGAAATCAGTGTACAGACTGGCAAATCAGTGTACAAGCTGTGGCAACTCATCACACCATTCAAAGTGGCCAGGTAACATTGAAACGTCACTAAGAAGACAGAGAATGATAGGTTAACTTACCATGGCTGTAGGCATCACAATTTTTCTTTTCACTGCAGCTGGGCCGGTTTCTGATTGGCAAACACAAACATATCATGGATGAGATTATATAGGAAATATCAGACCACAGAAATAAGTTGATGTTTTTGACATAAATTGGTATTTTAGTTCAGTCCCAGATTGGTTATTTTCACAGACTGCCAACAGTTTTTATTTTATTTGAATGGACAATTACTGAGGGATAAGGATCTCGGGAAACATTTCTGGTTTTGGTTGTTGTTTGTGTAGGTTACTGCTTCTTCTTCTTCCTTTCAGCTCCCTGTGGAGCATAAGTCTTCAACAAATGCATTCAGCTCCCAGTGGAGCATAGGTCTTCAACAAACACTTTCAACTCCCTGTGGAGCATAAGTCTTTAACAAATGCTTTCAGCCACCTGTGGGACATAGGTCTTCAACAAACACTTTCAACTCCCTGTGGGGCATAGGTCTTCAACAAACACTTTCAACTCCCTGTGCGGCATAAGTCTTCAACAAACACTTTCAACTCCCTGTGGAGGCTAGGTCATAAACAAACACTTTCAACTCCCTGTGGGGCATAAGTTTTCAATATTTTCCATGCTGTTCTGTTTCTTGCCATTCCTCTAAGATCATTACAAATCTTACCCATCATCTTCATCTCTGCTTCCACCTGTCTTTTCTAATAATATTTTGGTCTTCCCTCTTTGTCTGCTCCGACTGGGATTATAAGAAATGGGCCTGTCGTGTAGGTAGTAAATATTTACTTGAGTAATGAAATATTGCAAAATTATTCATTATGTCAACAGAAAATGTTAGTATGTGGCACTAACTTTTATATTTACTAGACTTAGATCTGTCACTACAAGGAATCATGTTGGTATGTCACACCAACTTTTATATTTACTAGACTTAGATCTGTCACTACAAGGAATCATGTTGGTATGTCACACCAACTTTTATATTTACTAGACTTAGATCTGTCACTACAAGGAATCATATTGGTATGTCACACAACTTTTGGATCCCTTACATAAGATAATTTATGATAAGAATAATACCAAGTGAATTAAGTGAAGATAATAATAGGTAACAAGAGAATCAGGTGAAGCTATTGATAGTAACAAGTGATCAAGGTTGAGATAAAAACAGTAACAGGTAAATAAGATTGAGATAAGAATAGTAACAAGTGAAGTAGGTTGAGATAATAATAGTAACAAGTGAAGTAAGTTGAGATAATAATAGTACCAAGTGAAGAAGGTTGATATAATAATAGTAACAAGTGAAGTAGTTTGAGATAATAATAGTAACAAGTGAAGCAGGTTGAGATAATAATAGAACAAGTGAAGTAGGTTGAGATAATAATAGTACCAAGTGAAGAAGGTTGAGATAATAATAGTAACAAGTGAAGTAGGTTGAGATAATAATAGTAACAAGTGAAGTAGGTTGAGATAATAATAGTACCAAGTGAAGAAGGTTGATATAATAATAGTAACAAGTGAAGTAGGTTGAGATAATAATAGTAACAAGTGAAGTAGGTTGAGATAATAATAGTAACAAGTGAAGTAGGTTGAGATAATAATAGTACCAAGTGAAGAAGGTTGAGATAATAATAGTAACAAGTGAAGTAGGTTGAGATAATAATAGTAACAAGTGAAGTAGGTTGAGATAATAATAGTAACAAGTGAAGTAGGTTGAGATAATCATCATCATCATCGAGTACCGTCTCCGCAACGAAGGTTGGCTACCATGGATCGTCATTCCACTCTATTTCTTGCTTTGATGGTGTAGGTTGTCATAAATTGACTTGTCCATCTTTTGATGTTACTCGTCCATGTTAGTCTTGGTCTGCCTCTGCCTCTTTTACCTTGTATTTTCCCTTCCAATATTACTTTTAGTAGGCTGTTGTGTCTTTTAATGTGCCCCAAAAATTTCATTTGTCTTGTCTTAATTGTATTTAGTAGTTCTCTTTTATTTTTAGTTGTTTTAAAACTTCATCATTTGTTTTCATTTCTTTCCATCCAATTCTACCTATTCTTCTATAAATCCACATTATCTGTAAGTTGAGATAATAATAGTAACAAATGAATTATGTTGAGATAATAATAGTAACAAATGAAGTAGGTTGAGATAATAATAGTAACAAGTGAAGTAGGTTGAGATAATAATAGTAACAAGTGAAGTAGGTTGAGATAATAATAATAGTAACAAGTGAAGTAGGTTGAGATAATAATAGTAACAAGTGAAGTAGGTTGAGATAATAATAATAGTAACAAGTGAAGTAGGTTGAGATAATAATAGTAACAAGTGAATGAAGTAGGCTGAGATAAGAGACAGTAACAGAGAGATATAACGTACCTTCTGAGTAGTATGATGATCATGATGGTGGCGATGGCCATACAGAGAATGACAGCAACAATGAGCCAGCGATGATCCCTATAGGAGTGCTTGCGGCTGAAACATTGGTCTAGAGGTCACTGATATTTTCACATACACATTTTCATATATCACCTCCCCACACATACAAGTTCTCCCAGCCATTCACATTTCACTGTTTCCACACACACATTGCTAATACTCTGCCTTTCCAACATTCTACACACACACACACACACACACACACACCCAGTCACCACCATTCATATCCATGGTACCATCCACTCACTACCATCCATATATTACCCCTCTTACACACAACACCCACTTCATGCTACCTTCTACCACACACCACCATTTATAATACCCCTCTCACACACAACACCCACTTCATACTACCTTCTACCACACACCACCATTATAATACCTCTCTCACACACAACACCCATTTCATACTACCTTCTACTACACACCACCATTTATAATACCCTCTCACACACACAACACCCACTTCATACTACCTTCTACCACAAACCATCATTTTTAATACCCCTCTCACACACAACACCCACTTCATACTACCTTTTACAACACACCACCATTTATAATACTTCTCTCACACACAACACCCACTACATGCTACCTTCTACCACACACCACCATTTATAATACCCCTCTCACACACAACACCCACTTCATACTACCTTCTACCACACACCACCATTTATAATACCCCTCTAACACACAACACCCACTACATGCTACCTTCTACCACACACCACCATTTAAAATACCTCTCTCACACACAACACCCACTTCATACTACCTTCTACCACACACAACACCCACTACATGCTACCTTCTACCACACACCACCATTTATAATACCCCTCTCACACACAACACCCACTTCATACTACCTTCTACCACACACCACCATTTATAATACCTCTCTCACACACAACACCCACTTCATACTACCTTCTACCACACACCAACATTTATAATACCTCTCTCATACAACACCCACTTCATACTACCTTCTACCACACACCACCATTTATAATACCCATCCCACACACAACACCCACTTCATACTACCTTCTACCACACACCACCATTTATAATACCCCTCTCACACACAACACCCACTTCATACTACCTTCTACTACACACCACCATTTATAATACCTCTCTAACACACAACACCCACTACATGCTACCTTCTACCACACACTACTATTTATAATACCCCTCTCACACACAACACCCACTTCATACTACCTTCTACCACACACCACCATTTATAATACCTCTCTCACACACAACACCCACTTCATACTACCTTCTACCACACACCAACATTTATAATACCTCTCTCATACAACACCCACTTCATACTACCTTCTACCACACACCACCATTTATAATACCCATCCCACACACAACACCCACTTCATACTACCTTCTACCACACACCACCATTTATAATACCCCTCTCACACACAACACCCACTTCATACTACCTTCTACTACACACCACCATTTATAATACCTCTCTAACACACAACACCCACTACATGCTACCTTCTACCACACACTACTATTTATAATACCCCTCTCACACACAACACCCACTTCATACTACCTTCTACCACACACCACCATTTATAATACCTCTCTCACACACAACACCCACTTCATACTACCTTCTACCACACACCAACATTTATAATACCTCTCTCATACAACACCCACTTCATACTACCTTCTACCACACACCACCATTTATAATACCCATCCCACACACAACACCCACTTCATACTACCTTCTACCACACACCAACATTTATAATACCTCTCTCATACAACACCCACTTCATACTACCTTCTACCACACACCACCATTTATAATACCCATCCCACACACAACACCCACTTCATACTACCTTCTACCACACACCACCATTTATAATACCCCTCTCACACACAACACCCACTTCATACTACCTTCTACCACACACCACCATTTATAATACCTCTCTCACACACAACACCCACTTCATACTACCTTCTACCACACACCAACATTTATAATACCTCTCTCATACAACACCCACTTCATACTACCTTCTACCACACACCACCATTTATAATACCCATCCCACACACAACACCCACTTCATACTACCTTCTACCACACACCACCATTTATAATACCCCTCTCACACACAACACCCACTTCATACTACCTTCTACTACACACCACCATTTATAATACCTCTCTAACACACAACACCCACTACATGCTACCTTCTACCACACACTACTATTTATAATACCCCTCTCACACACAACACCCACTTCATACTACCTTCTACCACACACCACCATTTATAATACCTCTCTCACACACAACACCCACTTCATACTACCTTCTACCACACACCAACATTTATAATACCTCTCTCATACAACACCCACTTCATACTACCTTCTACCACACACCACCATTTATAATACCCATCCCACACACAACACCCACTTCATACTACCTTCTACCACACACCAACATTTATAATACCTCTCTCATACAACACCCACTTCATACTACCTTCTACACACACCACCATTTATAATACCCATCCCACACACAACACCCACTTCATACTACTTCTACCACACACCACCATTTATAATACCCCTCTCACACACAACACCCACTTCATACTACCTTCTACCACACACCACCATTTATAATACCTCTCTCACACACAACACCCACTTCATACTACCTTCTACCACACACCAACATTTATAATACCTCTCTCATACAACACCCACTTCATACTACCTTCTACCACACACCACCATTTATAATACCCTCCCACACACAACACCCACTTCATACTACCTTCTACCACACACCACCATTTATAATACCCCTCTCACACACAACACCCACTTCATACTACCTTCTACTACACACCACCATTTATAATACCTCTCTAACACACAACACCCACTACATGCTACCTTCTACCACACACTACTATTTATAATACCCCTCTCACACACAACACCCACTTCATACTACCTTCTACCACACACCACCATTTATAATACCCCTCTCCGAAAAACTACTGCACAAACTCTTTTCTCTTACACCATCCCACTCACATCTTTCTCTCTCCTACAAAACCCCACCCACACATTTGCCTCTCCCACATTCTGCCCTCTAGAACACACAAAATCACTCACATTCCTTTTGTCCTGTCTGTACCACCAATGGCTCACTAAACTCTCCCCATCCATTGCTGGTCTCACAGCGGACCTGGAAGAGAGATGTGGGACAATGTGTCAAGGGCAGGTAAGAGAATTGTGACAATGTCTGAGTTTCTTGAAGGCCTCATCCTCAAGGAGTGTTGCTGCTCCTGGAAGTATGTAGTCTGCTCTACACAACAGACAACAAATATTCTAACTCACAAGTCTAAATAGAAATGGATAAATGATAGTTTCAACTTATGGTTGATTGGTGTGGCCAAGTCCCCTGTGATATGATGAAGTCCCCTGTGATATTACCAAGTCCCCTGTGATATGATGAAGTCCCTGTGATATTACCAAGTCCCCTGTGACATGATGAAGTCCCCTGTGATATTACCTAGTCCCCTGTGATATTACCAAGTCCCCTGTGATATGATGAAGTCTCCTGTGACATGATGAAGTCTCCTGTGATATGATGAAGCCTCCTGTGACATGATGAAGTCTCCTGTGACATGATGAAGTCTCCTGTGATATGATGAAGTCCCTGTGATATTACCAAGTCCCCTGTGACATGATGAAGTCTCCTGTGATATGATGAAGTCTTCTGTGATATGATGAAGTCTCCTGTGATATGATGAAGTCTCCTGTGATATGATGATGTCTCCTGTGATATGATGAAGTCTCATGTGATATGATGAAGTCTCCTGTGATATGATGAAGTCTCCTGTGATATGATGAAGTCTCCTGTGACATGATGAAGTCTCCTGTGATATGATGAAGTCCCCTGTGATATTACCAAGTCCCCTGTGACATGATGAAGTCTCCTGTGATATGATGAAGTCTCCTGTGATATGATGAAGTCTCCTGTGATATGATGAAGTCTCCTGTGATATGATGATGTCTCCTGTGATATGATGAAGTCTCATGTGATATGATGAAGTCTCCTGTGATATGATGAAGTCTCCTGTGATATGATGAAGTCTCCTGTGATATGATGAAGTCTTCTGTGACATGATGAAGTCTTCTGTGACATGATGAAGTCTCCTGTGATATGATGAAGTCCCATGTGATATGATGAAGTCTCATGTGACATGAAGTCTCCTGTGATATGATGAAGTCTCCTGTGACATGATGAAGTCTCCTGTGATATGATGAAGTCTCATGTGATATGATGAAGTCTCCTGTGACATGATGAAGTCTCCTGTGATGTGATACTAAGTTTCTCACAATTTGACCAAGTTTATCATGAACTGATGCCAAGTCTCCCATTATCTAACATAACAAAACACCTAGCACTAGTAGTAGTCTATCAACAACAGTAATGAAGCCACTTGCCTGAAACTCATATTCAGTGTCCAGCATGAATTCTGTGATGGTCAGATTCTGCACATTCGTGTACTCTCTGATCTCATTCTGACCGTGAGACCTGGGGTAGTACTTCACCTCATACCTGAGTATCCAGTTCTGTGGAAGAGATGTGCGAACATACTGATGTTCACGTCAGAAAGAATCCATACAACATCAGGCATAGTTCTCAGCCATGTTGGAAAGTTATATTCCAAAATTTATAAGGTGATACAGCAACTACAGTGATATGTGTGCACAAGCAACGCAAGTGGATACAGCAACTACAGTGATATGTGTACACAAGCAACATAAGTGGATAAAGCAACTACATTGATATGTGTACACAAGCAACATAAGTGGACACAGCAACTACAGTGATATGTGTGCACAAGCAACATAAGTGGATACAGCAACTACAGTGATATGTGTACACAAGCAACATAAGTGGATACAGCAACTACAGTGATATGTATGCACAAGCAACATAAGTGGATACAGCAACTACAGTGATATGTGTACACAAGCAACATAAATAGATACAGCAACTACAGTGATATGTGTGCACAAGCAACATAAGTGGATACAGCAACTACAGTGATATGTGTACACAAGCAACATAAGTGGACACAGCAACTACAGTGATATGTGTGCACAAGTAATATAAGTGGATACAGCAACTACAGTGATATGTGTACACAAGCAACATAAGTGGATACAGCAACTACAGTGATATGTGTACACAAGCAACATAAGTGGATACAGCAACTACAGTGATATGTGTGCACAAGCAACATAAGTGGATACAGCAACTACAGTCATATGTGTACACAAGCAACATAAGTGGATACAGCAACTACAGTGATATGTGTGCACAAGCAAGCAACATAAGTGGATACATCAACTACAGTGATATGTGTGCACAAGCAACATAAGTGGACACAGAAACTACAGTGATATGTGTACACAAGCAACATAAGAGAATACAGCAACTACAGTGATATGTGGACATAAGCTTCACAACAACATAAGTGGATACAGCAACTACAGTGATATGAGGACATAAGCTTCACAACAACATAAGTGGATACAGCAACTACAGCGATATGTGGACATAAGCTTCACAACAACATAAGTGGATACAGCAACTACAGCGATATGTGAACACAAGCAACATAAGTGTATACAGCAACTACAGCGATATATGAACACAAGCAACATAAGTGTATACAGCAACTACAGCAATATGTGGACATAAGCTTCACAACAACATAAGTGAATACATCAACTACAGCAATATGTGAATATAAGCTTCACAACAACATAAGTGGATACAGCAACTACAGTCATATGTGTACACAAGCAACATAAGAGAATACAGCAACTACAGTGATATGTGGACACAAGCAACATAAGATAATACAGCAACTACAGTGATATGTGTAGACAAGCAACATAAGAGAATACAGCAACTACAGTGATATGTGGACACAAGCAACATAAGAGAATACAGCAACTACAGTGATATGTGGACACAAGCAACATAAGAGAATACAGCAACTACAGCGATGTGTGGATATAAGCTTCACAACAACATAAGAGAATACAGCAACTACAGTGATATGTGTACACAAGCAACATAAGAGAATACAGCAACTACAGTGATATGTGGACACAAGCAACATAAGAGAATACAGCAACTACAGTGTTATGTGTACACAAGCAACATAAGAGAATACAGCAACTACAGTGATATGTGTACACAAACAACATAAGAGAATACAGCAACTACAGTGATATGTGTACACAAGCAACATAAGAGAATACAGCAACTACAGCGATATGTGGATATAAGCTTCACAACAACATAAGTGGATACAGCAACTACAGCGATATGTGAATCTCAAGCAACATAAGTGTATACAGCAACTACAGCAATATGTGAACACAAGCAACATAAGTGTATACAGCAACTACAGCGATATGTGGATATAAGCTTCACAACAACATAAGTGGATACAGCAACTACAGTGATACACAGAGAAGCTCTACCACAGTGGTCATATCCCTATATATGAGAGCAGATAATCAGGGATTTCATGGCTCCAGTTTTCTAAGAGTGACTACCCCTGGGGACTGATACTGAGATGTTTTTACAACCAGATAGAGGAGATAATTAGAGAAGAGAAAGTGTGGACATTGATGTGTTTCATGTTTTATAGCCAAAATAAAGGAGGGGTAGGGGTAAACATGTGAGCCAGCAGCTGTACAAACACAATAATAAACATAAACAAAAATATAATTTGTTGGAATGATGTTGGTGGAACTCCAAGGTATGTTACTGTTATGTGCCATTTAGCAACCCCCCCCCCCCCCCCCCCCCGCAAATAGAGTGGAGCACAAAGGGAGATCATAAAGGGCCTATCCTGAAGTAGTGAGGCTAGATCTGTGTAGAGAGGGCACATCAGCCTGGTTGTTTGTGTGTGTGTCAACCGGGCCGACATTGCAAATAGTTTATTTCTGGGAGGAGGAAAGGCAGGTTATTTAAATGGAGAGGTGGAGGAGGTAGGTTGGATAAGTGGAGAGGGGAGGAGGTAGGACGGATAAGTGGTGAGGGGAGGAGGTAGGATGGATAAGTGGTGAGGGGAGGTAGGTTGGATAAGTGGAGAGGGGGGGGTAGGTTGGATAAGTGGAGAGGGGATGTAGGTTGGATAAGTGGAGAGGGGGAGGTAGGTTGGATAAGTGGAGAGAGAGGAGGTAGGTTGGATAAGTGGAGAGGGGGAAGTAGGTTGGGTAAGTGGAGAGGTACAATGGTTAAGAGAGCATGGGAGAGAGCACAGAAGAGTGAGAATGGATACATAAGAGTGTGAGAGGTAGGGTGGATAAGAGAGGGTGAGGAGGTGGATAAGAGGGGGGTGAGGAGGAAGGATGGATAAGAGAGGGTGAGGAGGTAGGATGGATAAGAGGGGTGAGGAGGTAGGATGGATAAGAGAGGGGAATGAGGTAGGATGGATAAGAGAGGGGGAGAGGTAGGTTAGATAAGTGAAGAGGGGGAGGAAGTAGGGTAGATAAGAGGGGGGAGGAGGTAGGATGGATAAGAGAGGGGGGGAGGTAGGATGGATAAGAGAGGGGGAGGAGGTAGGATGGATAAGAGAGGGGGAGGAGGTAGGATGGATAGAGAGGGGGAGGAGGTAGGATGGATAAGAGAGGGGGAGGTAGGATGGATAAGAGAGGGGAAGGAGGTAGGATGGATAAAGAGGGGGAGATAGGATGGATAGAGAGGGGAGGATGTAGGATGGATGAGAGAGGGGAGAGAGGTAGGATGGATAAGAGAAGGGGAGAGAAGGTAGGATGGATAAGAGGGGGAGGAGGTAAGATTGATAAGAGAAGGGAGGATGTAGATGGATAAGAGAGGGGGAGGAGATAGAATGATAGAGAGGGAGGAGGAGGTAGGATGGATAAGAGAGGGGAGGAGATAGAATGGATAAGAGAGGGGGAGGAGGTAGGATGGATAAGAGAGGGGGAGAGATATAATGGATAAGAGAGGGGAGGAGGTAGGATGAATAAGAGAGGGGGGGGGAAGGTAGGATGGATAAGAGAGGGGGAGGATGTAGGATGGATAAGAGAGGGGGGAGTAGGTAATGGATAAGTGTGAGGGGGAGGTAGGTTGATAAGTGGAGAGGGGGAGGAGTAGGTTGGATAAGTGGAGAGGGGATGTAGGTTGGATAAGTGGAGAGGGGAGGTAGGTTGGATAAGTGGAGAGAGAGGAGTAGGTTGGATAAGTGAGAGGGGGAAGTAGGTTGGGTAAGTGGAGAGGTACAATGGTTAAGAGAGCATGGGAGAGAGCACAGAAGAGTGAGAATGGATACATAAGAGTGTGAGAGGTAGGGTGGATAAGAGAGGGTGAGGAGGTGGATAAGAGGGGGGTGAGGAGGAAGGATGGATAAGAGAGGGTGAGGAGGTAGGATGGATAAGAGGGGTGAGGAGGTAGGATGGATAAGAGAGGGGATAGGTAGGATGGATAAGAGAGGGGGAGAGGTAGGTTAGATAAGTGAAGAGGGAGGAGTAGGGTAGATAGAGAGAGGGGGAGGAGGTAGGATGGATAAGAGAGGGGGAGGTAGGATGGATAAGAGAGGGGAGGAGGTAGATGGATAAGAGAGGGGAGGAGGTAGGATGATAAGAGAGGAAGGAGGTAGGATGGATAGAGAGGGGGGAGGTAGGATGGATAAGAGAGGGGAGGAGGTAGGATGGATAAAGAGGGGGAGATAGGATGGATAGAGAGGGGGAGGATGTAGGATGGATGAGAGAGGGGGAGAGGGGTAGGATGGATAAGAGAAGGGAGAGAAGGTAGGATGGATAAGAAGGGGAGGAGGTAAGATTGATAAGAGAAGGGAGGATGTAGGATGGATAAGAGAGGGGGAGGAGATAGAATGGATAGAGAGGGGAGGAGGTAGGATGGATAAGAGAGGGGAGGAGATAGAATGGATAAGAGAGGGGGAGGAGGTAGGATGGATAAGAGAGGGGGAGGAGATATAATGGATAAGAGAGGGGAGGAGGTAGGATGAATAAGAGAGGGGGGGAAGGTAGGATGGATAAGAGAGGGGGAGGATGTAGGATGGATAAGAGAGGGGGAGAGTAGGTAGGATGGATAAGAGAGGGGAGAGGAGGTATGATGGATAAGAAGGGGTAGGGAGGTAGGATGGATAAGAGAGGGGAGGAGGTAGGATGGATAAGAGAGGGGGAGAGTATGTAGGTTGGATAAGAGAGGGGAGGAGGTAGGTTGGATGAGAGGGGGGAGGTAGGTGGATAAGAGAGGGGAGAGGAGGTGGATGGATAAGAGAGGGAGAGGAGGTGGATGGATAAGAGAGGGGAGGAAGTAGGTTGATAAGAGAGGGGGAGGTAGGATGGATAAGAAGGGAAAGGAGGTATGATGATAAGAGAGAGAGTGAGGGGGAGAGGAAGTATGATGGACAAGAGAGGGGGAGGAGGTAGGATGGATAAGAGAGAGAGAGGGATAGGAAGTAGGATGGATAAGAGAGAGAGAGGGAGAGAAAGTAGGATTTATAAGAGAGGAAGTGAGAGGGAAAGACAGTAGGATGGATAAGAGAGAGAGAGAGAGTGAGGGTGAGAGGAAGTAGGATGGATAAGTGAGAGAGTGAGGGTGAGATGAAGTAGGATGGATAAGAGAGAGAGTGAGGGTGAGAGGAAGTATGATGGATAAGAGAGAGAGAGAGAGAGCGAGGGAGAGGAAGTAGGATGGATAAGAGAGAGAGAGCGAGAGGGAGGAAGTAGGATGGATAAGAGAGAGAGTGAGGGTGAGATGAAGCAGGATGGATAAGAGAGAGAGTGAGGGTGAGAGGAAGTAGGATGGATAAGAGAGAGAGAGAGAGTGAGGGTGAGAGGAAGTAGGATGGATAAGAGAGAGAGAGCGAGAGGGAGAGGAAGTAGGATGGATAAGAGAGAGGGAGGGAGAGGAGGTAGGATGGATACGAGAGGGAGAGGAGGTAGGATGGATAAGAAGAGGGAGGAGGTAGGATGGATAAGAGAAAGTGAGAGGGGGTAGGGTGGATAATAGAGAGTGGGAGGGTAAAAGTGAAGAGAATAGAAAGGCAGACTTGAAGGTGGGGGATACAATGAGTGAGGAAGAAAATGGGAAACAATAACAGTAGGAGGGTCGGGTAGGGAGGGGGTGAACAATGAAAGAAATGAATATATGAGACAGGGAGAGCAAGAGAGAGAGAATAGTTACTGGGTGAGAAGGCTGTACTAGTGAGTACATGCAAGAGAAAGATGGGCCGGTTATACAAGAGACAGAATGAGAAGGTAAATGAATAAGAGAGAGTAAGATGGAGGAACAAACAGACTGAGAAGACAGACATATATATATATACACACACACATATATATATATTGTGAGAGAGATAACAGTTGACTAGATCTATAGTTAGACACATAGAGAAACATACCTTGATGCTCTTAGGTATGTCCCAAGCTATAGTGATGTGCTTGGGTCCAATGCTGACTCTCCTGACTCCAACAATAGTCGCTGCAACAAACAACATACTGTAACGTCAGCAACAGTCTCAATTAACAAACAACTCTCGTGGACTGGTCTCTATTTCTGAGAAAGTAGCGAGGGCAACATCTAATTATTGATTCTAAAATGAACTTATCTATCTTTGGGCTCCCTGCTACTACCTGAACATATTCTTAGTCACTTCCGTCTATCTAAGAGATCCTGAACATATTCTTAGTTACTTCTATCTAAGAGATCCTGAACATATTCTTAGTGACTTCCGTCTATCTAAGAGATCCTGAACATATTCTTAGTTACTCCCGTCTATCTAAGAGATCCTGAACATATTCTTAGTGACTTCCGTCTATCTAAGAGATCCTGAACATATTCTTAGTCACTCCCGTCTATCTAAGAGATCCTGAACATATTCTTAGTTACTCCCGTCTATCTAAGAGATCCTGGACATATTCGTAGTCACTTCCGTCTATCTAAGAGATCCTGACATATTCTTAGTGACTTCCGTCTATCTAAGAGATCCTGAACATATTCTTAGTGACTTCCGTCTATCTAAGAGATCCTGAACACATTCTTAGTGACTTCCGTCCATCTAAGAGATCCTGAACATATTCTTAGTCACTCCCGTCTATCTAAGAGATCCTGAACATATTCTTAGTCACTCCCGTCTATCTAAGAGATCCTGAAACATATTCTTAGTCACTCCCGTCTATCTAAGAGATCCTGAACATATTCTTAGTCACTCCCGTCTATCTAAGAGATCCTGGAACATATTCTTAGTCACTTCCGTCTATCTAAGAGATCCTGAACATATTCTTAGTTACTCCCGTCTATCTAAGAGATCCTGGAACATATTCTTAGTTACTCCCGTCTATCTAAGAGATCCTGGAACATATTCTTAGTCACTCCCGTCTATCTAAGAGATCCTGAACATATTCTTAGTTACTCCCGTCTATCTAAGAGATCCTGACATATTCTTAGTTACTCCGTCTATCTAAGAGATCCTGAACATATTCTTAGTTACTCCCGTCTATCTAAGAGATCCTGAACATATTCTTAGTTACTCCCGTGTATCTAAGAGATCCTGAACATATTCTTAGTGACTCCCGTCTATCTAAGAGATCCTGAACATATTCTTAGTGACTCCCGTCTATCTAAGAGATCCTGAACATATTCTTAGTGACTCCCGTCTATCTAAGAGATCCTGAACATATTCTTGGTGACCCCTGTCTACCTCAGAGATACTGAATATATTCTTAGTGACTCCTGTCTACCTCAGAGATACTGAATATATTCTTGGTGACTCCTGTCTACCTCAGAGATACTGAATATATTCTTAGTGACTCCTGTCTACCTCAGAGATACTGAATATATTCTTAGTGACTCATGTCTACCTAAGAGATACTGAACATATTCTTTGTGACCCCTGTCTACCTCAGAGATACTGAACATATTCTTAGTGACCCATGTCTACCTAAGAGATACTGAACATATTCTTTGTGACCCCTGTCTACCTCAGAGATACTGAACATATTCTTTGTGACCCCTGTCTACCTCAGAGATACTGAACATATTCTTTGTGACCCCTGTCTACCTCAGAGATACTGAATATATTCTTTGTGACCCCTGTCTACCTCAGAGATACTGAATATATTCTTTGTGACCCCTGTCTACCTCAGAGATACTGAATATATTCTTTGTGACTCCTGTCTACCTCAGAGATACTGAATATATTCTTTGTGACCCCTGTCTACCTTAGAGATCCTGAACATATTCTTAGTGACTCCCGCCTAGCTTGTGATGTCCCCCAGATTCTCACAGACCAACTTTGACAGGAGATACTTACATCCGTGCTGTCCCGTCTGGACGATGAGCGAGTCGCTGAACTCTCCCCAGCCGTACTCCGTCTCCGCACGGACCTGCAATCAGAAAACAATCTTTGATGTCCACTAAAACGACAGCATCATCATGAGACCGCCTAACGCAACAACTCAACAAAAAGGCAACAAAATCAATTTAAGAAAACATGAAAAAAATGCTAAGTCAATCAAACAAATTAAATCAGCAAGTTAAAGACATAATTGAACAAACAAAACATAATTGAACAAAACAACAGGTCAAAATCATAATAAAAAACAAGTTAAAGACATAATTAAAAAAACATTTAAAAGTTAAAGTTATAATTTAAAAAAAAAACTAGTAAAAATACATAATAAAAAAGACAACAAGTTAAAGACATAATAAAAAAAAAACATTTAAAAGTTAGTTATAATTTAAAAAAAAAACTAGTAAAAATACATAATAAAAAAGACAACAAATTAAAGACATAATAAAAAAAAGTTCATCAATAAATTAACGAGCAAATGAAACAAACTTAAAGTGAGGTTTGTCTCAGTTGACAAGTGATTGCCATGAATTGAATTAATACTTGTTCCAGCCGTGAGGGATGAACTACTACAACTAGAGACAGACCAGACAGACAGACATAGAGACCGACAAATAAACAGACAGACAGACAGATAAACAGGGTGCGAGTGAGATCACTTCTCCATCTTGCACTGTTGAAAGAAAACAAAGACATGAAGATCATGTTTGTTGTCAATGCTTGTGCTCGCCAGCTGCATATCTCTAGAGAATTCACCAGGGATTGAGTTTTGCGAGAATATATTACTCTTCCTATTGTTAACACCAGCAGCCGTGAGCTTAGGTGTCCCCAGCCACACAGGCAGATATTCTCCCACTTCAGGGGTATTCTCATTTTTTAAAATTGTCGATAGTTGTAATATTTTGGGTAGACTTTATCCTTTCAATGTTGGCATCATTTCGATCTCCAACTGCAAAGGTTATTTAACGTGTGCACAGTGCGTACCGACCTCTTGTTGTTCGCCGTTACCCAGAGAGAGCTAGACATCGGATCTCACTACCCTGAGAAGGCTAGACATCGGATCTCACTACTCAGAGAGAGCTAGACATCGGATCTCACTACCCAGAGAGAGCTAGACATCGGATCTCACTACCCAAAAAGAGCTAGACATCGGATCTCACTACTCAGAGAGAGCTAGACATCGGATCTCACTACTCAGAGAGAGCTAGACATCGGATCTCACTACCCTGAGAAGGCTAGACATCGTTCTCACTACCCTGAGAAGGCTAGACATCGGATCTCACTACTCAGAGAGAGCTAGACATCGGATCTCACTACTCAGAGAGAGCTAGACATCGGATCTCACTACTCAGAGAGAGCTAGACATCGGATCTCACTACTCAGAGAGAGCTAGACATCGGATCTCACTACCCTGAGAAGGCTAGACATCGTTCTCACTACCCTGAGAAGGCTAGACATCGGATCTCACTACTCAGAGAGAGCTAGACATCGGATCTCACTACTCAGAGACAGCTAGAAGACGGATCTCACTACCCTGAGAAGGCTAGACATCGGATCTCACTACCCAAAGAGAGCTAGACATCGGATCTCACTACCCAAGAGAGCTAGACATCGGATCTCACTACCCAAAGAGAGCTAGACATCGGATCTCACTACCCAAAGAGAGCTAGACATCGGATCTCACTACCCAAAGAGAGCTAGACATCGGATCTCACTACCCAAAGAGAGCTAGACATCGGATCTCACTACCCAAAGAGAGCTAGACATCGGATCTCACTACCCAAAGAGAGCTAGAAATCGGATCTCACTACCCAGAGAGAGCTAGACATCGGATCTCACTACCCAGAGAGAGCTAGACATCGGATCTCACTACCAGAGAGGGCTAGACATCTAGTTACACTACACAGAGTGAATTAGACATCTAATTACACTACACAGAGAGAACTAGACATCTAATTACACTACACAGAGAGAACTAGACATCTAATTACACTACACAGAGAGAACTAGACATCTAATTACACTACCCAGAGAGAGGTAGAGCTAGATATCTAATTACACTACACAGAGAGAATTTGACATCTAATTACACTACACAGAGAGAACTAGACATCTAATTACACTACCCAGAGAGAGGTAGAGCTAGACATCTAAATTACACTACACAGAGAGAACTAGACATCTAATTACACTACACAGAGAGAGGTAGAGCTAGACATCTAATTACACTACACAGAGAGAACTAGACATGTAATTACACTACCCAGAGAGAGGTTGAGCTAGACATCTAATTACACTACACAGAGAGAACTAGACATCTAATTACACTACACAGAGAGAACTAGACATCTAATTACACTACCCAGAGAGAACTAGACATCTAATTACACTACCCAGAGAGAGCTAGACATCTAATTACACTACACAGAGAGAGCTAGACATCTAATTACACTACACAGAGAGAACTAAACATCTAATTGCACTACACAGAGAGAACTAGACATCTAATTACACTACACAGAGAGAACTAGACATGTAATTACACTACCCAGAGAGAGGTTGAGCTAGACATCTAATTACACTACCCAGAGAGAACTAGACATCTAATTACACTACCCAGAGAGAGCTAGACATCTAATTACACTACACAGAGAGAGCTAGACATCTAATTACACTACACAGAGAGAACTAAACATCTAATTGCACTACACAGAGAGAACTAGACATCTAATTACACTACACACAGACCAGGGATGATAAAGCCACGAAGGAACCATGGAGTGGAATTTTTAAAATGTCAACTGTCTATGGTGGGAATCAAACCCGTAATCTTCTTGGCCAGCTGTCGACATCTTGCCTCTAGACCACTCAGCCCCTCTTCTGTCAACAAAATCAGAAATAAATCTTGGATAGGACCGGCAAGAGAGATCCTCGAATGTAAGATTTGTGCAGACAAACAAACAAATAAAGAAACAAATGTAAATTAACAGTGCACCTTGTATATGTCAACTATTTGAGTAGTTGAAATAAAACAAAAATGACTTTGGAGAAAAGAGTAAACATAAGACAATGGATCAACAAATGTCAATAGTTTGTTTGATCCTTCTCAACATAGTGGTATAAGAAGTGAAATGACAAAACAATCTACACGCGGATTGGTTACTCCGGTGTCGATTTTCAGCTAAGTCTTGCATTATTACATTTTTTAGTTCTTTAAAACACGTCTCATTCTCTTATAATGTAGTCTATTTAAAACAGGTTTCATTCTCTTATAATGTAGTCCATTTAAAACATGCTTTATTCTCTTATAATGTAGTCCATTTAAAACATGCTTTATTCTCTTATAATGTAGTCAATTTAAAACAGGCTTTATTCTCTTATAATGTAGTCCATTTAAAACATGATTTATTCTCTTATAATGTAGTCTATTTAAAACATGTTTTATTCTCTTATAATGTAGTTAATTTAAAACATGTTTTATTCTTTTATAATGTAGTCCATTTAAAACATGTTTTATTCTTTTATAATGTAGTCCCTTTAAAACATGTTTTATTCTCTTATAATGTAGTCCCTTTAAAACATGTTTTATTCTCTTATAATGTAGTCCATTTAAACATGTTTTATTCTCTTATAATGTAGTCCCTTTAAAACATGTTTTATTCTCTTATAATGTAATCCATTTAAAATATGTTTTATTCTGTTATAATTTAGTCCCTTTAAAACATGTTTTATTCTCTTATAATGTAGTCCATTTTCCTCTCGTTTTTTTTATTTCACTTATTATTGCCCTTTCCTTGTTCAAATCTTTCCTTGACCTACTAGCTCCGCTCATTCTCGTCGTACATGTGCTAGAGATTTGATCTTTCTCTCGTTGTCCGTGTGTGTTGTTGTTTTCTGTAGGAAGCCACATGTAGGCCGTCATGATGTTGTGTTTCTATTAGTAAAGCTGTCACCATCCTTTGTGCCTGATAGCCCAGCACTTGCTAGTAGCTTTACCGCAGCACTGCAATTATTCGCCTGTCCCCTAAAAGTCAACAACATGAAAGACCAAACATACACAGATGCACACACACACACACACCGTCCAGGCAACCACTAGTTTCTAATTCCAATAATACAAGTGGAGCAGCCGTCCCCAGGCGAGACTAAGAAGACCTGCTCAACACTGCCTACACAATGAAACCGTCCAGCAGAAAGTGAAGTTGTTGGCCGGGACAGAAATAGCCAGAGTGGCTGGCCTGTCACTTGTGTGCTACGATGATTGATAGGGGAAACATTGATATTATCTCCCACTCTTTGGCTTCCCATTTCCCTGGACTGCGGCAATCGTAACTTCGCTGAACTTAGCCTCCAGAGGAATTAAGGAGTTGCGTTTCTTTGAGATAAAGGGGATTACGTCCCTTGAGAATTGAGATAACTTGCTTTTTTAAAAAAAGGGAGGGGGGGGGAGAAAAAAAAGAGGGGGGGGGGTGTGAGGACATATTAGATAAATAGTTCTATAAATGAACCAGAAATAAAGGTTGTATACGTGAAAAAAGGAGGAGGGGTGTGGGGACATATTAGATGACGTCGCGATAAATAGTTCTATAAATGAAACCAGAAATAAAGGTTGTATACATGAAAAAAGGGGAGGGGTGTGTGTGTAAGCGATGGCAGCTTAACATAAATATTTATCTAAATAAAATAATAACAGCAGGAGGTGACAAGGCATATACATGAGCTCAGAGAGCATCCAGACAGACACAATTTAACACCGACATTAAACACAGCCAAACAAATCATACACTCTAACAGTGGAGAAGATTGGCTGAATGCGTGGGCCATGGGAAAACTGGGAGAGAGCTTTCTAAATACATGTCAATGTCAAACGCTAATTACATGCCGACAACCGTTGGTATATCATTTCTCTATAAAAGCACCAACCATACCGACAACCGTTGGTATATTATTTCTCTATAAAAGCACCAACCATACCGACAACCGTTGGTATATCATTTCTCTATAGAAGCATCAACCATACCGACAACCGTTGGTATATCATTTCTCTATAAAAGCCTCAACCATGCCGACAACCGTTGGTATATCATTTCTCTATAAAAGCATCAGCCATACCGATAACCGTTGGTATATCATTTCTCTATAAAAGCATCAGCCATACCGATAACCGTTGGTATATCATTTCTCTATAAAGCATCAACCATGTCGACAACCGTTGGTAGGCCTATATCATTTCTCTATAAAAGCCTCAACCATGCCGACAACCGTTGGTATATCATTTCTCTATAAAAGCATCAACCATACCGACAGCCGTTGGTATATCATTTCTCTATAAAAGCATCAACCATGCCGACAACCGTTGGTAGCCTATATCATTTCTCTATAAAAGCATCAACCATACCGACAGCCGTTGGTATATCATTTCTCTATAAAAGCCTCAGCCATGCCGACAACCGTTGGTAGGCCTATATCATTTCTCTATAAAAGCATCAGCCATATCGACAGCCGTTGGTATATTATTTCTCTATAAAAGCCTCAGCCATGTCGACAACGTTTGGTAGGCCTATATCAATTCTCTATAAAAGCATCAGCCATATCGACAGCCGTTGGTATATCATTTCTCTATAAAAGCATCAACCATACCGACAGCCGTTGGTATATCAATTCTCTATAAAAGCATCAGCCATATCGACAGCCGTTGGTATATCATTTCTCTATAAAAGCATCAGCAATGCCGACAACCGTTGGTATATCATTTCTCTATAAAAGCTTCAACCATGCCGAGAGCGGTTAGTATATCATTTCTCTATAAAAGCCTCGATTTCGTGCGCAACGTTTACACCAGGCGTACCCTCAAGCATCTTGTCCCTTCGCCTACTTCTATCCTCCGACGTGTTATTACTCTGCCTGCTATTAACTATTACAACATACATTTTCTCTTCACATGCTCTGCTCAATGAAACAAGAAAAAAAAAGGTTCTACATATGGAGGAGGGGGGTGTCAAAATGAGAGATATAAAGATACTTTTTTTATGTAAATAAAACAAGAAATAACAGCTTCACACATGGGAATAGGCAGAAATTTGCACAGAAATTTATCTATGACATGAATCAAATCAGGATATAGAAAAATATGTGGATATTTATCCAGACTGATATATTAGTGCATACACATACTACTTGTTTCAGTTGGAATGCGTTCTAGTAAACGTTGAAGCCTTTGTAGTCCCGAGAAAAACAATAAGTTGGCCGGACAATCCATTTATGCACCAGCAACTAGTGTGATCATAATATCCCAATTGGTATTAGCAAAAAATTAATAAAAATAAGCTACTGTGCGTGTACCGGGTGTGCCCAGTAATCGACACTCCCTGGATGTTGACCGCGCCTTTTCAAAAGTACTTACATCTCTCTGTGATACCGATAGTCAAGACAAAATGACATCACCATTTTCCTCGCGATTTGCTGAACCTGCAAAAGAACTAATTGTATCTTCTTCTTTACTTCCTCATCTGCCTTTCAGCGTAGAGGGGATATATAATTTGCGGTCTTTTGCTCTTCTGTTCGCCTCTGCTGCTGTTATGTTTCCTAGTGCTTCTAATATTCCATCCATCCATTTTTTTCGTGTTCGACTCTTGGGTCTGGTGTTCTCACAACGTTTGTTGAAGGCTCGTTGTGTTGTGTTTTGTTCTTTCTGCCTTGTCACGTGGCCAAACCATTGTATTTGTTGTTTCCTTATATATTCTATAGAGGGGGGCTTTTCCTAGCTTTTTTCTCAGTTCTTCATTTCTGATCTTATCTCTCAGACTTTCCTGTCATTCGTCTAACACATTTCATCTCTGTAGAGGCTATTTTTCTTATTATTCTTACATCTAGGATCCAGGTCTGGCATTGGTAGCACAACGTTGGGATGAAGATTGTATTGTATAGTGCTCCAGAGTTATTTCCTTGTTGGACAATAGTGGTGATAACTGTCCGATGATTTGACAAGCTTTGTTGCATCTTGATTCTATCTCCGCTGTTTGAGAATTTTCTTTTGTCATTAGACTTCCTAGGTATTTGAATTCCTCTACTTGTTTTAGTTGTCTGCCTTCTACAGTTATGTTGATGTTCTGTTTATTTTTGGTGACATTCATGACTTCTGTTTTGTTGATGTTGATTTTCATGTTGTATTTTGCGCCAGAGATGTTGAGTTTGTTTAAGTGTTCTTGTAGGTTTCATGTATTAGTGCCTGGTCGTCTGCAAATAAAAGCTCGTTGATCTCCTCTGTCTCTGATGGGTTGGCTAGCTTGCATATATGGTCCATGTATGTAATAAACAGTACGGGGGATAGTACGCACCCCTGTCTTACGCCTGATCTAACTTCGAAGTGGTCTGTGTAGCCTGCTGCTGTTCTGACCCTGCAGCTGCTGTTGACGTAGAGGCTTTAATTAAGGTTGGTTAGATGGATGGCTTACTCCGTATGTTGTTAGTATCTCCCACAGTTGTTCTCTGTTTACTCTGTCGAATGCTTTTTCCTGGTCAATGAAGGCTATGTATACGTTTTGACTGTGTTCTGTCGTTTTTTTCTGCAAGCTGTTTTAGTGTGAATAGTGCGTCGGTACTAAGTTTATGCCGTCTAAATGTCTCTTTATTAAAGGATTCAGTAGCTTCGGTCAGCCATAGTTAACTATGGATTTTGCAGCGCCCCTAGGAAATGTTATTTTTTCTCTACTTCCACCATGTATTCTCTTTTTCTATGAGTCTGTCTGCTTCTTGTTTGAGTTGGAGCTTTAGAGTGTGTTTCCAAAGATTGCGGTCTGCAGCTTTGTCTTCCCAGGCTGCAGGGTTTATGTTGAGAGTCTTCATGTCACGTTTACACACGTTCTATAAATCGGAGCTTTGGGTGCCCCCTAGTTCTGTTGCTATCTGCTAGTTGTCCATCAAGTATATAAAGCTACCGATCCAACCTCGAAATGTGTATTTTTTAAAGCCCCCCCCCCCAAAAAAAAAAAAAAGGAAATAAACAGTGCAACTTGTAGAGTGAAGATTTTTGGAGAAATTCAAAACTTCAACTTCAAAGTAGGGACTTAACAGAAAATAGTATGGATAAGACTGCGATAAGACTTTGTTCAATGGATGAACAAATGTGAATAGTTTCTGAGATCCTGCTCTCGACAAAGTCTAAGCAAATCAGAACTTTGGTGGTCATAGTTATTTTGTTGAATGACTGGGGTAATAGAATTCTGCTCAACTTTACACACACACACACACGGAATACACAACAAGATAGTGGAGGTTATAGACGGAGGGGGGAACGTGGACTTAGGTAGCGGGGTTAGTATTCAATAAAACACCATCAATGCGGTAAATAAGGGGGGGGGGCAGTTCGCTGGGCAAAATGTAAACGCGTTAGTTCTGGTTTGAGGTTTTGTGGAGGAAACTGTGAGGCGGATATCGATGGGCTAGGCCGTTGTAAGCAAGTGAGTTTACGTGTGAGTTGTTCACTCACTGTTGTGCGGCCCAGCTAAACATAACGACGGGCTAAATGTCTGAGGGGAAGTCAGCTAGAAATGCGAGGAACGAGGCGTGCTGCTGCCCACAATGAAATGGCCTATAAATGTGAACACGCTTCAGCAACTGTGCCAGCCTGGAGGTGAGAGTCAAGTCGAAGCCTCACAACTCGTGTACTAAAACCAATAGAAGGTGATCAATGGAGCAGGGCCCGATCACAATGGCGGGCTGTCAGCAGCCAGTCTCCCCGCGATGACTGAGGGTTTTCCAATAGGGGACATTCTCTCATGGCAGCGCATTGATTGTGTCGGGAGGTGGCTGCAACAGCTACAAGTTGGCAGCGTAATGGAGAAAGGAGTTATCGCTCGTGACTAGAACACCAGTCTGAACACCAGTGTGAATGGCTGAGTGGAGGAAATTAATTGAGATTTGCGATTAGAGGGGGAGTAGAGGACTTAATGGCTGTGTGGAGGGGCTAACTGTGGTTATTGGTGGAGTAGAGGACTTAATGGCTGTGTGGTGGGGCTAACTGTGGTTATTGGTAGAGTAGAGGACTTAATGGCTGTGTGGAGGGGCTAACTGTGGTTATTGGAGTAGAGGACTTAATGCCTATGTGGAGGGGCTAACTGTGGTTATTGGTGGAGTAAAGACTTAATGGCTGTGTGGAGGGACTAACTATGGTTATTGGTGGAGTAGAGGACTTAATGGCTGTGTGGAGGGACTAACTATGGTTATTGGTGGAGTAGAGGACTTAATGGCTGTGTGGAGGGACTAACTATGGTTATTGATGGAGTAGAGGAATTAATGGCTGTGTGGAGGGGCTAACTGTGGTTATTGGTGGAGTAGAGGACTTCATGGCTGTGTGGAGGGGCTAACTGTGGTTATTGGTGGAGTAGAGGACTTAATGGCTGTGTGGTGGGGCTAACTGTGGTTATTGGTGGAGTAGAGGACTTAATGGCTGTGTGGAGGGACTAACTGTGGTTATTGGAGTAGAGGACTTAATGCCTATGTGGAGGGGCTAACTGTGGTTATTGGTGGAGTAGAGGACTTAATGGCTGTGTGGAGGGACTAACTATGGTTATTGGTGGAGTAGAGGACTTAATGGCTGTGTGGAGGGACTAACTATGGTTATTGGTGGAGTAGAGGACTTAATAGCTGTGTGGAGGACTAACTATGGTTATTGATGGAGTAGAGGAATTAATGGCTGTGTGGAGGGCTAACTGTGGTTATTGGTGGAGTAGAGGACTTCATGGCTGTGTGGAGGGGCTAACTGTGGTTATTGGTGGAGTAGAGGACTTAATGGCTGTGTGGGAGGGACTAACTATGGTTATTGGTGCAGTAGAGGACTTAATGGCTGTGTGGTGGGGCTAACTGTGGTTATTGGTGGAATAGAGGACTTAATGGCTGTGTGGAGGGGCTAACTGTGGTTATTGGTGGAGTAGAGGACTTAATGGCTGTGTGGAGGGACTAACTGTGGTTATTGGTGGAGTAGAGGACTTAATGGCTGTGTGGAGGGACTAACTGTGGTTATTGGTGGAGTAGAGGACTTAATGGCTGTGTGGAGGGGCTAACTGTGGTTATTGGTGGAGTAGAGGACTTAATGGCTGTGTGGAGGGGCTAACTGTGGTTATTGGTGCAGTAGAGGACTTAATGGCTGTGTGGTGGGGCTAACTGTGGTTATTGGTGGAGTAGAGGACTTAATGGCTGTGTGGAGGGGCTAACTGTGGTTATTGGTGGAGTAGAGGACTTAATGGCTGTGTGGAGGGGCTAACTGTGGTTATTGGTGGAGTAGAGGACTTAATGGCTGTGTCGTGGGCTAACTGTGGTTATTGGTGGAGTAGAGGACTTAATGGCTGTGTGGAGGGGCTAACTGTGGTTATTGGAGTAGAGGACTTAATGCCTATGTGGAGGGGCTAACTGTGGTTATTGGTGGAGTAGAGGACTTAATGGCTGTGTGGAGGGACTAACTATGGTTATTGGTGGAGTAGAGGACTTAATGGCTGTGTGGAGGGACTAACTATGGTTATTGGTGGAGTAGAGGACTTAATGGCTGTGTGGAGGGACTAACTATGGTTACTGAGGAGTAGAGGAATTAATGGCTGTGTGGAGGGGCTAACTGTGGTTATTTGTGGAGTAGAGGACTTCATGGCTGTGTGGAGGGGCTAACTGTGGTTATTGGTGGAGTAGAGGACTTAATGGCTGTGTGGGTGGGGCTAACTGTGGTTATTGGTGGAGTAGAGGACTTAATGGCTGTGTGGAGGGGCTAACTGTGGTTATTGGAGTAGAGGACTTAATGCCTATGTGGAGGGGCTAACTGTGGTTATTGGTGGAGTAGAGGACTTAATGGCTGTGTGGAGGGACTAACTATGGTTATTGGTGGAGTAGAGGACTTAATGGATGTGTGGAGGGACTAACTATGGTTATTGGTGGAGTAGAGGACTTAATGGCTGTGTGGAGGGACTAACTATGGTTATTGATGGAGTAGAGGAATTAATGGCTGTGTGGAGGGGCTAACTGTGGTTATTGGTGGAGTAGAGGACTTCATGGCTGTGTGGAGGGGCTAACTGTGGTTATTGGTGGAGTAGAGGACTTAATGGCTGTGTGGAGGGACTAACTATGGTTATTGGTGCAGTAGAGGACTTAATGGCTGTGTGGTGGGGCTAACTGTGGTTATTGGTGGAATAGAGGACTTAATGGCTGTGTGGGGGCTAACTGTGGTTATTGGTGGAGTAGAGGACTTAATGGCTGTGTGGAGGGACTAACTGTGGTTATTGGTGGAGTAGAGGACTAATGGCTGTGTGGAGGGACTAACTGTGTTATTGGTGGAGTAGAGGACTTAATGGCTGTGTGGAGGGGCTAACTGTGGTTATTGGTGGAGTAGAGGACTTAATGGCTGTGTGGAGGGCTAACTGTGGTTATTGGTGCAGCAGAGGACTTAATGGCTGTGTGGTGGGGCTAACTGTGGTTATTGGTGGAGTAGAGGACTTAATGGCTGTGTGGAGGGGCTAACTGTGGTTATTGGTGGAGTAGATGACTTAATGGCTGTGTGGAGGGGCTAACTGTGGCTATTGGTGGAGTAGAGGACTTAATGGCTGTGTGGAGGGACTAACTGTAGTTATTGTGGAGTAGAGGACTTAATGGCTGTGTGGAGGGGCTAACTGTGGTTATTAGTGGAGTAGAGGACTTAATGGCTGTGTGGATGGGCTAACTGTGGTTATTGGTGAGTAGAGGACTTATGGCTGTGTGGAGGGACTAACTGTGGTTATTGGTGGAGTAGACTTAATGGCTGTGTGGAGGGACTAACTGTGGTTATTGGTGGAGTAGAGCACTTAATGGCTGTGTGGAGGGGCTAACTGTGGTTTTTGGTGGAGTAGAGGACTTAATGGCTGTGTGGAGGGACTAACTGTGGTTATTGGTGGAGTAGAGGACTTAATGGCTGTGTGGAGGGGCTAACTGTGGTTATTGGTGAGTAGAGGACTTAATGGCTGTGTGGATGGGCTACTGTGGTTATTGGTGGAGTAGAGGACTTAATGGCTGTGTGGAGGGACTAACTGTGGTTATTGGTGGAGTAGAGGACTTAATGGCTGTGTGGAGGGACTAACTGTGGTTATTGGTGGAGTAGAGCACTTAATGGCTGTGTGGAGGGGCTAACTGTGGTTATTGGTGGAGTAGAGGACTTAATGGCTGAGTGGTGGGCTAACTGTGGTTACTGTGGAGTAGAGGACTTAATTGCTGTGTGGAGGGACTAACTATGGTTATTGGTGGAGTAGAGGACTTAATGGCTGTGTGGAGGGCCTAACTGTGGTTATTGGTGGAGTAGAGGACTTATGGCTGTGTGGAGGGACTAACTATGGTTATTGGTGGAGTAGAGGACTTAATGGCTGTGTGGAGGGGACTAACTATGGTTATTGGTGGAGTAGAGGACTTAATGGCTGTGTGGAGGGACTAACTTATGGTTATTGGTGGAGTAGAGAATTAATGGCTGTGTGGAGGGGCTAACTGTGGTTATTGGTGGAGTAGAGGACTTAATGGATGTGTGGAGGGACTAACTATGGTTATTGATGGAGTAGAGGACTAATGGATGTGTGGAGGGGCTAACTGTGGTTATTGATGGAGTAGAGGACTTAATGGATGTGTGGAGGGACTAACTATGGTTATTGATGGAGTAGAGGACTTAATGGCTGTGTGGAGGGACTAACTATGGTTATTGATGGAGTAGAGGACTTAATGGCTGTGTGGAGGGACTAACTATGGTTATTGATGGAGTAGAGGACTTAATGGCTGTGTGGAGGGACTAACTGTGGTTATTGGTGGAGTAGAGGACTTAATGGCTGTGTGGAGGGGCTAACTGTGGTTATTGGTGGAGTAGATGACTTAATGGCTGTGTGGAGGGGCTAACTGTGGCTATTGGTGGAGTAGAGGACTTATGGCTTGTGTGGAGGACTAACTGTAGTTATTGGTGGAGTAGAGGACTTAATGGCTGTGTGGAGGGGCTAACTGTGGTTATTAGTGGAGTAGAGGACTTAATGGCTGTGTGGATGGGCTAACTGTGGTTATTGGTGGAGTAGAGGACTTAATGGCTGTGTGGAGGGACTAACTGTGGTTATTGGTGGAGTAGAGACTTAATGGCTGTGTGGAGGGACTAACTGTGGTTATTGGTGGAGTAGAGCACTTAATGGCTGTGTGGAGGGGCTAACTGTGGTTATTGGTGGTAGAGGACTTAATGGCTGTGTGGAGGGACTAACTGTGGTTATTGGGAGTAGAGGACTTAATGGCTGTGTGGAGGGGCTAACTGTGGTTATTGGTGGAGTAGAGGACTTAATGGCTGTGTGGATGGGCTAACTGTGGTTATTGGTGGAGTAGAGGACTTAATGGCTGTGTGGAGGGACTAACTGTGGTTATTGGTGGAGTAGAGGACTTAATGGCTGTGTGGAGGGACTAACTGTGGTTATTGGTGGAGTAGAGGACTTAATGGCTGTGTGGAGGGACTAACTGTGGTTATTGGTGGGTAGAGGACTTAATGGCTGTGTGGAGGGACTAACTGTGGTTATTGGTGGAGTAGAGCACTTAATGGCTGTGTGGAGGGGCTACTGTGGTTATTGGGTGGAGTAGAGGACTTAATGGCTGTGTGGAGGGACTAACTGTGGTTATTGGTGGAGTAGAGGACTTAATGGCTGTGTGGAGGGGCTAACTGTGGTTATTGGTGGAGTAGAGGACTTAATGGCTGTGTGGATGGGCTAACTGTGGTTATTGGTGGAGTAAGGGATTTAATGGCTGTGTGGAGGGACTAACTGTGGTTATTGGTGGAGTAGAGGACTTAATGGCTGTGTGGAGGGACTAACTGTGGTTATTGGTGGAGTAGAGCACTTAATGGCTGTGTGGAGGGGCTAACTGTGGTTATTGGTGAGTAGAGGACTTAATGGCTGAGTGTGGGGGCTAACTGTGGTTACTGGTGGAGTAGAGGACTTAATTGCTGTGTGGAGGGACTAACTATGGTTATTGTGGAGTAGAGGGACTTAATGGCTGTGTGGAGGGGCCTAACTGTGGTTATGGTGGAGTAGAGGACTTAATGGCTGTGTGGAGGGACTAACTATGGTTATTGGTGGAGTAGAGGACTTAATGGCTGTGTGGAGGACTAACTATGGTTATTGGTGAGTAGAGGACTTAATGGCTGTGTGGAGGGACTAACTATGGTTATTGGTGGAGTAGAGGAATTAATGGCTGTGTGGAGGGCTAACTGTGGTTATTGGTGGAGTAGAGGACTTAATGGATGTGTGGAGGGACTAACTATGGTTATTGATGGAGTAGAGGACTTAATGGATGTGTGGAGGGGCTAACTGTGGTTATTGATGGAGTAGAGGACTTAATGGATGTGTGGAGGACTAACTATGGTTATTGATGGAGTAGAGGACTTAATGGCTGTGTGGAGGGACTAACTATGGTTATTGATGGAGTAGAGGACTTAATGGCTGTGTGGAGGGACTAACTATGGTTATTGATGGAGTAGAGGACTTAATGGCTGTGTGGAGGGACTAACTATGGTTATTGATGGAGTAGAGGACTTAATGGCTGTGTGGAGGGACTAACTGTGGTTATTGATGGAGTAGAGGACTTAATGGCTGTGTGAGGGACTAACTATGGTTATTGATGGAGTAGAGGACTTAATGGCTGTGTGGAGGGGCTAACTGTGGTTATTGATGGAGTAGAGGACTTAATGGATGTGTGGAGGGGCTAACTGTGGTTATTGATGGAGTAGAGGACTTAATGGCTGTGTGGAGGGACTAACTATGGTTATTGATGGAGTAGAGGACTTAATGGCTGTGTGGAGGGACTAACTATGGTTATTGATGGAGTAGAGGACTTAATGGCTGTGTGGAGGGACTAACTATGGTTATTGATGGAGTAGAGGACTTAATGGCTGTGTGGAGGACTAACTGTGGTTATTGGTGGAGTAGAGGACTTAATGGCTGTGTGGAGGGACTAACTGTGGTTATTGGTGGAGTAGAGCACTTAATGGCTGTGTGGAGGGGCTAACTGTGGTTATTGGTGGAGTAGAGGACTTAATGGCTGTGTGGAGGGACTAACTGTGGTTATTGGTGAGTAGAGGACTTAATGGCTGTGTGGAGGGCTAACTGTGGTTATTGGTGGAGTAGAGGACTTAATGGCTGTGTGGATGGGCTAACTGTGGTTATTGGTGGAGTAGAGGACTTAATGGCTGTGTGGAGGACTAACTGTGGTTATTGGTGGAGTAGAGGACTTAATGGCTGTGTGGAGGGACTAACTGTGTTATTGTGGAGTAGAGCACTTAATGGCTGTGTGGAGGGGCTAACTGTGGTTATTGGTGAGTAGAGGACTTAATGGCTGAGTGGTGGGGCTAACTGTGGTTACTGGAGTAGAGGACTTAATTGCTGTGTGGAGGGACTAACTATGGTTATTGGTGGAGTAGAGGACTTAATGGCTGTGTGGAGGGCCTAACTGTGGTTATTGGTGGAGTAGAGGACTTAATGGCTGTGTGGAGGGACTAACTATGGTTATTGGTGGAGTAGAGGACTTAATGGCTGTGTGGAGGGCTAACTGTGGCTATTGGTGGAGTAGAGGACTTAATGGCTGTGTGGAGGGACTAACTGTAGTTATTGGTGGAGTAGAGGACTTAATGGCTGTGTGGAGGGGCTAACTGTGGTTATTAGTGGAGTAGAGGACTTAATGGCTGTGTGGATGGGGCTAACTGTGGTTATTGGTGGAGTAGAGGACTTAATGGCTGTGTGGAGGGACTAACTGTGGTTATTGGTGGAGTAGAGGACTTAATGGCTGTGTGGAGGGACTAACTGTGGTTATTGGTGGAGTAGAGCACTTAATGGCTGTGTGGAGGGGCTAACTGTGGTTATTGGTGGAGTAGAGGACTTAATGGCTGTGTGGAGGGACTAACTGTGGTTATTGGTGAGTAGAGGACTTAATGGCTGTGTGGAGGGGCTAACTGTGGTTATTGGTGGAGTAGAGGACTTAATGGCTGTGTGGATGGGCTAACTGTGGTTATTGGTGGAGTAGAGGACTTAATGGCTGTGTGGAGGGACTAACTGTGGTTATTGGTGGAGTAGAGGACTTAATGGCTGTGTGGAGGGACTAACTGTGGTTATTGGTGGAGTAGAGGACTTAATGGCTGTGTGGAGGGACTAACTGTGGTTATTGGTGGAGTAGAGGACTTAATGGCTGTGTGGAGGGACTAACTGTGGTTATTGGTGGAGTAGAGCACTTAATGGCTGTGTGGAGGGGCTAACTGTGGTTATTGGTGGAGTAGAGGACTTAATGGCTGTGTGGAGGGACTAACTGTGGTTATTGGTGGAGTAGAGGACTTAATGGCTGTGTGGAGGGGCTAACTGTGGTTATTGTGGAGTAGAGGACTTAATGGCTGTGTGGATGGGCTAACTGTGGTTATTGGTGGAGTAGAGGACTTAATGGCTGTGTGGAGGGACTAACTGTGTTTATTGGTGGAGTAGAGGACTTAATGGCTGTGTGGAGGGACTAACTGTGGTTATTGGTGGAGTAGAGCACTTAATGGCTGTGTGGAGGGGCTAACTGTGGTTATTGGTGGAGTAGAGGACTTAATGGCTGAGTGTGGGGCTAACTGTGGTTACTGGTGGAGTAGAGGACTTAATTGCTGTGTGGAGGGACTAACTATGGTTATTGGTGGAGTAGAGGACTTAATGGCTGTGTGGAGGGCCTAACTGTGGTTATTGGTGGAGTAGAGGACTTAATGGCTGTGTGGAGGGACTAACTATGGTATTGGTGGAGTAGAGGACTTAATGGCTGTGTGGAGGGACTAACTATGGTTATTGGTGGAGTAGAGGACTTAATGGCTGTGTGGAGGGACTAACTATGGTTATTGGTGGAGTAGAGGAATTAATGGCTGTGTGGAGGGGCTAACTGTGGTTATTGGTGGAGTAGAGGACTTAATGGATGTGTGGAGGGACTAACTATGGTTATTGATGGAGTAGAGGACTTAATGGATGTGTGGAGGGCTAACTGTGGTTATTGATGGAGTAGAGGACTTAATGGATGTGTGGAGGGACTAACTATGGTTATTGATGGAGTAGAGGACTTAATGGCTGTGTGGAGGGACTAACTATGGTTATTGATGGAGTAGAGGACTTAATGGCTGTGTGGAGGGACTAACTATGGTTATTGATGGAGTAGAGGACTTAATGGCTGTGTGGAGGGACTAACTGTGGTTATTGATGGAGTAGAGGACTTAATGGCTGTGTGGAGGGACTAACTATGGTTATTGATGGAGTAGAGGACTTAATGGCTGTGTGGAGGGGCTAACTGTGGTTATTGATGGAGTAGAGGACTTAATGGATGTGTGGAGGGCTAACTGTGGTTATTGATGGAGTAGAGGACTTAATGGCTGTGTGGAGAGACTAACTATGGTTATTGATGGAGTAGAGGACTTAATGGCTGTGTGGAGGGACTAACTATGGTTATTGATGGAGTAGAGGACTTATGGCTGTGTGGAGGGACTAACTATGGTTATTGATGGAGTAGAGGACTTAATGGCTGTGTGGAGGGACTAACTGTGGTTATTGGTGGAGTAGAGGACTTAATGGCTGTGTGGAGGGACTAACTGTGGTTATTGGTGGAGTAGAGCACTTAATGGCTGTGTGGAGGGGCTAACTGTGGTTATTGGTGGAGTAGAGGACTTAATGGCTGTGTGGAGGGACTAACTGTGGTTATTGGTGGAGTAGAGGACTTAATGGCTGTGTGGAGGGGCTAACTGTGGTTATTGGTGGAGTAGAGGACTTAATGGCTGTGTGGATGGCTAACTGTGGTTATTGGTGGAGTAGAGGACTTAATGGCTGTGTGGAGGGACTAACTGTGGTTATTGGTGGAGTAGAGGACTTAATGGCTGTGTGGAGGGACTAACTGTGGTTATTGGTGGAGTAGAGCACTTAATGGCTGTGTGGAGGGCTAACTGTGGTTATTGGTGGAGTAGAGGACTTAATGGCTGAGTGTGGGGCTAACTGTGGTTACTGGTGGAGTAGAGGACTTAATTGCTGTGTGGAGGGACTAACTATGGTTATTGGTGGAGTAGAGGACTTAATGGCTGTGTGGAGGGGCCTAACTGTGGTTATTGGTGGAGTAGAGGACTTAATGGCTGTGTGGAGGGACTAACTATGGTTATTGGTGGAGTAGAGGACTTAATGGCTGTGTGGAGGGGCTAACTGTGGCTATTGGTGGAGTAGAGGACTTAATGGCTGTGTGGAGGGACTAACTGTAGTTATTGGTGGAGTAGAGGACTTAATGGCTGTGTGGAGGGGCTAACTGTGGTTTAGTGGAGTAGAGGACTTAATGGCTGTGTGGATGGGCTAACTGTGGTTATTGGTGGAGTAGAGGACTTAATGGCTGTGTGGAGGGACTAACTGTGGTTATTGGTGGAGTAGAGGACTTAATGGCTGTGTGGAGGGACTAACTGTGGTTATTGGTGGAGTAGAGCACTTAATGGCTGTGTGGAGGGGCTAACTGTGGTTATTGGTGGAGTAGAGGACTTAATGGCTGTGTGGAGGGACTAACTGTGGTTATTGGTGGAGTAGAGGACTTAATGGCTGTGTGGAGGGGCTAACTGTGGTTATTGGTGGAGTAGAGGACTTAATGGCTGTGTGGATGGGCTAACTGTGGTTATGGTGGAGTAGAGGACTTAATGGCTGTGTGGAGGGACTAACTGTGGTTATTGGTGGAGTAGAGGACTTAATGGCTGTGTGGAGGGACTAACTGTGGTTATTGGTGGAGTAGAGGACTTAATGGCTGTGTGGAGGGACTAACTGTGGTTATTGGTGGAGTAGAGGACTTAATGGCTGTGTGGAGGGACTAACTGTGGTTATTGGTGGAGTAGAGCACTTAATGGCTGTGTGGAGGGGCTAACTGTGGTTATTGGTGGAGTAGAGACTTAATGGCTGTGTGGAGGGACTAACTGTGGTTATTGGTGGAGTAGAGGACTTAATGGCTGTGTGGAGGGGCTAACTGTGGTTATTGGTGGAGTAGAGGACTTAATGGCTGTGTGGATGGGCTAACTGTGGTTATTGGTGGAGTAGAGGACTTAATGGCTGTGTGGAGGGACTAACTGTGGTTATTGGTGGAGTAGAGGACTTAATGGCTGTGTGGAGGGACTAACTGTGGTTATTGGTGGAGTAGAGCACTTAATGGCTGTGTGGAGGGCTAACTGTGGTTATTGGTGGAGTAGAGGACTTAATGGCTGAGTGGTGGGGCTAACTGTGGTTACTGGTGGAGTAGAGACTTAATGCTGTGTGGAGGGACTAACTATGGTTATTGGTGGAGTAGAGGACTTAATGGCTGTGTGGAGGGGCCTAACTGTGGTTATTGGTGGAGTAGAGGACTTAATGGCTGTGTGGAGGGACTAACTATGGTTATTGGTGGAGTAGAGGACTTAATGGCTGTGTGGAGGGACTAACTATGGTTATTGGTGGAGTAGAGACTTAATGGCTGTGTGGAGGGACTAACTATGGTTATTGGTGGAGTAGAGGAATTAATGGCTGTGTGGAGGGGCTACTGTGGTTATTGGTGGAGTAGAGGACTTAATGGCTGTGTGGAGGGACTAACTATGGTTATTGATGGAGTAGAGGACTTAATGGATGTGTGGAGGGGCTAACTGTGGTTATTGATGGAGTAGAGGACTTAATGGATGTGTGGAGGGACTAACTATGGTTATTGATGGAGTAGAGGACTTAATGGCTGTGTGGAGGGACTAACTATGGTTATTGATGGAGTAGAGGACTTAATGGCTGTGTGGAGGGACTAACTATGGTTATTGATGGAGTAGAGGACTTAATGGCTGTGTGGAGGGACTAACTATGGTTATTGATGGAGTAGAGGACTTAATGGCTGTGTGGAGGGACTAACTGTGGTTATTGATGGAGTAGAGGACTTAATGGCTGTGTGGAGGGACTAACTATGGTTATTGATGGAGTAGAGGACTTAATGGCTGTGTGGAGGGCTAACTGTGGTTATTGATGGAGTAGAGGACTTAATGGATGTGTGGAGGGGCTAACTGTGGTTATTGATGGAGTAGAGGACTTAATGGCTGTGTGGAGGGACTAACTATGGTTATTGATGGAGTAGAGGACTTAATGGCTGTGTGGAGGGACTAACTATGGTTATTGATGGAGTAGAGGACTTAATGGCTGTGTGGAGGGACTAACTATGGTTATTGATGGAGTAGAGGACTTAATGGCTGTGTGGAGGGACTAACTGTGGTTATTGGTAGAGTAGAGCACTTAATGGCTGTGTGGAGGGACTAACTATGGTTATTGATGGAGTAGAGGACTTAATGGCTGTGTGGAGGGCTAACTGTGGTTATTGATGGAGTAGAGGACTTAATGGCTGTGTGGAGGACTAACTATGGTTATTGATGGAGTAGAGGACTTAATGGCTGTGTGGAGGGACTAACTATGGTTATTGATGGAGTAGAGGACTTAATGGCTGTGTGGAGGGACTAACTATGGTTATTGATGGAGTAGAGGACTTAATGGCTGTGTGGAGGGACTAACTGTGGTTATTGGTAGAGTAGAGCACTTCTTCTCCTTCTGCGATCATGACGTCATTCAGACTAGGATTCCAGACTCTCTTATGAAGGCAGCTGTCTGTTTCAGTGATTCGTTGCCCCGTATAGTTTCTCTTGCATGAAAGTGGGTGTGGACCACATTGCTCTTCTCAGGTCTGTGTACTGGGAGCAATCCTGTAGAACATGTTTTGTTGTCATGTTATCCAGTGTAAAGTGGCATAGGCTGGTAGTACCTATTTTGAATTTTGTGAACATGTGATTTCTCATTCTATTGTGGCCAGTGCGTAGGCGAAGTATGATGACTTGATTCCTCCTTGATAGTTGGAGGTATCCGTCACTCTCGTTATACTTTGAGTGTTCTTATTTCCATTTTTCATGGAACTTACCTTTGGTGATGGATTTGGCGTCATCGTACCTGACCAGATGGTTCTCTTGTGGTAATCTCCCTCCCTCTTTAGCTAATTTGTCTGCGCATTCGTTTCCGTGTATATTACAGTGTGATGGTATCCATTGGGTGACCACTCTCTGGAAGTAATTGCACAGTTGGTCTAGTGTTGTTCTCAAGTCATTTAGCTCACTGTTCCTGTGTTTTTTTATAGAGCTGTTAGGACTGACAGTGCATCAGTCAGTATCACCAATTTCTTGTGCATGTTATTTTTGAGTTGGATAGCCACTTTTGCAGTGTCTTTGAGGGCTTAAGTTTCTGCTTTATAGTTGTTTGAGAATTTCCCAGTAGCTATTGACTTGGTGATCTCTTCCTGATTATTCAGCCTCAAGAACACACCTCCTCCTCCATTTCTAGTGGCATTTGTAGAGTAGAGGATTTATTGGCAGTGTGGAAGGGCTTATTGTGATCACTGGTGGAGTAGAAGACATGATTAAAGGCAGTGTGGAGGGGATTAATTGTGATTATTGGTGAAGTAGATGAATGTGATTAAAAGCATTGTGGAAGAAATTATTTGTGATATGTGGTCCAAACCATGAGATCCATTTGGGTGGCATGTGACCCGATTCTACGATTTTTTTTTTAAAAAGATAAACCACTAGCATCAGTGAAATATTGTGGGTAATAACAGGTCAGTTTGACCGAGATTGAAGAGAACGGAGATTGTGTTTCGGTTGGTGCGAAGCAATGCATGACCGGCGATTGTGTGTCGGTAGGTGCGAAGCAATGCATGACCGGAGATTATGTGTCGGTAGGTGCGAAGCAATGCATGACCGGAGATTGTGTCGGTAGGTGCGAAGCAATGCATAACCGGAGATTATGTGTCGGTAGGTGCGAAGCAATGCATGACCGGAGATTATGTGTCGGTAGGTGCGAAGCAATGCATAACCGGAGATTATGTGTCGGTAGGTGCGAAGCAATGCATAACCGGAGGTTATGTGTCGGTAGGTGCGAAGCAATGCATAACCGGAGATTATGTGTCGGTAGGTGCGAAGCAATGCATAACCGGAGATTATGTGTCGGTAGGTGCGAAGCAATGCATGACCGGAGATTCTGTGTCGGTAGGTGCGAAGCAATGCATGACCGGAGATTATGTGTCGGTAGGTGCGAAGCAATGCATAACCGGAGATTCTGTGTCGGTAGGTGCGAAGCAATGCATGACCGGAGATTCTGTGTCGGTAGGTGCGAAGCAATGCATGACCGGAGATTCTGTGTCGGTTGGTGCGAAGCAATGCATGACCAGAGATTATGTGTCGGTAGGTGCGAAGCAATGCATGACCAGAGATTATGTGTCGGTAGGTGCGAAGCAATGCATGACCGGAGATTGTGTGTCGGTAGGTGCGAAGCAATGCATGACCGGAGATTGTGTGTCGGTAGGTGCGAACCAATGCATGACCGGAGATTATGTGTCGGTAGGTGCGAACCAATGCATAGATGACCAGAGATTGTGTGTCGGTAGGTGCGAAGCAATGCATGACCGGAGATTATGTGTCGGTAGGTGCGAACCAATGCATGACCAGAGATTATGTGTCGGTAGATGCGAAGCAATGCATGACCGAGATTATGTGTCGGTAGATGCGAAGCAATGCATGACCGGAGATTATGTGTCGGTAGGTGCGAAGCAATGCATGACCGGAGATTATGTGTCGGTAGATGCGAAGCAATGCATAGATGACCGGAGATTGGTGTCGGTAGGTGCGAAGCAATGCATAGATGACCGGAGATTGTGTGTCGGTAGGTGCGAAGCAATGCATAGATGACCGGATTGTGTGTCGGTTGGTGCGAAGCAATGCATAGATGACCGGAGATTGTGTGTCGGTAGGTGCGAAGCAATGCATGACCGGAGATTATGTGTCGGTAGGTGCGAACCAATGCATGACCAGAGATTATGTGTCGGTAGATGCGAAGCAATGCATGACCGGAGATTATGTGTCGGTAGATGCGAAGCAATGCATGACCGGAGATTATGTGTCGGTAGGTGCGAAGCAATGCATGACCGGAGATTATGTGTCGGTAGATGCGAAGCAATGCATGACCGGAGATTCTGTGTCGGTAGGTGCGAAGCAATGCATGACCGGAGATTATGTGTCGGTAGGCGAAGCAATGCATGACCGGAGATTATGTGTCGGTAGGTGCGAAGCAATGCATGACCGGAGATTCTGTGTCGGTAGGTGCGAAGCAATGCATCACCAGAGATTTTGTGTCGGTGGGTGCGAAGCAATACATTACCAGAGATTATAACTGAAATCGGATGCACTGGGCCACTGCGCAGAACACAGTGCAACGTATTAACGGGTGTTCAGTCAGAGTGGATCTGGCGGACTCTAAATGTGACGTTCTGTCTGTGGGGGCGATCACACACAGTAACCTGACAGTTGACTTCATGTGGGAGTCTGGAATCCTACTCTGACTGAGTCCTGATCGCAGAGAGAGAGAGAGAGAGTATCGGTAGATGCGAAACAATGCATAGATGACCGGAGATTATGTGTCGGTAGGTGCGAAACAATGCATAGATGACCGGAGATTATGTGTCGGTAGGTGCGAAACAATGCATAGATGACCGGAGATTATGTGTCGGTAGGTGCGAAACAATGCATAGATGACCGGAGATTATGTGTCGGTAGGTGCGAAACAATGCATAGATGAACGGTGATTCTGGTGTGGTTGGGACGGCTGATAATGACACTTTGATCTGAAAATGTGGACTTTAAAGTAGACTCGGAAACTATTGATTGACTCTTTGACAGAACAAAGGATGTTGGGACAAAGCTATGCCATTATTTGGAGGGGATTCTCAGAAGGTATGGAGAAGACTTAATCAATAGTAGACCAAACACCGTCGAGTACTACTCACAAGTTTCAGGTAAGTATGGTGTCATAATTGACGTCATAAGCAGATGTCATGGGATAAACAGGCGTCAACTGGTGTAGATAAAACAGGCAAGTGGACAGGGACAGACATCCAATGGTGTAGATAAAACAGGCAAGTGGAGAAAGACAGACAGACATCTAGTGGTGTATGTAAAACAGGCAAGTGGAGAAAGACAGACAGACATCTAGTGGTGTAGATAAAACAGGAAAGTGGACAGGGACAGACATCCAATGGTGTAGATAAAACAGGCAAGTGGACAGGGACAGAAATCCAATGGTGTAGATAAAAACAGGCGCGTGGAGAAAGACAGACAGACATCCAATGGTGTAGATAAAACAGGCGCGTGGAGAAAGACAGACAGACATCCAATGGTGTAGATAAAACAGGCGCGTGGAGAAAGACAGACAGACATCCAATGGTGTAGATAAAACAGGCGCGTGGAGAAAGACAGACAGACATCTAGTGGTGTAGATAAAAACAGGCGCATGGAGAAGGACAGACAGACATCTAGTGGTGTAGATAAAAACAGGCGCATGGAGAAGGACAGACAGACATCCAGTGGCGTAGATAAAAACAGGCGCATGGAGAAGGACAGACAGACATCTAGTGGTGTAGATAAAACAGGCACGTGGAGAAAGACAGACAGACATCCAGTGGTGTAGATAAAACAGGTACGTGGAGAAAGACAGACATCCAGTGGTGTAGATAAAAACAGGCGCATGGAGAAGGACAGACAGACATCCAGTGGTGTAGATAAAAACAGGCGCATGGAGAAGGACAGACAGACATCCAGTGGTGTAGATAAAAACAGGCGCATGGAGAAGGACAGACAGACATCCAGTGGTGTAGATAAAAACAGGTGCATGGAGAAGGACAGACAGACATTTAGTGGTGTAGATAAAAACAGGCGCATGGAGAAGGACAGACAGACATCCAGTGGTGTAGATAAAAACAGGCGCATGGAGAAGGACAGACAGACATCCAGTGGAGTAGATAAAAACAGGCGCATGGAGAAGGACAGACAGACATCCAGTGGTGTAGATAAAAACAGGCGCATGGAGAAGGACAGACAGACATCTAGTAGTGTAGATAAAACAGGCGCGTGGAGAAGGACAGACAGACAATAAAACGTCTGCGGCTGGCACCAGCAAGACATAAGCTTAGCTATTAATGTGTAGATAACCGTACGGTCAGATATGATTTACTTTACCGTCACCAGATTTAATATTCGGTGAGCAGCCAGCATTATTTGACATGCTTGCCTCCCCGGATCACATTTATGGCCAGCCATTTTACCAATAAAAATAATCAAAAACACAGAACCGATGAGGGGATCGTAGAACAAATTGGAGTTTTTGTTGAGTGCAGGGAGATGCTGACACACACACACACACAGAGCCCGGTGTGAGCTGACAAGCCTTATTCTAGCTCTGATGTTTCGCTCCGTCAATACGGATCACCACTAGCGGGGGAAAAAAGCGCTGTAATCAAGAGCATAGAGGTAATTTAGAGCGGAGGGTTGAAGAAATACGTGGAGAGAAGCGAGAATAAATCATTGCCAAGTGGATGATTCTCTTATTGTTTATATGTTCATCTTGAGCCCTCGACTTGTCCTGCTTTACTCACAGACCGCATCTGTGAATGACATCAATATTAATGGCAGATGTGCCTAGCCAGGCGTTGATGTGTTTTAATATGCTGGGTCAATATGACAAATAGGGCACGTCTTGGTGACACCAACTAAACTAGCACCACTACTATAACGCTGTACCTGGACATCGTGTCAGAAGAGAGAAGACAGAAGACAGAAGAGAGAGAGAGAAGACAGGAGAGAGAGAAGACAGAAGAGAGAGAGAGAGAGAGAAAACAGAAGAGAAAGAGAGAGAAGACAGAAGAGAGAGAGAGAAGACAGAAGAGAGAGAGAAGACAGAAAGAGAGAGAAGACAGGAGAGAGAGAAGACAGAAGAAGAGAGAAAACAGAAGAGAGAGAGAGAGAAAAACAGAAGAGAGAGAGAGAGAAGACAGAAGAGAGAGAGAAAGACAGAAGAGAGAGAGAAGACAGAAGAGAGAAGAAGACAGAGAGAGAGAAGACAGAAGAGAGAGAGAAAACAGAAGAGAGAAGAAAAAACAGAAGAGAGAGAGAGAAACAGAAGAGAGAGAGAAGACGAGAGAGAGAGAGAGAGAAAGAGAAGATATAAGAGAGAGAGAGAGAGAAGACAGAAGAGAGAGAGAAGACAGAAGAGAGAGAGAAGACAGAAAAGAGAGAGAAGACAGAAGAGAGAAGACAGAAGAAAGAAGACAGAAGAGAGAGAGAAGACAGAAGACAGAAGAGAGAGAGAGAAGACAGGAGAGAGAGAAGACAGAAGAGAGAGAGAAGAGAGAAAACAGAAGAGAAAGAGAGAGAAGACAGAAGAGAGAGAGGAGACAGAAGAGAGAGAAGACAGAAGAGAGAGAGAAGACAGGAGAGAGAGAAGACAGAAGAGAGAGAGAAAACAGAAGAGAGAGAGAGAGAAAACAGAAGAGAGAGAGAAGACAGAAGAGAGAGAGAGAATACAGAAGAGAGAGAGAAGACAGAAGAGAGAGACAGAAGAAAGAAGACAGAAGAGAGAGAGAAGACAGAAGAGAGAGAGAGAAGACAGAAGAGAGAGAGAAGACAGAAGTGAGAGAGAGAAGACAGAAGAGAGAGAGAAGACAGAAAAGAGAGAGAGAAGACAGAGAGAGTAGACAGAAGAGAGAGAGAGGAGAAGACAGAATAGAGAGAGAAGACAGAAGAGAGAGAGAAGATAGAAAAGAGAGAGAAGACAGAAGAGAGAGAGAAGAGAGAAGAGAGAGAAGAGAGAGAAGAGAGAAGAGAGAAGAGAGAAGAGAGAAGACAGAAAAGAGAAGAAGACAGAAAGAGAGAGAAGAAGAGAGAAGAGAGAGAGAAGAGAGAAGAGAGAAGAGAGAGAGAGAAGACAGAAGAGAGAGAGAGAGAGAGAGCGGAGACAGAAGAGAAGAAAAGACAGTATAGAGAGAGAAGACAGTATAGAGAGAGAGAACAATAGAGAGAGAAAACAGTAGATAGAATATAATATAGCCTAGGTAGATAGAGAGAGAGAAAAACAGTCTATATATATATATATATATATGTATAGAGAGAGAGGAGAAAAAGAGAAAACAGTAGAGACAGAGAGGAGAGACAGTCTAGAGTCTAGATTATAGAGAGAAAAACCGCAGCTAGAAATATAAATATAGTCTATCTAGAGAGAGAGAGAAGACATTCTAGATTGATAGAGAGAGAGAGAGAGAGAGAGAGAGAGAGAGACAGTGGAGAGAGAAGATTAGAGAGAGAGAAAAAACAGAAGTTAGTCGATAGAGAGAGAGAGAAGACAGTAGAGAAAGGTAGCAGATAATCCAGATAGAGAGAAGATAGTAGAGAGAGAGAGAGAGTAGGCCGTCTAGAAAGAAAAGAGAATAGAGAGAGAGAGTGAGAAAACTGTCTAGAGAGAGTAGAGAAAGATTAGAGAGAGAGAGTAGAGAGAGAATAAGAGTATAGAGAGAGTAAAAATAGTAGAGAGAGAGAAAAGAGAGAGTAGAGAGAAAAGACCGTCTAGAGAGACTAGAGAGAGAGAAGACCGTCTAGAGAGAGAAGAGAATAGAGAGAGAGAGAAAAAAAGAGACCGTCTAGAGAGAGTAGAGATAGAGTAAGGGTAGAGAGAGTAGAGAGAGCAAGAGTAGAGAGAGAGTAAGAGTAGAGAGAGAGTAGAGAGAGAGTAAAGATAGTAGAGAGAGAGTAAAGAGAGAGTAGAGAGAGAGAAAACCGTCTAGAGAGAGCAGAGAGAGTAAGAGTAGAGAGAGAGTAAGAGTAGAGAGAGAGCAGAGAGAGTAAAGAGAGAGCAGAGAGATTAAAGAAATAGTAGAGAGAAAATACCGTCTAGAGAGAGTAGAGAGAGTGAGCAGAGAGAGAGAGAAGACCGTCTAGAGAGAGCAGAGAGAGAGAGAGAGTAAGAGTAGAGAGGTAGAGAGTAAAGAGAGAGTAGAGAGAGAAAAGACCGTCTAGAGAGAGTATAGTGAGATTACAGCTAGGGCGGAAAATTAATAGAGATAAAACCAAAATTATGAGAATTAATGCAGTTGGCAATAACCAAATAAAATTAGGAGAAATACCTCTACTATAGCTTGTTTCATAACTCGTGCCCAACTTTTAAAATCGATAGCTTTTTAACCGCTTGTTGTAAGTTATTCAAAATTTGCATGTAAAGTTATAATGATTAGAACCCAACAGGGAATTAATTTCATTAAAAAAAAAACAATTGTTATTATTGTTGCTTATTTGATTTATATAAATTTATAACGACCCATTGATGTAGTCAAAACTTAATGTTTACAGTATTTTAAGTTAAAAATAGCGAGTAAAAATCCATACACGGTACAATTGACGTGTTTGCACGCTTTCGCCGTGGTTTTTTTTGACACAATTAGACACTTGAGAAATTGTGTGTTCCATTTCCGTTCATTCATAGGTGTAGACGTGGAACGATAACATTTATCATGAGTCTTAAAATGAAATTCTGCAGTTTACAAAACATCGCAATAAAAATGTATGACTATTTTTGCAAAGAGGCTAAACGAGGAAGATTATTTCATTCTTTAGAAAACCCTGAGAATAGGACAAGACACATTTTGGATTTATCTAAACGGTCATTTATCGCTGGATTCAAGCACGTGAACGTCAATGTTCAAAATATACAAAATCACAAGGAAGAGCAAAAATGTTGGATAATTTCGACAGTGAACTTATTAGAAGTGAAATTCGCAAAATGTTGGATATGAATGAAACTGCTACAATAAGAAAATTAAAAATTTCGCTGAAAAAGAACAACAGTACTGAAATATCAAAGTCTACATTATGGAGGAATGTGAGAGCTGCAGGCTTTACATTCAGAAAGTATTCCAATGGACGAAACATCATCTGTGAGAAGCCACATATAGTAGTCTTGAGAAGCAAGTACTTACGTGAAGTAAAAGAGGTGCGCAAGCAAGGTTATGATATTGTGTACTTGGATGAAACATGGATCAATGCTCACCACACTAACCAAAGGGAATGGCAGTCATCAGAAGGAAGATTAAGAGATTAATACCTAGCAGCAAAGGACAGCGCTTGATAATTGCTCATGCAGGTAGTCGACAACATGGACTAATACAGAATGCAGAGCTCATTTTTCTTTCAAAATCCATAGACAATCGGGATTATCACTCTGAGATGAATGGTCACATATTTAGACATTGGATTGAAAATTCTGTTCTCCCATCACTAGATCGACCATCTTGCCTAATAATGGACAATGCAGCGTACCACAACATTGTTGCACTTGAAGATAAAGTCCCGACGTCATCCAGTACAAAAGATGCTATTAAGATATGGCTCACAAAGAAGCACATACAATTTAATAACATGTACTTAAAACCTGAATTACTATCTCTAGTAAAGCAAAAACAAAGGATAAAGATTTTTCAAATAGATAAGATTATCCAAGAGCACGGTCATATAAGTTTGAGGATGCCACCTTACCATGCTCATTTCAATCCAATAGAACTAATCTGGGCAAATTAAAAGGACAAGTGGCAGATGAAAATACAACATTCAAAATATGCGATGTAAAGACTTGCTAATCTCGCTTTATTAAATATAGACAAAGATTATTGGGCTAAATGTGAAGACCACGTCTTAAAACAGGAAGAGGAATATTGGAAAAATGATGGTTTGTGGAATATTCAACCCAAACAGTTATTAATCTTTTAGACTCGTCTGATTCAGAATGAGTATATAGCCCCCACAATGTTGGCCCCATATTACTTTAAATTAGTTCAACAAACGGTCCTTATCAGGACCACACAACTATGAAAATTGGACATACAGTATACCTTGATATTATCGTCCATCCTCGAACTGAGAAGACAATAATTCTCCTGGTGTTTTGTCTTATTAGGTTATTTCCCCATTACGGCCACGCCTTTACCTAGTGAAAATTAATCATAGACCAGCAACTACGGTAATTTCTATTATTTAGGGGTTCACAATTTACAATTTTGACAAACATCAAAGAAATTCGCCTCTTTAAGAAAACTGCAGCTGCAAGATATTTGTTAAATATACATTTAAAGGGTCTTTTGCATTCTAATAACATTTGGAAAATTTCAACAGTTTTTAACAAACGGTTAGTGAGTAATAGCGTTTTGAAGTTGGGCACATGATTTGAAACGAGCTATAGACGTACAATCTTACATATATCTGGACAGTAATATAGATAAAGAGGGAGGAACAGAAAATGATACCAAATAAGGTTATCAAAAGCAAGAGGAGCTTTTATTGCACTGGGGAAAATATGGAAGTACAAAGAAATTAAATACACAAATAAAAATTTTCAACTCCAATGTTACATCAATCCTATTATATGGCTGTGAAACATGGAGAACAACAAAACTGACAATCACGAAGATACAGACTTTCATTAATGGATGCTTACGCAGAATAAAAGGATGGAAATGGCAGGATAGAATCACTAACATAGAATTATGGAAATGTACCAGTCAGATACCAGTGGATAAAGAGATACAGCGAAGACGATGGCGCTGGATAGGACACACACTGCGGAAGCCAACTGAGAGTATTACACAACATGCCCTTTTTGGAATCCCAGGGGAAGAGACAAAGAGGAAGACCAAGATACTCTTGGAGAAGGCAGACGGAAACAGAGATGAGATGATGGGGAAGACATGGAATGATATTAAAAGAATGGCAAGAAACAGAACGACTTGGAAAGTGTTTGTTGAAGACCTATGCTCCACATGGAGCTGAAAGGTAGAAGAAGAAGAAGAAGAGAAAGAAAAAAACCGTCTAGAGAGAGTCATCATCATCATCAAATACCGGGCCTACTGGCGTAGGTGATCATGTCTCTCCACAACTTTCGATCTCGACAGTTCTTTATCATTTCTGTTGTTGACCTTCTGCCAAGCCACTCTCTTAAGCTGTCTGGTATTTTCTCTCTTTGCTTCCCTCTATCACTTCGTCCCTCAATTTTTCCAGTTGTTACAATATATTTCAGCTGTTCTCTTCTCATTACATGGCCAAAAATATGATGATAATTTCTTCTTAATATTGGAAATTAGCTCTCTTTTTGTTTCGACCTCTTTCAGAACATCTTCATTACTCTTCTTAGCTGTCCATGGTATTCTCAACATTCTTCTGTAAAACCACATTTCTATAGACTCCATTGATTTTCTTGTCTGTTGTCCTATTGTCCATGATTCACATCCATATGTTAAGACTGGCTCTACATAACATTTAATAACTGTTTTTCTTGTTTCTATTGTCAAAATGGATTGCATAGTATCTTCCTCATTTTCTGGAAAGCTGCTTTTGCCTGAGCCATTTTGCATCTCACCTCTTTTGTACATCTTCTGTCTGAGGTTAACAAAGTTCCCAAATATTTAAATTCATTTACCTGTTTTAATATCGTTCCACTTGTCTTTATTCTGCACTGAGGTGATGTCTTTTTCTTTGTTGTTACCATTACTTCTGTCTTTTTGCTATTAAGGCTGGGTCCTTTATTTTTGCTTTCTTTCACTATAATGTCCAACATTCTTGTAACTCATTTTCATTCTTTGCGATTAAGGCTGTATCATCAGCATACCTTAGATTATTTATATTATGAGCTCCAATTGTTATTCCAGGCATGCCCAATGTCCCTTATGGATCTTAAATAATCTCACTATAAATATTAAACAAATCTGGTGACAGCACACAACCTTGTCTAACTCCTGTTTTATTTCTTGAAACATTCTCAATTGGTTTCCAGTTCTTATGGCCGCTGTTTGTTGCCAGTACATGTTCTTTATTATTCTTAGATCTTTGCTGTCTACGTTTATGCTTTCTAAAATTTGATTATTTATTGGTGGTTTTAATTTATCAAATGCTTTGGTATAATCTATGAAACATAGGTATCAATCTGTTTTCACCTCTATGGCTCTTTCTACTAAAGATCTTATGATATATATATATATATATATATATATATATATATATATATATATGCATTGCTAGTTCCTTTATCTCCAACAAAACCACACTGTTCATCGCTAATTTCTGGACTGATTTTGTATCGCACTCTTCGCATGATGATTCTTAGTAGAGAGAGAGAAGAGAGAGAGAGAGAGAGAGAGTAAAGTGAGTAGAAAGGGAAAAGACCGTCTAAATAGAGAGAAAGAGAGAGAGGGGGTGAAGGGAGAAAATGAAATCAAGTTACAAGGTGACGTCACTAACGTTGAACTAACAACATTTTTTTGAGAACGTTTCATGTTGGAAGGAGGAAGCACATGATGATGCTGTTGGTTTGTTCTGTCCGCCTATGACGCTTCATCTCCTCAACTGCTGACGTCCCTTGGTATTAGAGAGCGTGGGTGTAATGAGTGACGGTATCTGTGCTTACTGATGCTATCTGTACTGGGCTGACAGATGAGCTCATCACTTTCCCTAATATATACATTCAGAACGATATCTAGTATATGACCACGAGCGGGTACAGATCGTAGATTCAGACCACAGTGTTGTCTATAGTAAGTGTAGTTATTTTGTGCCGAATATAGAGTCAATGCAGCAGGAGGTCCACTCCTGGGGCAGGCACGACCTTTCTTAGAGTGTCAAAAAGTTAAAGGTGCCGAAACACTTGCTCGACGGGGGGCTTCTGATGATCAGATTTTCTCCTGCTGAGAAGCTGTTTACTTTTAAAGAATTTTCTTGAGCTAACTAACAAATGGATACATCTAAGAGAGAAAGATATATATATATATATATATATATATATATATATATATATATATATATATATATATATATAGAGAGAGAGAGAGAGAGAGAGAGAGAGAGAGCAAGAGGGTTAGAGTTAAGATGCGCAGCTCACATAAAAGCAGGTTTGGAGCAGTACGTTTCTGATTTCTTGCACGGAGTAAAGTGGTCCAGATAAACTATCAACCAATGTCACGTGGACGCATTAAGACAAGTAAAGATAAATTGTTAACAGACATATGTGGGGTGTTGAACGAAGAGATAAGACAGGTAAAGATAAATTGTTAACCGACGTATGTGGGGTGTTGAACGAAGAGATAAGACAAGTAAAGATACATTGTTAACCGACGTATGTGGGGTGTTGAACGAAGAGATAAGACAAGTAAAGATACATTGTTAACCGACGTATGTGGGGTGTTGAACGAAGAGATAAGACAGGTAAAGATAAATTGCTAACCGACGTATGTGGGGTGTTGAACGAAGAGATAAGACAGGTAAAGATACATTGTTAACCGACGTATGTGGGGTGTTGAACGAAGAGATAAGACAGGTAAAGATAAAGTGCTAACCGACGTATGTGGGGTGTTGAACGAAGAGATAAGACAGGTAAAGATAAATTGTTAACCGACGTATGTGGGGTGTTGAACGAAGAGATAAGACAGGTAAAGATAAATTGTTAACCGACGTATGTGGGGTGTTGAACGAAGAGATAAGACAGGTAAAGATAAATTGTTAACCGACGTATGTGGGGTGTTGAACGAAGAGATAAGAAGGTAAAGATAAATTGTTAACCGACATATTTGGGGTGTTGAACGAAGAGATAAGACAGGTAAAGATAAAGTGTTAACCGACGTATGTGGGTGTTGAACGAAGAGATAAGACAGGTAAAGATAAATTGTTAACCGACGTATGTGGGGTGTTGAACGAAGAGATAAGAATATGACAGGTAAATATAAATTGTTAACCAACATGTGTGGGGTGTTGAACGAAGAGATAAGACAGGTGAAGATAAATTGTTAACCGACATATGTGGGGTGTTGAACGAAGAGATAAGACAGGTAAAGAAAATTGTTAACCGACATGTGTGGGGTGTTGAACGAAGAGATAAGACATGTAAAGATAAATTGTTAACCGACGTATGTGGGTGTGTTGAACGAAGAGATAAGAATATGACAGGTAAAGATAAATTGTTAACCAACATGTGTGGGGTGTTGAACGAAGAGATAAGACATGTAAAGATAATTGTTAACCAAATATATGTGGGGTGTTGAACGAAGAGATAAGACATGTAAAGATAAATTGTTAACCAAAATATATGTGGGGTGTTGAACGAAGAGATAAGACAGGTAAAGATAAATTGTTAACCAAAATATATGTGGGGTGTTGAACGAAGAGATAAGACAGTAAAGATAAATTGTTTCACAGTATGGACGGATAACGAATTTACATAGAAATCGAAGATAAATCATCATCTGTACGAGAGTAGATAATAACAAAAAACTAAAGATAAATCTTCATCTGTGTGTGAGTAGATAATAACAAAAAACTAAAGATAAATCATCATCTGTGTGTGAATAGATAATAACAAAAAACCAAAGATAAATCATCATCTGTGTGTGAATAGATAATAACAAAAAACCAAAGATAAATCATCATCTGTGTGTGAGTAGATAATAACAAAAAATTAAAGATAAATCATCATCTGTGTGTGAGTAGATAATAACAAAAAACTAAAGATAAATCATCTACGTGTGAAATTAGAGAATATTTCTCCGATTGGGGGAGGGGGGGGGGGGAGAGGCAGCCATGAAACCATCTATGGGCGAAACTCGGATATATCTGATGACCAATCAAGCGAGAGCTTTCCTAGATGTGGGCGGAGCAAAATTTGAATATTTAAAAAGAAATGGAGGAAGGACGAACCTGATCACGTGATGATAAAAAAAAAAAAACCCAGGATGGAAATAAAGATGAGTACAAATGCTTGCATCAAGGAGGTAAACATGAATTAGATTCTATGAAATGTTGGAGTTAAAATGCGGGAATAGTTGATGTTTGTGGAACGTGTTCACAAATAGCAGTACGTCTCCAGATGTTGAGAGCAGGAGGAAGATCGTTATGAGGGGACGATGGCAGAATACATTACTGCCCATACTTATGTCAACTAACATCTCATTGTCAGCATATGTTGTTAGTCTATAAGGCTTTTGGCGTCTTGACAGACGGCTGTTACATATGTTGTTAAACTAGCATCTAATGTTTGCCTAACATGTAAAGTTACACCGAGCCATCAATATTGTAAAGTTACACAGGCTTTATATGGTTACCCCAATATATACAACTGAACCCCATAGCCACAAACTGTACAACACATTAACGGTGCTACTCGCTACCTACCGCTGACTACAACAATGGACAACTACCCACCTTGCAAGTTCACTAGTTCTCCCCCCCCCTCTAACAATCAGCACTAGTTCACACCCCACAAATAGCACTAGCTCCTCCACCACCAACAATTAACACTAGGTTCCCCCACCCCACCAATAACACTAGGTTCCCCCCCCCACCCACCCCCACCCCAATAGCACTAGTTCCCCCACCCCACCAATAACACTAGGTTCCCCCCCCCACCAATAGCACTAGTTCCCCCACCCCACCAATAGCACTAGGTTCCCCCACCCCACCAATAGCACTAGTTCCCCCACTCCACCAATAGCACTAGGTTCCCCCACCCCACCAATAGCACTAGTTCCCCCACCACCACCAATAACACTAGTTCCCCCACCCCCAATATCACTAGGTTCCCTCCACCAATAGCACTAGGTTGCCTCCACCACCACCAATAGCACTAGTTTCCCCCACCACCACCAATAGCACTAGTTCCCCCACCCCCCAATAGCACTAGGTTCCCTCCACCACCACCAATAGCACTAGGTTCCCTCCACCACCACCAATAGCACTAGTTTCCCCCACCCCACCAATAGCACTAGTTTCCCCCACCACCACCAATAACACTAGTTCCCCCCACCCCACCAATATCACTAGGTTCCCTCCACCAATAGCACTAGGTTGCCTCCACCACCACCAATAGCACTAGTTTCCCCCACCACCACCAATAGCACTAGTTCCCCACCCCACCAAAGCACTAGTTCCCTCCACCACCACCAATAGCACTAGGTTCCCTCACACCACCAATAGCACTAGTTCCCCCCACCACCACCAATAGCACTAGTTCCCCCACCCCACCAATAACACTAGTTCCCCACCCACCAATAGCACTAGGTTCCCTCCACCACCACCAATAGCACTAGTTCCCCATCCCACCAATAGCACTAGGTTCCCTCCACCACCACCAATAGCACTAGTTCCCCCACCACCACCAATAACACTAGTTCCCCCACCCCACCAATATCACTAGGTTTCCCCTACCATCCACCAATAGCACTAGGTTCCCTCCACCACCACCAATAGCACTAGTTCCCCCCACCACCACCAATAACACTAGTTCCCCTACCCCACCAATAGCACTAGGTTCCCTCCACCACCACCAATAGCACTAGTTCCCCCCCCACCACCAATAACACTAGTTCCCCTACCCCACCAATAGCACTAGGTTCCCTCCACCACCACCAATAGCACTAGTTCCCCCACCACCACCAATAGCACTAGTTCCCTACCACCACCAATAGCACTAGTTCCCCCACCCCACCAATAGCACTAGTTCCCCCACCACCACCAATAGCACTAGTTCCCCCCACCACCACCAATACACTAGTTCCCCTACCACCACCAATAGCACTAGTTCCCCCACCCCACCAATAGCACTAGTTCCCCACCCCACCAATAGCACTAGGTTCCCTCCACCACCACCAATAGCACTAGGTTCCCTCCACCACCACCATAACACTAGTTCCCCCACCCCACCACCATAGCACTAGTTCCCCCCACCACCACCAATACACTAGTTCCCCTACCACCACCAATAGCACTAGTTCCCCCACCCCACCAATAGCACTAGTTCCCTCCACCACCACCAATAGCACTAGTTCCCCCTACCACCACCAATAGCACTAGTTCCCCCACCCCACCAATAGCACTAGGTTCCCTCCACCCCACCAATAGCACTAGTTCCCCCTACCCACCCCAATAGCACTAGTTCCTCACCACCACCAATAGCACTAGTTCCCCCTACCACCACCAATAGCACTAGTTCCCCACCCCACCAATAGCACTAGGTTCTCCACCCCCACCAATAGCACTAGTTCCCCCTACCACCACAATAGCACTAGTTCCTCCACCACCACCAATAGCACTAGTTCCCCCACCCCACCAAAGCACTAGTTTCCCCTACCACCACCAATAGCACTAGGTACCCTCCACACCACCAATAGCACTAGTTCCCCCTACCACCACCAATAGCACTAGTTCCTCCCCTCACCAATAACACTAGGTCGCGCCCCCCCCCCCCCCATGTAAGACACAGACGGAAAGGGCTGCGAGTAAGAAAATTCAAGAACACTGAGTGGAAGAACTAAGAGAAACACGCGACTGGGGAATGCAGCTCGAGTAGGAAAAGAGGAGGGAGAAATGGTCCGGTGCGGAGATGCGAGTGAGAGAAAGGATGAGCGTGCCTTATCTGTCTGCGGCGCAGTGGTGTGAGGGTGTTTGGACGGGCCGTGATAACCAGCAGACGGCCGATCACTTACCAAATCAATAATCTGTTCACACGGACAGTTCCCCATTCCCCGTGACTGATGCATATCCCGGCCTGCCGTCACTACAGATCCAATATTTCTCCTGATAATCTCTCTCGCCTCTTCTCTTTCTCCCTCCTTGTTTTCCAGTCTCCTATCTATATTCTACAACTCTCTACTTTCACTAGCCTTCACGGTTATAATTAACTGAACCTCCCTCTCTTTTTGTGTCAATCTTATCATTTGTACGCGTCACTTTCGATCATATTATTTGTCTCCCTATTTTGAAATCTCTTTATTAGACTCGTTTTCGTCACATTCATGATGTGTCCTCTTCTCTCACTCACATCTGTCTCCCTTTCTTCCCACTCATCTGTCTCCCTTTCTCCCCACTCATCTATCTCTTGTTTGCCCCACTCATATATACCTCCCTTTCTTCCGACTCGTCCATCTCCCGTTCTTGCCCTCGTGTATCTCCCTTTCTTCCTTCATCTGTCATCCTTTCTTTCCTACTCACTGTCAGGGAGTCTTCACATGAAGTGTTGACAGATAGTTGAGACATTGAGGGGAGTCTTCACATGAAGTGTTGAGAGATAGTTGAGACATTGGGGGAGTCTTCACGTGAAGTGTTGAGAGATAGTTGAGACATTGAGGGGAGTCTTCACATGAAGTGTTGAGAGAGATTGTTGAGAGACATTGAGGGGAGTCTTCACATGAAGTGTTGAGAGAGGTTGTTGAGAGACACTGAGGGAGTCTTCACATGAAGTGTTGAGAGAGATTGTTGAGAGACATTGAGGGGAGTCTTCACATGAAGTGTTGAGAGATAGTTGAGACATTGGGGGAGTCTTCACGTGGAGTGTTGAGAGATAGTTGAGACATTGAGGGAGTCTTCACATGAAGTTTGAGAGAGATTGTTGAGAGACATTGAGGGAGTCTTCGCATAAAGTGTTGAGAGAGATTGTTGAGACATTGAGGGGAGTCTTCACATGAAGTGTTGAGAGATTGTTGAGAGACATTGAGGGGAGTCTTCACATGAAGTGTGAGAGAGATTGTTGAGAGACATTGAGGGGAGTCTTCACATGAAGTGTTGAGAGAGATGTTGAGAGACATTGAGGGGAGTCTTCACATGAAGTGTTGAGAGATTGTTGAGAGACATTGAGGGGAGTCTTCACATGAAGTGTTGAGAGATTGTTGAGAGATTTGAGGGGAGTCTTCACATGAAGTGTTGAGAGATTGTTGAGAGAAATTGAGGTGCCACGAACGATCTAGAGGTGGCAATGACGAGTGATCGACACTGCTGTTCACCTTCCAATAGTCGAGTGCACCTCCAATATTTCCCCATTTCTCGTGGACTCTCCTGGTGTGGAGGCGGTGTTGACGAGAAGGCAGGAGTTGTGAAAGTCTCAATGGTTTCGTTCTGGCAGCACACAAGTGTTGTCCTGGACATCTGCAGCTGCTCTGTTGTGCACTTTCACAAGTTTACTGAACATATTTCTGTAACGAGGACATCTCTCCATGTATTAGGCTCTCAAGTATTCGTCCAGCAATCACGATATGTGAGAGGGCAGTGATAAGAGAGCACTACTCGTTTGGACAGGTCCGTGTCCCTGCTACCATTAGCCAGAGTTCCCGAGGGACAAGCTGGCCTCATCTCATAAAGGGGAAACGAGTCTTGTTCTTTCATAGTCCGACATCCACAAGTGATTGCGACTAGTCGTCATCTGAACGATTTCAGTGGGATAAGCACGAGCTTGTCTCTCTCTCTCTATGCCGCCACTTTCAGCTGTTAAGAGCGTCGGTTCGTTTTCTGTGAATTGCGGGCAGCTATGGTGATACTTTGACCGTATCCGGAGGCTGTAGGAAGTCCTCACAAGTGATCAGCCGTGCTCAGCCACAATGCTACGTTAACAGTGCATCACGTTTGTAGAGTTACGCTTTTTGATATGAGTCATCTTAGTCGAGTCAAGCTAGTCAGAGTCATTTTTTTAAAGATAGTGGTTGTAGATATTCATGTTTGTAGAGTCACGCTTGTGAGAGTCATGCTTATAGGTAGTCATGTTTGTAGATATTCATGTTTGTACAGTCACGCTTGTGAGAGTCATGCTTATAGGTAGTCATGTTTGTAGATATTCATGTTTGTAGAGTCACGCTTGTGAGAGTCATGCTTATAGGTAGTCATGTTTGTAGATATTCATGTTTGTAGTCACGCTTGTGAGAGTCATGCTTGTAGGTAGTCATGTTTGTAGATATTTATTTTGTAGAGTCACGCTTGTCAGAGTCATGCTTGTAGGTAGTCATGTTTGTAGAGTCACGCTTGTGAGAGTCGTGCTTGTAGGTAGTCATGTTTGTAGATATTCATGTTTGTAGAGTCACGCTTGTGAGAGTCATGCTTGTAGATATTCATGTTTGTAGAGTCACGCTTGTGAGAGTCATGTTATAGATAGTCATGCTTGTAGATAGTCATATTTGTAGGTAGTCATGCTTGTAGATAGTCATGTTTGTAGGTAGTCATGCTTGTAGATATTCATGTTTGTGGAGTCACGATTGTTAGAGTCGAGTTTGTAGGTAGTCATGCTTGTAGATATTCATGTTTGTGGAGTCACGATTGTGAGAGTCGAGTTTGTAGATAGTCATGCTTGTAGATAGTCATGTTTGTAGGTAGTCATGCTTGTAGATATTCATGTTTGTGGAGTCACGATTGTTAGAGTCGAGTTTGTAGGTAGTCATGCTTGTAGATATTCATGTTTGTGGAGTCACGATTGTGAGAGTCATGCTTGTAGATAGACATTTAGAGTCACCTTGTGAGAGCCATGTTATAGAGTCACGTCTTGTGAGAGTCCTGTTTGTAGAGTCACGGATTGTAAGACTCGCGTTTGCAGATAGTCATGTTTGTAGATAGTTGTGTTTGTGCAGTCACGGCTTGTAAGAGTCGTGTTTGTAGATAGTTGTGTATGTAGATAGTCATGTTTGTACAGTCACGGCTTGTAAGAGTCGTGTTTTTAGATAGTCATGTTTGTAGAGTCACGGCTTGTGAGAGTCTTGTTTGTAGATAGTCATGTTTGTAGAGTCACGGCTTGTAAGAGTCTTGTTTGTAGATAGTTGTGTATGTAGAAAGTCATGTTTGTAGTCACGGCTTGTGAGAGTCGTGTTTGTAGATAGTTGTGTATGTAGATAGTCATGTTTGTAGTCACGGCTTGTAAGAGTCATTTTTTAGATAGTTGTGTATGTAGATAGTCATGTTTGTAGTCACGGCTTGTAAGAGTCATTTTGTAGATAGTTGTGTATGTAGATAGTCATGTTTGTAGTCACGGCTTGTAAGAGTCATGTTTATAGATAGTCGTGTATGTAGATAGTCATGTTTGTAGAGTCACGGCTTGTGAGAGTCTTGTTTGTAGATAGTCGTTTGTAGAGTCACGGCTTGTAAGATATTTGTAGATAGTTGTGTATGTAGACATGTTTGTAGTCACGGCTTGTAGAGTCATTTTGTAGATAGTTGTGTATGTAGATAGTCATGTTTGTAGTCACGGCTTGTAAGAGTCATTTGTAGATAGTTGTGTATGTAGATAGTCATTTTGTATCCGGCTTGTAGAGTCATGTTTATAGATAGTCGTGTATGTAGATAGTCATGTTTGTAGTCACGGCTTGTGAGAGTCATGTTTATAGATAGTCGTGTATGTGGTGATTCACATATGATTGCCGTTTGTAATGAATTCTATTAGAAAGATGGAAAGAGTGGAGTTGTTGTAGAGTGACGATTGCAGTGTTCTACAACAGCATCATGTGAGAATGTTCGAGACGGGCGTGCTCTAGAGCTATGAATCCTCATTCGCGGTCAGAGCACAAGTGAAGAACTAGAAAGCTCTATCACTAGCAGTCTCAAACACTGTCACGTCATGCTTTTGTGGAGGTACCTGCCACTACTTGTACAAAACGCTACATGTACCTCGGCTTAGTCTTCCTGCTCATTGTCTTATTGTTTCTGTGTATAATTCAGGATTAGACAAGTTCATGATTGGCCTAGTTTATGATTGGTCTAGTTCATTGATGACTGGTCTAGTTCATGATTGCTCTAGTTCATGATTGGTCTAGTTCATGATTGCTCTAGTTCATGATTGGTCTTATTCATGATTGCTCTAGTTCATGATTGATCTAGTTCATGATTGGTCTAATTCATTCATGATTGGTCAAGTTCATGATTGGTCTAATTCATTCCTGATTGGTCTTGCTAATAACTGGTCTAGTTCGTGATTGGTCTAATTCATTCATGATTGGTCTAGTTCATGATTGATCTAGCTCATGATTGGTCTAGTTCACGATTAGCTTAGTTTAAGATTGGTCTAATTCAATCATGATTGGTCTAATTCATGATTGATCTAATTCATGATTAGCTTAGTTTATGATTGGTCTAGTTCAAGTTTGGTCTAATTCATGATTGATCTAATTCATTCATGACTGATCTAGTTCATGATTGATATAGTTCATGATTGCTCTATCATGATTGGTCTTATCATGATTGCTCTAGTTCATGATTGATCTAGTTCATGATTGGTCTAATTCTTCATGATTGGTCAAGTTCATGATTGGTCTAATTCATTCCTGATGGTCTTGTCATAACTGGTCTAGTTCGTGATTGGTCTATTCATTCATGATTGGTCTAGTTCATGATTGATCTAGCTCATGATTGTCTAGTTCACGATAAGCTTAGTTAAAATTGGTCTAATTCAATCATGATTGGTCTAATTCATATTGATCTAATCTGATTAGTTAGTGATGATTGCAAGTTTGGTCTAGTTCATGATTGATCTATTCATTCATGATGATCTAGTTCATGATTGATATAGTTCATGATTGGTCTAATCATTCATGATTGTCTAGTTCATTATTGATCTAGTTCATGATAAGCTTAGTTTATGATTGGTCTAGTTCATGATTGATCTAGTTCAAGATTAGCTTAGTTTATGATTGATCTAGTTCATGATTGGCCTAGTCTATGATTGATCTAGTTCAAGATTGGTCTAATTCATTCAAGATGGTCTAGTTCATGATTGCCTTGTTTATTATGATCTGGTTCAAGATTGGTCTAATTCATCATGATTTGTTTAGTTCATGATTGGTCTAGTTCATGATTGGTCTAATGCATTCATGATTGGTCTAGTTCATTATTGGTCTAGTTCATAATTAGCTTAGTTTATGATTGGTCTAGTTCAAGATTGATCTGGTTCAAGATTGGTCTAATTCATTCATGATTTGTTTAGTTCATGATTGGCTTAGTTTATGATTGATCTAGTTATAGATAGCTTAGTTTATGATTGATCTAGTTCATGATTGGTCTAGTTCATGATTGGCCTAGTTTATGATTGATCTAGTTCATGATTGGCCTAGTTTATGATTGGTCTAGTTCAAGATTGGTCTAACCCATTCATGATTGATCTAGTTCATGATTGGCTTAGTTATGATTGATTTAGTTCAAGATTAGCTTAGTTTATGATTGATCTAGTTCATGATTGGTCTAATTCATTCATGATTGATCTAGTTCATGATTGGCTTAGTTTATGATTGATTTGTTCATGATAAGCTTAGTTTATGATTGGTCTAGTTCAAGATTAGCTTAGTTTATGATTGATCTAGTTCCTGATTGGTCTAATGCATTCATGATTGGTCTAGTTCATTATTGGTCTAGTTCATAATTAGCTTAGTTTATGATTGGTCTAGTTCAAGATTGATCTGGTTCAAGATTGTCTAATTCATTCATGATTTGTTTAGTTCATGATTGGCTTAGTTTATGATTGATCTAGTTATAGATAGCTTAGTTTATGATTGATCTAGTTCATGATTGGTCTAGTTCATGATTGGCCTAGTTATGATTGATCTAGTTCATGATTGCCTAGTTTGATTGGTCTAGTTCAAGATTGGTCTAACCCATTCATGATTGATCTAGTTCATGATTGGCTTAGTTTATAATTGATTTAGTTCAAGATTAGCTTAGTTTATGATTGATCTAGTTCATGATTGGTCTAATTCATTCATGATTGATCTAGTTCATGATTGGCTTAGTTTATGATTGATTTAGTTCATGATAAGCTTAGTTTATGATTGGTCTAGTTCAAGATTAGCTTAGTTTATGATTGATCTAGTTCCTTATTGGTCTAATGCATTCATGATTGGTCTAGTTCATTATTGGTCTAGTTCATGATTAGCTTAGTTTATGATTGGTCTAGTTCAAGATTGTTCTAGTTTATGATTGGTCGAATTCATTCATGATTGGTCTAGTTTATGATTAGTCTAGTTCAAGATTAATTCACAGTTAGTCTGTCAAACTTATCAGCAGTATTTGTTATGTTGATTAGTGTCCCTGCGTCACTACTGGTCTCTCAATGACGGTATGACTCCCGTCTCATCACAACTAATGCACAGGTCAACAGGCAAATCAACTAAAACATGGACACTGTTGTGTGGCTGGCCAAAAATATTTCCGGAAATATATTGTAGCCGATTCTAGACATGTTCACACAAAACAACAGATTTCTAAAATAGCACTCAGGAGGCTGGGGCAAGGCTGTGAACACGTTCCCAACGAAATCAATGGAGACTTGCGGAGCGTGAGACCAGTCAAGCGAATCGATTTACCTTCGTGCATTGATCACTTTGTATTTGGCGTGAGTGGGGTATGCTGGTAGACGTGCGCGAGGTGGCTGGGGCTGACACTTTCTTTCTAGGGTAACGCGCCAGGACGAAGTCATTATCGCCTGCGGACTCGGCAGCGCGGGCACACGTGGGCTGGGGGGTCACTTACTTCTGCAGATGCTGCTTATCTCAAGGTCTGGCTGTCGGGATCTAATCACCTTCTATAAGCTCGCACATTCAAGATCTGTGGTCTCACATTCAAGATCTGTGGTCTCACATTCAAGATCTGTGGTCTCACATTCAAGATCTGTGGTCGCGTATTCAAGATCTGTGGTCTCACATTCAAGATCTGTGGTCGCGTATTCAAGATCTGTGGTCGCGTATTCAAGATCTGTGGTCACAACATTCAAGATCTGTGGTCGCACAGTCACTATCTGTGGTCGCACAGTTAAGATCTGTAGTCACACCGTCACGATCTGTAGTCACACCGTCACGATCTGTGGTCGCACATTCAAGATATGTGTCGCACAGTTAAAATCTGTGGCGCACATTAAAGATCTGTAGTCGCACATTCAAGATAATATGATCGGTCATTCAAGATCTGTAGTCGCACATTCAAGATTTGTGGCCCCACATTCAAGATCTGTAGTCGCACAGTTAAGATCTGTAGTCACACCGTCACGATCTGTAGTCGTACATTCAAGATCTGTAGTCGCACAGTTAAGATCTGTAGTCACACAGTCACGATCTGTAGTCGCACATTCAAGATCTGTGGTCGCACAGTTAAGATCTGTAGTCGCACATTCACCCAAAATGAATTGGTCGAGCACCAAGTATCAAATTGTTAATACATGAAGCCACTAGCGCGTGTACACACACAAACACATATGATGGTAGCTGCCGTGTCCCTCATTATGGGGACATTAATAACGTGAAGGGCGTCACGACGGATTAATGATGCTAGCAATCACGAGTGACCGACATTTGCCCTTCTGTAATCTCGTCCACGCCTTGCCCAAATCATTTCTCCTGGACGGGACATTATCATCACTGTGTGGGGAGGAAGTGTTGATGAGAAAGCAGGAGGGGACATTATCGTCACAGTGTGGGGAAGAAGTGTTGACGAGAAGGCAGGAGGGGACATTATCATCACTGTGTGGGAGGAAGTGTTGATGAGAAAGCAGGAGGGGACATTATCGTCACAGTGTGGGGAAGAAGTGTTGACGAGAAGGCAGGAGGGGACATTATCATCACTGTGTGGGGAGGAAGTGTTGATGAGAAGGCAGGAGGGACATTATCACCACTGTGTTGGGAGGAAGTGTTGATGAGAAGACAGGAGGGGACATTATCGTCACTGTGTGAGGAGGAAGTGTTGATGAGAAGGCAGGAGGGGATATTATCGTTACTGTGTGGGGAGAAAATGTTGATGAGAAGGCAGGAGGGGACATTACCGTCACTGTGTGGGGAGGAAGTGTTGATGAGAAAGCAGGAGGGGACATTATCGTCACAGTGTGGGGAGGAAGTGTTGACGAGAAGGCAGAAAGGGACATTATCATCACTGTGTGGAGAGGAAGCGTTGATGAGCAGGCAGGAGGAGACATCATCATCACAGTGTGGAGAAAGTCTTGATGAGAAGGCAGGAGGGGACATTAACATCACACTGTGGGGAGGAAGTGTTGACGAGAAGGCAGGAGGGGACATTATCATCACTGTGTGGGGAGGAAGCGTTTATGAGAAGGCAGGAGGGGACATTATCGTCACTGAGTGGGGAGTAAGTGTTGATGAGAAGGCAGGAGGGGACATTATCCTCACTGTGTGGGGATGAAGTGTTGACGAGAAGGCAGGAGGGGACATTATCATCACCGTGTGGGGAGGAAGTGTTGATGAGAAGGCAGGAGGGACATTATCATCACCGTGTGGGGAGGAGTGTTGACGAGAAGGCAGAAGGGACATTATCGTCACTGAGTTGGGAGGAAGTGTTGATGAGAAGGCAGGAGGGGACATTATCCTCACTGTGTGGGGAGGAAGTGTTGATGAGAAGACAGGAGGGGACAATATCATCACTGTGTGGGGAGGAAGTGTTGACGAGAAAGCACACGAAACAAGAGAGGAGCATGAAAGCCTGAATGAGTTTAGTTCTAGCAGCGCAGTAAGGTCGTATCTTGATCGTCAGGAAGATTCGGTATCTCCGCCTATTGGCCCAACACATCGGACTAGCACACCTGCGGGTAGCAAGCTATCTTCCTATATAACACGACACCTGTTGGTACCGGTGTATCTTGTATTCAGCTCCTTTCGTTTTGATCAAACTCTAATAGTTGATTACAGATGTAAGAGATGATTCGTGCTGAACTGACTGACGCCAGATCTCTAGATTAACTGATAGTCAAAGATCTGTACTCCAGGCACTACAATCCAGAAAATACCACATCCGCAGACCTTATTGACTGAACTCTGCAAGCACCACAGGGTTGCCCTGCAGTGGATCCCATCTCACTGTGGAATACCAAAATGAGAAAGCAGATCAGTTGGCAAAGGAAGATTCAACAGGCACACAACTAGATACACCGGTTACATACCATCATAAGAAACAGATAATCAAATCAATCAGAGGACCACAAACCCCAAAATCAGGATGCCTTTCATAATATGAATAATAGATATGAACAAGTTATCATTATACGCCACAGAACAGGATACAATCCACTTCATAGTCACATGTATACAAAATTCAAGATCGGCATCTCAACTACTTGTACATGTGGACAGGCGCCCCAGACTGCTGAACACATACTTCAAACTGCACTGAATATAGTAGACTGAGGAAAATCCATTGGCCCATATATACAACACTACAGACAAAACTATATGGGCCACTGCAAGAATTACAAAAGACAGTAACATTTATACAGGAAACGACATTGCAGATATAGACAATACTTCGGGCGAACGAAAGATAGATAGACTGTTAGTCAGATTTAGTTTCTTCACCAAATAACGACCACACGGTCAGCAACAAGATATGGGTAAGTCCTGACTGTGATGAAAACTGATTCATGGATAAAATACAATAGAAATATCAGTGGAGAAGTTACAGATGACGTCATTGGAGGACGTCACAGAAACGCAGACAAAAGAGCAACACTCTAATAATACAAGCTTTGCCAGCGATACAGACGGAATATGATTTCGGTTCATTGAAATAGGTGTAACAGGTGTAAATGATGAGCAGAGACCACAGGTCAGATACAACTACAAGCACTGGAAGTCTTGTCAAGGAACAAATCGATAACAGAGCGCCAGAGTTACCAGGAAAACTAACTACTACTGCTATAAATAGCAACAAATAAAAACACATCATCATGTGCCATACCGGTTGGCGTAGGCGATCATGTCCCTCTACAATCTTCTATCCACAGTACATCGTATCAGTTCTGTTGTTGACTGTTTTCCATGCCATGACACCAAGCTATCCAATATCTTCTGTCTTTGTCGTCTGTGGTCTCTCTTTCCTTTATTTTGCCAGTTGTAACCAAGTATTCCAACTTTCCTCTTCTCATGATGTGCCCGAAGAATGTTGATTGTTTCTTTCTGATATTTTTTAGGAGCTCTCTATTTGTTGGCCTCTTTAAGAACTTCCTCATTGGTCTTTTTAGCTGTCCAGGGAACTCTCAACATTCTTCTGAGAAATGTCATCTCAGTGGCCTCTAATCATTTGTTTGTCTACTGTCCATGACTGACATCCATAGGTCAGAATTGGCTCTATACAGCACCGGTGACAAAATAAATATAAGTGCTATTATTAGATTACATGAGAGAATCAATGAGTGGACAGAAAGATGAATAGATCCGGAGCTCATAGAAGAAAGACGAATTGCTTAGAAATGGGGAAAAGACAAAAAAAATAATAAATAAAAATGGCATCCGGATAATGCTGGGGAAATATGAGATTAGAAGCACACGAATGCTGAATGATGGGGAATGCTGAAAGCGAACAAAAACGTGAATTATCTCGCGAATATCCTATTCTATTTATGTGACGAGCACATTGACGAGGGTATGTGGTGACGTTTTTTTTTGTGGGGGAGGGGAGGGGGTGGAGACGGCACTGCGGAAATGAATAGCGTTTTTACATCTAGCAAAGGGGGAGAAGTGGAGTACTGAATAACATGCAAGGGAGGCAATTAAGCACGTTCTCTCTATGTGCGAGCAGATGATGTTTGCATGCTTGAGCACGTCAACAAATATGCGTTCTGTGCACGCAAGCGAGAGAGTAAAAACAATTTGGATTAGCCCTCGACCAAGTCTCAGAAAATAACAGCCAATCTTAAGACACACGAACAAACGGAGAATATAACGTCACGGTAAACAGCGTGCCATAAAGGTAATATGCTCAAACAAGGGAACACATTTCTTCTGATCTCGGAGTCACACCATTTCCACATCCTACTGGAGCTCGTCACACCAGTTCTACATCCTGCCGGAGCTCGTCACACCAGTTCCACATCCTGCTGGAGCTCGTCGAAACCAGTTCTACATCCTGATGGAGCTCGTCACACCAGTTCCACATCCTGCCGGAGCTCGTCACACCAGTTCTACATCCTGCTGGAGCTCGTCGCACCAGTTCTACATCCTGATGGAGCTCGTCACAACAGTTCTACATCCTGATGGAGCTCGTCACAACAGTTCTACATCCATCTATTCAAGGAATTCGTAGTATTCTTCTGATTAACCACATCTCAGCTGCCTCTAATGTTCTCTGTGTTATCTTATCGTCCATGACTCGCCTCCATATTGTAGAACAGGTTCGATGTAGCACTTTAGGACACGTTTTCCAACATTAATTGACAATGATTTGTTACATAAAGAAGATTTTGATGGAATCCTGTCTTTGCTCGTCCTATTCTGCTTCTAATTTCTACAACGCATCTGCCATCTCATATTATTATTGATCCCATGTCTTTGAATCAATGGACTTGTTTCAGGATTTTCCATTTAGTTTTACTCTACATTCTGTGTGATTGTTTTCTTGGATAATACCATAGTTTCTGTCTTGTTGATGTTGACGGTCAGGCCTCTTTGTTCACTTTCTGCCACAATTTTATCTCACAGATAGTGTAGACCTTGTCAGTTTTCTCCTATGAATGTCATCTGCATACCTGAGGTTGTTGATGTTGTTTCCCCTGCTTTAATGTCAAGCTTGTTCGCATCTGTTCTTAAAATATTTCCTTGTACAGAGAAAATAGATCTGGTGACCGCAGACATCCCTGTATCGAACACATTTTAAAGGCATAAAACACTGATGACACAAACATCTTACATGATATATAAACTTCTGATGGCACAAACATCTTACATGAACATAAAACACTTCTGATTAAACAAACATCTACATGAAGATATAAACACTTCTGATGACACACACATCTTACATAAACACATAAACACTTTCTGATAACACAAACATCTTACATAGCCACATAAACACTTCTGATAACACAAACATCTTACATAAACACATAACACTTCTGATAACACAAACATCTTACATAGCCACATAAAAACTTCTGATGACAAACATCTTACATGAACACATAAACACATCTGCTGACACACACATCTCACATAAACACTTCTGCTGACAAACACATCTTACATAACACTTCTGATAACACAAACATCTTACATAACACTTCTGATAACACAAGCATCTTACATGAACACATAAACACTTCTGCTGACACACACATCTGACATGAACACATAACACTTCTGCTGATACACACATCTTACATAAACACTTCTGATAACACAAACATCTTACATAAACACTTCTGATAACACAAGCATCTGACATGAACATATAACACTTCTGCTGACACATACATCTGACATGAACATTTCCCTCACTGCCTGCCTCTTCACCGAGTAACCGTGCCCCACAGATGTGTCCCCTCACACAGACACCAAGCAGCTCTCTATGAATGGCACTAATTGTCCCTCTCCTATATCCTCGAACGTTATTGATGGCCTCGGGGGTCACAGGCTGCATCGTGTTGGGGGAAACACCTCAACCATCACTCCCCCCTCCCTGCACGCTGAGATCATCCTACTGGATGACCGCCCATCAGCCATGTCGTGGCAGAACAGACCAGCGCCGAATAGGACCGATACTAACAACACAGACGCTTCTACAACCTCTACAACACTTAAATACATCAATTGTTCTACAACTACTACCTCTACAAAAATTAAATACATCAATGCTTCAACAACCACTACCACTACAACACTTAAATACATCAATGCCTCTAAAACTACTACCACTACAACACTTAAATACATCAATGCTTCAACAACCACTACCACTACAACACTTATATACATCAATGCTTCAACAACCACAACCACTACAACACTTAAATACATCAATGCTTCAACAACCACTACCACTACAACACTTAAATACATCAATGCTTCAACAACCACTACAACACTTAAATACATCAATGCCTCTACAACTACTACCACTACAGAACACATATAAAGATTAAATAATGCATACAATACATCAACAGTTCTCCAACAAATACACACAAATACAACAACAGCATCTAAGACTCAGGCTACTTGTGCCATTTTAGAAGATATAATTGCAGCAATGAAATGTCAGCTGTTGGCATGAAGCTTTGACCAGAGTCTGACTTAGTAGTGAGCGACCGGCAGCAGCACTGGTTGAAGCATCAAACTATACCGCTGTAGGCTGGCTAGAAGATTGTTTAGATACCGACATGTTGGGACATCGACTGTCGGGCTACATGATTTATACAAGTGGCCAGTAGCTTACTCATCGACTGTATAGCAACATGATTTATACAAGCGGTCAGTAGCTTACTCATCGACTGTCTAGCTACATGATTTATACAAGTGGCCAGTAGCACACACATGTCCTAGTTGAGACATCGACTGTCTAGCTACATGATTTATACAAGTGGCCAGTAGCATACACGACCTAGTTGGGACATCGACTGTCTAGCTACATGATTTATACAAGTGGTCAGTAGCACACACATGTCCTAGTTGAGACATCGACTGTCTAGCTACATGATTTATACAAGTGGCCAGTAGCACACACGACCTAGTTGGGACATCGACTGTCTAGCTACATGATTTATACAAGTGGCCAGTAGCACACACATGTCCTAGTTGAGACATCGACTTTCTAGCTACATTATTTATACAAGTGGCCAGTAGCACACACATGTCCTAGTTGAGACATCGACTGTCTAGCTACATGATTCATACAAGTGGTCAGTAGCACACACATGTCCTAGTTGGGACATCGACTGTCTAGCTACATTATTTATACAAGTGGCCAGTAGCACACACATGTCCTAGTTGAGACATCGACTGTCTAGCTACATGATTTATACAAGTGGTCAGTAGCACACACATGTCCTAGTTGAGACATCGACTGTCTAGCTACATGATTTATACAAGTGGTCAGTAGCACACACACGTCCTAGTTGAGACATCGACTGTCTGGCTACATGATTTATACAAGTGGCCAGTAGCACACATGTCCTAGTTGAGTCATAGACTGTCTAGCTACATGATTTATACAAGTGGTCAGTAGCACACACATGTCCTAGTTGAGACATCGACTGTCTAGCTACATGATTTATACAAGTGGTCAGTAGCACACACATGTCCTAGTTGAGACATCGACTGTCTAGCTATATGATTTATACAAGTGGTCAGTAGCACACACATGTCCTAGTTGAGACATATACTGTCTAGCTACATGATTTATACAAGTGGTCAGTAGCACACACATGTCCTAGTTGGGACATCGACTGTCTAGCTACATGATTTATACAAGTGGCCAGTAGCACACACGTCCTAGTTGGGACATCGACTGTCTGGCTACATGATTTCTACAAGTGGCCAGTAGCACACATGTCCTAGTTGAGACATCGACTGTCTAGCTACATGATTTATACACATGATTTATACAAGTGGTCAGTAGCACACACATGTCCTAGTTGAGACATCGACTGTCTAGCTACATGATTTATTCAAGTGGTCAGCAGCACACACATGTCCTAGTTGAGACATCGACTGTCTAGCTACATGATTTATTCAAGTGGTCAGCAGCACACACATGTCCTAGTTGAGACATCGACTGTCTAGATACATGATTTATAAAAGTGGCCAGTAGCACACACATGTCCTAGTTGAGACATCGACTTTCTAGCTACATGATTTATAAAAGTGGCCAGTAGCACACACATGTCCTAGTTGAGACATCGACTTTCTAGCTACATGATTTATAAAAGTGGCCAGTAGCACACACATGTCCTAGTTGAGACATCGACTGTCTAGATACATGATTTATACAAGTGGTCAGCAGCACACACATGTCCTAGTTGAGACATAGACTGTCTAGCTACATGATTTATACAAGTGGTCAACAGTACACACATGTCCTAGTTGAGACATAGACTGTCTAGCTACATGATTTATTCAAGTGGTCAGCAGCACACACATGTTCTAGTTGAGACATCGACTGTCTAGATACATGATTTATACAAGTGGTCAACAGTACACACATGTCCTAGTTGAGACATAGACTGTCTAGCTACATGATTTATACAAGTGGTCAGTAGCACACACATGTCCTAGTTGAGACATCGACTGTCTAGCTACATGATTTATACAAGTGGTCAGTAGCACACACATTTCCTAGTTGAGACATCGACTGTCTAGCTACATGATTTATACAAGTGGTCAGTAGCACACACATGTCCTAGTTGAGACATCGACTGTCTAGCTACATGATTTATACAAGTGGTCAGTAGCACACACGTCCTAGTTGAGACATCGACTGTCTAGCTACATGATTTATACAAGTGGTCAGTAGCACACACATGTCCTAGTTGAGACATCGACTGTCTAGCTACATGATTTATACAAGTGGTCAGTAGCACACCACGTCCTAGTTGAGACATCGACTGTCTGGCTACATGATTTATACAAGTGATCAACAGTACACACATGTCCTAGTTGGGACATCGACTGTCTGGCTACATGATTTTTTCAAGTGGTCAACAGTACACACATGTCCTAGTTGGGACATCGACTGTCTGGCTACATGATTTACTCAAGTGGTCAACAGTACACACATGTTCTAGTTGGGACATCGACTGTCTAGTTACATGATTTATTCAAGTGTCAACAGTACACACATGTTCTATTTGGGACATCGACTGTCTGGCTACATGATTTATACAAGTGGGACATCAGTAAACACGACATAAGGTTACCATAATTTAGACACACCTGGGGGCTGTCATGTTACATGTGGGCTAGTAGACAGGTGGAAATAGAGGGTCAGGGGAAAGTGAACGGTGGGATAAGATTGATAGAGGTAAATAAATGGGAAATGGGCGAGGTAAGAATGATACAGAGAAATAAAAATGGGAAATGGGACGCGGCCGATAAATAAATAGGAGTTGGGATGAGAGCTAAAAAAATGGAGATTGGAGGGGTATCACAAAGGGAATTTGGGGGTGGGGGGGGGGTAACACAAATGGAGATTGGAGGGTATCACAAATGGAGATTGGAGGGGTATCACAAATGGAGATTAGAGGGGTATCACAAATGGAGATTGGAGGGGTATCACAAATGGAGATTAGAGGGGTATCACAAATGGAGATTAGAGGGGTATCACAAATGGAGATTGGAGGGGTATCACAAATGGAGATTGGAGGGGTATCACAAATGAAGATTATAGGAGTATCACAAATGGATATTAGCGGGGTATCACAAATGGATATTAGAGGGGTATCACAAATGGAGATTGGAGGGGTATCACAAATGGAGATTGGAGGGTATCACAAATGGAGATTATAGGGGTATCACAAATGGAGATTGGAGGGGTATCACAAATGGAGATTGGAGGGGTATCACAAATGGAGATTGGAGGGGTATCACAAATGGAGATTATAGGGTATCACAAATGAAGATTATAGGGGTATCACAAATGAAGAGAGAAACTCGTAGATGTGAATTGTTCCGAGGTGGCTTCGACTAGTTCTTCTCATCATCTCCGCCATCCACACAGGGGTCTTGTCTGGTAACATGAGAACCAGGCGACTGTACATGTCCGGAGAGTAGTTTTAGTGGTCAGGGCAACCTCGATTTCACGCTTGTCACCGTGACATTGTTCTCCCAACTCGGGACATCACAACAACAGCTAGGTGACCACGTGACGTCACCGGGTGGACGTTGCGTGATGACTTCCGGCGTGGGTAGGAAACGTTTCAGACAAGGCAGGGGTGGAGGACAGACAATCGGAGCAGTCGGCCATCAGTCAACATGGACACGCCTAGCAGGCCAGGTGAAATGCTCTTGCTTACAGCCGTCAAACTCTCGCAGCTTTGCTCCAGCACCTTCCATTGACATTAATCAATAATTAAACTAAATGGCGTTAACTGTCACCTCTTGAAAAGGATATATTGATTTGAAACGTCCATGTTTTTTGTTAAGCAGATTCATGGACAAGATTGATTTATTTAGCTGCTGTGAGACTGAGGTCCATGGACTCTCTACCTGGCAGCGTCTGGGACTCACAGCTCTTTTCTTGTATCAAGATCGAGCGACCAGCTCCAGTACATAAGGTGGCGCTCTAAACAAACTGGACAGTTTGGTCAAACGAATAAGTTGGGAGGGGAAAGTACTCAATATTTGCCTCAGGCTGAGATCGTGTTGAAGCCAGCAGGTAAGAAACACACACAATATGCGTTTTCTGAACGTTCTATTTGACAACTGTGAGGGGAAACACACAAGAAGAGAAAGAAGAAATGTCATTATGAGGATAAACGACGTGTATGAAGCATTGATAGCCACGTTAACACAAAACATTAGCCTTTGTTCCTCCTATCATCCCGTTTCGAAAGCTAATATGTGTACAATGCGAGTGTGTGCAGCGATCATCCCAGGCGACTATGAAACTTTGCTTCAAACAAACCGAACTTGTCATTACGCATTTATCCAATTGTTGGTGTCTACATGGGAGGTTGGGAGTGAGAGAGCAACTACATTACTGGAGAAACGACTCATTTCAGTGAAGGAGTTTTTTACAAATAATAAACAACAAACAAAACAAAACAAAGAACAACATATTGTCCGAAGCAGGATCGAACCCGTACTCCTTGGCACAGCGCCTTGCCACGAGAAACCAAATGCTAGAGCACACGACCAACTCAGATAGAAAGTTTGATATGTACAAATATAAAATGTGTGGTAAGTACAAAGATAGAAAGTGTTGCATGTACAAAGATAGAAAGGTTGTATGTACAAAGACAGAAAGTGCTGCATGTACAGAGATAGAAAGTGTTGCATGTACAAAGATAGAAAGTGGGGCATGTACAAAGATAAACGTGTTGCATGTACAAAGAATAGAAAGTGTTGCATGTACAAAGATAGAAAGTGTTGCATGTACAAAGATAGAAAGTGTTGCATGTACAAAGATAGAAAGTGGTGCATGTACAAAGATAGAAAGTGTTGCATGTACAAAGATAGAAAGTGTTGCATGTACAAAGATAGAAAGTGTTGCATGTACAAAGATAGAAGTGTTTTGCATGTACATAGATAGCAAGTGTTGCATGTACAAAGATAGAAAGCGAGGCATTGTTTAACTGCTACAGAGACAACAGAGAAGCACAACAAGACACAGCTAAATGCACATGTATGAATGCACACATAGAAACAGCAATAGTGAGAGAGACAAAGGCAGTCAAGAGAAATGATAATCATTATGTGCCGCGATAAAGCACGAATTACAACAACAAAAAAAGGCTTCCCGTGTCCGCGTTAAGTAGAACGAAAGCCGTCCCTGAAATCTGAGCGATCAATGTTCTGGCCAGCATCTTGTTAAGTTCCAAGTTCAACCGCGATGGAACAGCCAAAAACGGCCACCAAGATATCAGGACAAAAAAAAAAACTGCTCCATGCTTCCGGCCGCAGGAAGATAAATCGGCAGCCATGTTGGAGAGGGACTCTCTTCTGATTGGATCTTATATCGAAACTCTTATCTGATTCATAAAAAGGGACCTTAACCATTTATTTCCGTTATAACCAATCCAGAGAGAGAGAGAGGCATTTTGCATGGTTATATGAGGAGCTAAGATGGCGCTCGGGGCGGGGACAACACAGGGCTTGCTGTTTCTCGCTCGTTCAAGCCATTTATTTGAGCACTCGTTCACGAGCCATTATTTTCCTACCCTCTTTCTGTCCTGCTCGTCTGTCTCCCACTTAGATTGTGTTATGGGGAATAGAGAAGACGAATGATAAAGAAGGGAGAAGATGAAAGCTACACAATCATGAACAAAAACAACTAATTGTTGAAGAGCGAAAAAGATGGAATGTGAACTACGGAGAGAAGAAACGTTAAGCAGAATATCTAGAATGTGTAGCTAGAGAAAGTGGAGATAACAGAGAAGATGATAAAGTTATTCAAAATAGAAACCCAGAGAGGGACGACATCGTGTGGTCATGACATTATACACAGGACTCTCTCGCTTGGTTAATTCTATTGGAGACATGGCAGCGGGCAAATGATAATGAGTTGATAAGGTCATGTGATGACGAATGTGGGACCTACTTGAGGCTAGACAAGAGAAGAGAGAGAGAGATGCGTGTTGATGTGACGACGAATGTGGGACCTACGGAGGCAAGACAAGAGAATGGAGAGAGAGAGGGAGATGGGTGTTGATGTGACGACGAATGTGGGACCTACGGAGGCAAGACAATAGATGGAGAGAGAGAGGGAGATGGGTGTTGATGTGACGACGAATGTGGGACCTACGGGAGGCAAGAACAAGAGAATGGAGAGAGAGAGGGAGATGGTGTTGATGTGACGACGAATGTGGGACCTACTTGAGGCTAGACAAGAGAATGGAGAGAGAGAGAGAGAGAGAGAGAGAGAGAGAGATGGTGTTGATGTGACGACGAATGTGGGACCTACTGGAGGCAAGACAAGAGAATGGAGAGAGAGAGATGGGTGTTGATGTGATGACGAATGTGGGACCTACTTGAGGCTAGACAAGAGAAGAGAGAGAGAGAGAGAGATGGGTGTTGATGTGACGACGAATGTGGACCTACGGGAGGCAAGACAAGAGAATGGAGAGAGAGAGAGATGGGTGTTGATGTGACGACGAATGTGGGACCTACGGAGCTAGACAGAGAATGGAGAGAGAGAGAGAGAGAGAGAGAGAGATGAGTGTTGATGTGACGACGAATGTGGGACCTACGGAGGCAAGACAAGAGAATGGAGAGAGAGAGAGAGATGGGTGTTGATGTGACGACGATGTGGGACCTACGGGAGGCAAGACAAGAGAATGGAGAGAGAGAGAGAGATGGGTGTTTGATGTGACGACGAATGTTGGACCTACGGGAGGCAAGACAAGAGAATGGAGAGAGAGAGAGAGATGGGTGTTGATGTGACGACGAATGTGGGACCTACTTGAGGCTAGACAGAGAATGGAGAGAGAGAGAGAGAGCGAGAGAGAGAGAGAGAGAGAGAGAGAGATGGAAGTGATGTGACGACGAATGTGGGACCTACTTGAGGCAAGACAAGAGAATGGAGAGAGAGAGAGATGGGTGTTGATGTGACGACGAATGTGGGACCTACTTGTGGCTAGACAAGAGAAGAGAGAGAGAGAGATGGGTGTTGATGTGACGACGAATGTGGGACCTACGGGAGGCAAGACAAGAGAATGGAGAGAGAGAGAGAGATGGGTGTTGATGTGACGACGATGTGGGACCTACTTGAGGCTAGACAAGAGTATGGAGACAGATAGAGAGAGAGAGAGAGAGAGAGATGGGTGTTGATGTGACGACGAATGTGGGACCTACGGGAGGCAAGACAAGAGAATGGAGAGAGAGAGAGATGGGTGTTGATGTGACGACGAATGTGGACCTACTTGAGGCTAGACAAGAGAATGGAGAGAGAGAGAGAGAGAGAGAGAGAGAGAGAGAGATGGAAGTTGATGTGACGACGAATGTGGGACCTACTTGAGGCTAGACAAGTAAAGTGAGAGAGAGAGAGATGGCTGTTGATGTGACGACGAATGTGGGACCTACTTGAGGCTAGACAAGTAAAGTGAGAGAGAGAGATGGCTGTTGATGTGACGACGAATGTGGGACCTACTTGAGGCTAGACAAGAGAATGGAGAGAGAGAGAGAAGAGAGAAGAGAGAGAGAGAGAGAGATGGAAGTTGATGTGACGACAAATGTAGGACCTACTGGAGGCTAGGCAAGTAAATGAAGAGAGAGAGAGAGACAGATGGGTGTTGATGTGACGACGAATGTAGGACCTACTGGAGGCTAGACAAGAAAAGGGAGAGAAGAGAGAGAGGAGAGAGAGAGAGAGAGAGAGAGATGGTGTTGATGTGACGACGAATGTAGGACCTACCGGAGGCTAGACAAGAGAATGGAGAGAGAGAGAGAGAGATGGGTTTGAAGTGACGACGAATGTGAGACCTACTAGAGGCTAGACAAGAGAATGGAGAGAGAGAGAGAGAGAGAGAGAGAGAGAGATGGGTGTTGATGTGACGACGATTGTGTGCCTACTGGAGGCTAGACAAGAGAATGGAGAGAGAGAGATGGGTGTTGATGTGACGACGATAGTGTGACCTACTGGAGACTAGACAAGAGAATGGAGAGAGAGAGAGATATGGGTGTTGATGTGTCGACGATTGTGTGACCTACTGGAGGCTAGACAAGAGAATGGAGAGAGAGAGAGAGATGTGTTGATGTGACGACGAATGTGAGACCTACTAGAGGCTAGACAAGAGAATGGAGAGAGAGAGAGATGGGTGTTGATGTGACGACGAATGTGAGACCTACTGGAGGCTAGACAAGAGAATGGAGAGAGAGAGAGAGATGTGTGTTGATGTGACGACGAATGTGAGACCTACTGGAGGCTAGACAAGAGAATTGAGAGAGAGAGAGAGAGAGAGAGAGTGAGAGATGGGTGTTGATGTGACGACGATTGTGTGACCTACTGGAGGCTAGACAAGAGAATGGAGAGAGAAAAGATGGGTGTTGATGTGACGACGATTGTGTGACCTACTGGAGGCTAGACAAGAGAATGGAGAGAGGGAGATGGTGTTGATGTGACGACGATTGTGTGACCTACTGGAGGCTAGACAAGAGAATGGAGAGAGAGAGAGAGAGAGAGAGAGAGAGAGATGGGTGTTGATGTGACGACGATTGTGTGACCTACTGGAGGCTAGACAAGAGAATGGAGAGAGAGCGAGAGATGGGTGTTGATGTGACGACGAATGTGTGACCTACTGGAGGCTAGACAAGAGAATGGAGAGAGAGAGATGGGTGTTGATGTGACGACGATTGTGTGACCTACTGGAGGCTAGACAAATAAAGAGAGAAAGAGAGAGAGAGAGAGATGTGTGTTGATGTGACGACCATTGTGTGACCTACTGGAGGCTAGACAAGAGAATGGAGAGAGAGAGAGAGAGAGAGAGAGAGATGTGTGTTGATGTGATGACGAATGTGAGACCAACTGGAGGCTAGACAAGAGAATGGAGAGAGAGAGAGAGAGAGATGGGTGTTGATGTGACGACGAATGTGAGACCTACTGGAGGCTAGACAAGAGAATGGAGAGAGAGCGATGGGTGTTTATGTGACGACGAATGTGAGACCTACTGGAGGCTAGACAAGAGGACGAGAGAGAGAGAGAGAGAGAGAGAGAGAGAGAGAGAGAGAGAGATGGGTGTTGATGTGACTACGAATGTGAGACCTACTGGAGGCTAGACAAGAGAATGGAGAGAGAGAGAGAGAGAGAGAGAGATGGGTGTTGATGTGACGACGATTGTGTGGCCTACTGGAGGCTAGACAAGAGAATTGAGAGAGAGAGAGAGAGAGAGAGATGTGTGTTGATGTGACGACGAATGTGAGACCTACTGGAGGCTAGACAAGAGAATGGAGAGAGAGAGAGAGAGAGAGAGAGAGAGAATTTGTGTTGATGTAACGACGAATGTGAGACCTACTGGAGGCTAGACAAGAGAATGGAGAGAGAGGGAGATGGGTGTTGAAGTGACGACGATTGTGTGACCTACTGGAGCTAGACAAATAAAGAGAGAGAGAGAGAGAGAGAGAGAGAGAGAAGAGAGAGATGGATGTTGGTGTGAAGACGATTGTGGGACCTACCGGAGGCTAGACAAGTAAAGGGAGGGAGAGAGAGAGAGAGAGAGAGAGAGAGAGAGATGGGCGTTTATGTGACGACGATTGTGGGACCTACTGGAGGCTAGACAAGGGCTGTCCCTGCTTGACCGACTATTGCCCCACAAGGAGGACATCAACACCAGATTAAACAATGTCCGGAATCAAACGTGGAATTGAAGTCGAGCAGCCATGACTGTTCTTTATCTCTCCTTGGAAAGAAGGTTTAGAGAGCGGGCTGGGAGGGGAGTGGCAGATGATAATAGAAACGGAGTGAGAATGGCAAATTGTTACGGAGATAAATCACACAACGTTATGGCAAACAAAAACATGAAAACTGTCCGCTGTAATCCCGGGAGAATTGGCCACAGAGAAAAGCTTTTCTCCCTGCCTCTCGCTTCCATTGAACAGCCCTCGCATACATTCTCGGTAAATGTCATTGAATATCCGTAACAAAGCGCGCATGGGTATTGCCAATGTTGACCAGAGGCATCATCATAAACTGCCGTACGGGCTTACGAACTAGACAGCCTCGTCCTCTCTTCGGCAATCCCTGATGTCCTTCTCCTGGATCTGGCGTATATTGTTCCCCCGGCTGCGCTGCTGGTCGACCATACATTCTCATTCCATGTAGCTCCCCCCCCCCCCTCTCCTATCTATATCTCTCGCTACTTGTCTGGTTTGTGAAGACGCGCCGCTAGAACCACTCCAAAGTCTAAGATAAACAGGGAGCTTTCTCGTGGTTGACATCCGTTAACCTTATTCCCTATACTTCGTTAACGATAGGATGCCGAAATATAGCGGACTGGCTAGATGAGGATCGACGCGTTCATCCACACCACCTTGATATGGCTGCTACTAGGTGAGAATACTGGCGTACTGCTGAACACATTACCTCAACAATGCGCCTATTAACATTAAACGAGGGCACTCATATTCAAAGCCTGACTTCTCTTGCCAAGATGTGAGGTAATGTCTACATACCAGTGCAGTCATCCTGCTAACATGATACCAGGCCTATGCTCAATTGTTGTTGGACTCGTTCATTTCTCTAGAGTATGGTGTATCTCTCTCTCTCTCTCTCTCTCTCTCTCTCTCTCTCTCTCATGAACCTCCACATATCTCGGTTCAAACATGGACAGCCCAGAACGTAGGTCCCACAAAGACAAACATCGACTAAACGGTTTGTAAAGAAATGATAACTTCAATCTACTGGTATTAAGGATTTGCAGACATTTGTATAACTCAAAAACTGTGCTCATCACCAGGTCTCATGTCCTTTGTAGAACGTTCCATTCGTTACAGCCCGTCTGAAAGAATCTCTGTCTCTAGCCATATCTCCAACAGAACGTTACATTCACCATAGCCCGTCTGAAAGAATCTCTGTCTCTAGCCATATCTCCAACAGAACGTTACATTCACCATAGCCCGTCTGAAATAATCTCTGTCTCTAGCCATATCTCCAACAGAACGTTACATTCACCATAGCCGTCTGAAAGAATCTCTGTCTCTAGCCATATCTCCAACAGAACGTTACATTCACCATAGCCCGTCTGAAAGAATCTCTGTCTCTAGCCATATCTCCAACAGAACGTTACATTCACCATAGCCCGTCTGAAAGAATCTCTGTCTCTAGCCATATCTCCAACAGAACGTTACATTCACCATAGCTCGTCTGAAAGAATCTCTGTCTCTAGCCATATCTCCAACAGAACGTTACATGCACCATAGCCCGTCTGAAAGAATCTCTGTCTCTAGCCATATCTCAACAGAACGTTACATTCACCATAGCCCGTCTGAAAGAATCTCTGTCTCTAGCCATATCTCCAACAGAACGTTACATTCACCATAGCTCGTCTGAAAGAATCTCTGTCTCTAGCCATATCTCCAACAGAACGTTACATTCACCATAGCTCGTCTGAAAGAATCTCTGTCTCTAGCCATATCTCCAACAGAACGTTACATGCACCATAGCCCGTCTGAAAGAATCTCTGTCTCTAGCCATATCTCCAACAGAACGTTACATTCACCATAGCTCGTCTGAAAGAATCTGTCTCCAACCAGTTCTCCCACTTCTGTTATCACGATCAATGTCTCCCAGATGTCTTGAAACCACATGTTCTTGGTCTGCCTCTTTATCTCTCTCTCTGCGATCAAGACTCAATCAGAGTAGGATTCCAGACTCTCTCATAAAGTCAGCTGTCTGTTTAAGTGATTCGGTTGCCCCGTCTAGTTTCTCTTCCAGGGAGGTAGGTGTGGACCACCTTGTCCTTCTCAGGTCTGTGTACTGGGGGCAATCCTGTAGAACATGTTTTGTAGTCATATTGTCCAGTGTACAGTGGCATAGGCTGGTTGTACCTATTTGAATTTGGTGAACATGTGATTCCTCATTCTATTGTGGCCAGTGCGTAGGCGAAGTATGATGACTTGATCCCTCCTTGATAGTTGGTGGTATCCGTCCCTCTCGTTATGCTTTGGGTGTTCTCGTTTCCATTTTTCAATGTACTGACCTTTGATGATGGATTTGGCTTCATCATAACTGAGCGGATGGTTCTCTTGTGGTAATCTCCCTCATTAGCTAATTTGTCTGCGTATTCGTTCCCGTGTATATTACAGTGTGATGGTATCCACTGAATGACCACTCTCTGAAAGTTATTGCATAGTTGGTCCAGGGTTGTTCTTAAGTCATCTAGTTCATTGTTCTTGGGGCTTTTTAGAGCTGATAGTACTGACAGAGCATCAGTCAGAATCACCAATTTATTGTGCATGTTATTTTTGTGTTGAGTAGCCAGCGTCGCAGCATCTCTGAGGGCCTCAGTTTCTGCTTTAAAGTTGTTTGAGAATTTTCCAGTAGCTATTGACTTGGTGGGTGTCCGGTTAGCGCAATCGATAGGCGGTTGGCTTACCACGGCAACAGCCGGGGTTCGTTCCCTGGCGAGGACACCTGGGTTTTACTAATTCCCTAAAAATTAGTGGGAGCCGCGATAGCTCAGTGGTTAGTGAACTGGACTACTACGGACAAGAGGTAGGGTAAGATCCCAACCGACGGCTCCGGGTTCACCCAGCCTTAAATGGGTACCGGATTTTTTCTGGGAAAGTAAAGCAGCACGGGCGTAATACCGACCACATTACCCCAAAAATCATGTGCTGAAGGTCTGTAAAATATAGGGTCACTAACACCATATTTCCCTATACGCCGCCACTTGGCGTGAAGGGGGGTACTTTACTACTTTTACTATTGACTTGGTGATCTCGTCCTAATTATTCAGCGTCAAGAACACACCACCCCCTCCATTTCTGGTGGCATTTGCAGCAGAGCCATCTGTGTATATGTGGGACCAAAAGTCCTGTAGGTAGGTATCGTCTATGTGTTTTTCTGCTACGTGTTTTATTTCTGTGTCTGATTGGGTGCCTTTTTTCATGTTTCCTGCTATATTTTCCTTAAGTTCTGGTATTTTATGTTTCCCATGAGGAGACATATCAGATGGGCCCAAGGGTTTCGGTATTGTTTGGGAAAGTACTGGGTCTCCAGTAATTAAGTTCATTGGCGATTGCAGCGAAGTTGCTCCTCTTTAGTCGTACAAATCCGAAACCAGTTATTCTTTGGTGCATGGGGTGGCTAAGGAGCCTTCTATATTTCTTCGCTTGTTGCAATACTTTAGTGACCCGTCTGTCATCTAAGGGTTGTAAACCTGTTACTGTTTCTAGAGTCTTGATAGGTGTAGATTCCATAGCACCAGTGATGATACAAGCAGCTTGGTTCTGTGTTCTGTTAATTTTGCTAAGGTGTGATTTGGAAGCCATAGCCCAGGCTGTGACCCCATACTCTAGGATTGGTCTGACTCTTCCTACGTATAGTCGTTCAAGATATTGCTGTCTGCTCCCCAGTCCGTTCCTGCTAATTTCTTCATAATATTAATTCGTTTTATTGCTTTTTTTCTGGCTCTGTCTATCTGATTTTTCCAAGGGGTCTGCCCCTGATGCGTCGTCTAGGAATCATGCCTTCCATTACTGTTCTTTACAGTCCGCTGTGTCTTTTGACGTGGCCAAAGTATTTAATTGTACTGGCCACACGTTCATGTAGCCATCAACCGCTTCAACACTCTACCAGCCTCACCTTCCTGTAGCCATCAACCACTTCAACATTCTACCAGCCTCACCTTCCTGTAGCCATCAACTGCTTCAACACTACCAGCCTCACCTTCCTGTAGCCATCAACTGCTTCAACACTCTACCAGCCTCACCTTCCTGTAGCCATCAACTGCTTCAACACTCTACCAGCTTCACCTTCCTGTAACCATCAACTGCTTCAACACTCTACCAGCCTCACCTTCCTGTAGCCATCAACCACCCCAACACTCTACCAGCCTCACCTTCCTGTAGCCATCAACCACCCAACACTCTACCAGCCTCACCTTCCTGTAGCCATCAACCACCCCAACACTCTATCAGCCTCACTTTCCTGTAGCCATCAACCACTCCAACATTCTACCAGCCTCACCTTCCTGTAGCCATCAACAGCCCCAACACTCTACCAGACTCACCTTCCTGTAGCCATCAACTGCTTCAACACTCTACCAGCCTCACCTTCCTGTAGCCATAACCGATCCAACACTCTACCAGCCTCACCTTCCTGTAGCCATCAACCGCCCCAACACTCTACCAGCCTCACCTTCCTGTAGCCATCAACCACCCCAACACTCTACCAGCCTCACCTTCCTGTAGCCATCAACCGCCCAACACTCTACCAGCCTCACCTTCCTGTAGCCATCAACCGCCCCAACACTCTACCAGAATCACCTTCCTGTAGCCATCAACCACCCCAACACTCTACCAGCTTCACCTTCCTGTAACCATCAACTGCTTCAACACTCTACCAGCCTCACCTTCCTGTAGCCATCAACTGCTTCAACACTCTACCAGCCTCACCTTCCTGTAGCCATCAACTGCTTCAACACTCTACCAGATTCACCTTCCTGTAGCCATCAACCACCCCAACACTCTACCAGCCTCACCTTCCTGTAGCCATCAACCACCCCAACACTCTACCAGCCTCACCTTCCTGTAGCCATCAACCACCCCAACACTCTACCAGCCTCACCTTCCTGTAGCCATCAACCACCCCAACACTCTATCAGCCTCACTTTCCTGTAGCCATCAACCACTCCAACATTCTACCAGCCTCACCTTCCTGTAGCCATCAACCGCCCCAACATTCTACCAGCCTCACCTTCCTGTAGCCATCAAACGCCCCAACACTCTACCAGCCTCACCTTCCTGTAGCCATCAACTGCTTCAACACTCTACCAGCCTCACCTTCCTGTAGCCATCAACCGCCCCAACACTCTACCAGCCTCACCTTCCTGTAGCCATCAACCGCCCCAACACTCTACCAGCCTCACCTTCCTGTAGCCATCAACCACCCCAACACTCTACCAGCTTCACCTTCCTGTAACCATCAACTGCTTCAACACTCTACCAGCTTCACCTTCCTGTAACCATCAACTGCTTCAACACTCTACCAGCCTCACCTTCCTGTAGCCTTCAACCACCCCAACACTCTACCAGCCTCACCTTTCTGTAACCATCAACTGCTTCAACACTCTACCAGCCTCACCTTCCTGTAGCCATCAACCACCCCAACACTCTACCAGCCTCACCTTCCTGTAACCATCAACTGCTTCAACACTCTACCAGCCTCACCTTCCTGTAGCCATCAACCACCCCAACACTCTACCAGCTTCACCTTCCTGTAACCATCAACTGCTTCAACACTCTACCAGCCTCACCTTCCTGTAGCCATCAACTGCTTCAACACTCTACCAGCCTCACCTTCCTGTAGCCATCAACCGCCCCAACACTCTACCAGCCTCACCTTCCTGTAGCCATCAACCGCCCCAACAATCTACCAGCCTCACCTTCCTGTAGCCATCAACCGCCCCAACACTCTACCAGCCTCACCTTCCTGTAGCCATCAACCGCCCCAACACTCTACCAGCCTCACCTTCCTGGAGCCATCAACCGCCCCAACACTCTACCAGCCTCACCTTCCTGTAGCCATCAACTGCTTCAACACTCTACCAGCCTCACCTTCCTGTAGCCATCAACCGCCCAACACTCTACCAGCCTCACCTTCCTGTAACCATCAACTGCTTCAACACTCTACCAGCCTCACCTTCCTGTAGCCATCAACCACCCCAACACTCTACCAGCCTCACCTTCCTGTAACCGTCAACTGCTTCAACACTCTACCAGCCTCACCTTCCTGTAGCCATCAACTGCTTCAACACTCTACCAGCCTCACCTTCCTGTAGCCATCAACTGCTTCAACATTCTACCAGCCTCACCTTCCTGTAGCCATCAACTGCTTTAACACTCTACCAGCCTCACCTTCCTGTAACCATCAACTGCTTCAACACTCTACCAGCCTCACCTTCCTGTAGCCATCAACTGCTTCAACACTCTACAAGCCTCACCTTCCTGTAGCCATCAACTGCCCCAACACTCTACCAGTCTCACCTTCCTGTAGCCATCAACTTCTTCAACACTCTATCAACCGCCCCAACACTCTACCAGCCTCACCTTCCTGTAGCCATCAACCGCCCCAACACTCTACCAGTCTCACCTTCCTGTAGCCATCAACCGCCCCAACACTCTACCAGTCTCACCTTCCTGTAGCCATCAACTGCTTCAACACTCTACCAGCCTCACCTTCCTGTAGCCATCAACCGCCCCAACACTCTACCAGCCTCACCTTCCTGTAGCCATCAACCACCCCAACACTCTACCAGCCTCACCTTCCTGTAGCCATCAACCGCCCAACACTCTACCAGCCTCACCTTCCTGTAGCCATCAACCGCCCCAACACTCTACCAGCCTCACCTCCCTGTAGCCATCAACCGCCCCAACACTCTACCAGCCCCTTCCTCTGCCAGAAGGAAGAAATCAAGAGCGCCCACACAATGTTCGAGGTATCACTTCAGTTAACTCTCCCAGGCACTAATATCAAAGCACTGCCTGTACTGACAGTTCCGTGCCTCAAAAACCACAAGTCCATGCCTGCCTCTCTCTCTCTCTCGTTTCGTGACATGCCGCCCTGTTGTCAGAAGAATCTTTTCTCACGTGCCTGTTATTCCATTCGTCTGATTCAATTTGCACGTCCTTCACAGAGTTACGTTTTGACAATGCACGCACGAGAGTGAGAGAGATAGAGATAGAGAGAGAGAGAGAGAGAGAGTTTTGTATTGCATAACCGAGTGGTTGGGGGGGGGTGTAACTGGTATGATTGTGAACCTGTTCGGTGTTGCATCAATCTCATCATGAGTCTGTTGGTGTTAGGTTCTACTTAGCTGAATCTATGACTTGGTGTTGGATTTAGCTTCGCTGACTGATTGTGACTTGGTGTTGAATTTTGTTTGTGTGACTCTGTATTGAAATTAGCTTACCAGACTCTGATTGTAACTCTAATTTGAATTTACCTTGGCTGACTCTGATTGTGACTCCGTGTTGAATTTAGCTCTGCTAACTATGACTGTGACTCAGTGTTGGAATTAACTTGGCTGACTCAGATTGTTGCTCGGTTTAAGTAAATCATAGATGAGTGACGTTTGAGTCAGTTTGATCACAGAAAAAGGTTCGTAGATGTGAGATGTTTGAGTCAGTCTGACCATAGAGAAAGGAAGATCGTAGATGTGAGATGTTTGAGTCAGTCTGACCATAGAGAAAGGAACATCGTAGATGTGAGATGTTTGAGTCAGTCTGACCATAGAGAAAGGAAGATCGTAGATGTGAGATGTTTGAGTCTGTCTGACCATAGAGAAAGGAACATCGTAGATGTGAGATGTTTGAGTCAGTCTGACCATAGAGAAAGGAAGATCGTTGATGTGAGATGTTTGAGTCAGTCTGACCACAGAGAAAGGAAGATCGTAAATGTGAGATGTTTGAGTCAGTCTGACCATAGAGAAAGGAACATCGTAGATGTGAGATGTTTGAGTCAGTCTGACCATAGAGAAAGGAACATCGTAGATGTGAGATGTTTGAGTCAGTCTGACCATAGAGAAAGGAAGATCGTAGATGTGAGATGTTTGACTTCTTCCCCACTTGAATCTTTCCCGCGGCACGGAAACCAAACTGACAACAATCAATAAAACAAGAAGTGCCAGATACTACCTTCTAGTCAGTGCATTCCTCATTGATCCCGTAATGTTATTTCCTTGTCGCCGTCATTGCAGCCTCGCAGAGCCAGGTAGAGGCGCTCCTGGCGCCACAACACAGCGATGGACGCAGCCAAACAAATTCGCGCATAATGGGACATCAGAAAGCAATTATAGCAAACGTGAACGCATAAATCAATGAGGCCAAGAACGTGTACAGAAGAGATTTCTCACTAACATGGAACGACGGGCCGCACAGTGATCATGATCTCCTAGTTACCAACAACACAAACAGAAAAGAAAAAAAATATAAGCCAAAGTAAGGTCCAGATGGATAGAAAGACAAAGTCAAGGAAGGAGAGTCAATGTTTTTTTTGTTTTTTTTTACTAAAAGATTAGTACTCAAAGTCAAGGAAATCACGGAACATGAAACGACGAGCAGAGACACGTCACTATGGGACTGTGGAGAAGGCAGTGTAATAAATAATCAATGTCCAAGTTATAGAGGGTGGACAGGATACCAGAGAGTTGGTCAGAGCAAACTATCTTCCTGATACTTGTGTCAGCACTGAGGGTCTATGTCATCAATAATGGACTACGGCTGCAATAATGGTCTATGCCATCAATAATGGCCTATGTAAGTAATAATGGTCTACGCAACTTTCACGTTGATCATTATTCACGTGTTTGATCTTTCATTTGACAGATTTCTATTGTTTCAAGTGTGTGAAGTTGCTATATCAGCAATAATGGTCTACGTCAGCAATAATGGTCAACATCGGCAATAATGGTATACGTCTGGAATAATGGTCTACATCAGTAATACATCAGCAATAATAGTCTACATCAATAATAATGGCCTACGTCAGCAATATCGGTCAACATCAGCAATAATGGCCTAAGTCAGCAATAATGGCCTACGTCAGCAATAATGGTCTACATCAGCAATACATCCTGTATTGTCCTGACGTTTCATTTGATGAACTCTATTGGTGTAGTCAAGAAAGCAAAGGTTTCCTCACTACTTTGCTCAGCTTGTTCTCGTTATACGTCTCCTGGCTGTTCCTCATGATGTTCTCGTCACCACAGCCCTCCTGATGTCTTAATCACCATAGCCCTCGTGATGTCCTCATTACCACAGCTCTCGTGATGTCCTCGTCACCACATCCCTCCTGATGCCCTCGTCACCCCATCCCTCGTGATGTCCTCGTCACCCCATCCCTCCTGATTCCCTCGTCACCACAGCCCTCGTGATGTCACCACAGCCCTCCTGATGTCCTTGTCACCACAGTTATCATTCTACATCTTTACCATCACACATCGCTAACAAGACACTCCCAAAGAAGGTATTCCCACCTCTGTTACCCTTTAATTGGTGCAGTTTTTTGTGTGTGTCTTCTTCAAGGTTGTGAACGTGGCATAGGCGTGTGTGAAGATTCTTCACATGTTGAAAGTTTCAACTTATCATCTTATACATGTCTGTTATTTCAAGTGATGATCATCATTCACGTGTTTGATTTTTCATCTTACAGATGTCTATTGTTTCAAGTGTGTGAAGTTGCGAGTTTGTGCTACTGTTTTATATACGCATCTCACAAGCGTCTCTAGATGGCTGACACTGTGTGTCACCCTCCTGTTGCAGGTCCACGTGCTGATCTGCTTCATAGACTAGTTGTCGACGGGAGCAGGGAAATAAATAGAAAATGTAAATAAGCATCCAGTAACTAACAAATCAAATACCGAGGACGAAAAGAGGGCACTGTAGACTCTTCCAAATAAATATCAGTCAGTCAGAGATAAAGGGTAGAGATAGTAACCAAGAGCAGCTACAGTCTTCACAAATGTTTATTTTTAGCTGTTCGCGAGATTGGGTGAGAAACGAAACCATTTGGGAAGGACTGGTCTGGTTAAAGGGCTGGAGGTGCAATGGAAGAAGAGAGGGAGGGGAGAGTGTCAGGTATAAACCTGAGGTCTCTGAGAGAAGTTTCAATTCTGGGAGGGTTTTCATCGTTTTCTTTGTTGGCTATTTCGAAAGGAGCATAGGTTGTGTTGTGTTGCAGTTGTGTTGTGTCGCAGTCTACAGCAAGACCTATGGCCCAACATATAGGACTTTGAGCATTGGAATGGAGCGAAAGTTGCGTTGAAGCTCACGTACCCTGACATGTATAATACTCCCGACATGTTCATTTCTTGACATACTCGGCAGGCCCATAGTTATGTGTCTCTGCTCGCAGTTAGCAGCAAGTCACATGGCTAAGTACCTATGACTCTCAGCTTTCTTACTTCAAAAGAAGCCTAAAAGTAGGTACCTTGGTAGCAAGATTGTAGCACAGGGTGTTTGATTGTAGTAAAAGTGTATGATACCAGCAAAGACTGTAGTTCAGGATCATTATTGTAGATAAAGGTGTAAGAGTGCAGCAAGATTGTAGTTCAGGATGTATGATTGTAGTTTAGTATGTATGATTGCAGCACAATTATAGTTCAGGGTGTAAGATTGCTGCACGATTGTAGTTCAGGGTGTATGATTGCTGCAAGATTATAGTTCAGGGTATATGATTCTAGCAAGATTGTTGTTCAGGGTGTATGATTGCTGCAAGATTATAGTTCAGGGTGTATGATTGCTGCAAGAATATAGTTCAGGGTGTATGATTGCTGCACAATTGTAGTTCAGGGTGTATGATTGCTGCAAGATTATAGTTCAGGGTGTATGATTCCAGCAAGATTGTAGTTCAGGGTGTATGATTGCTGCAGGATTGTAGTTCAGGGTGTATTATTGCTGCAAGATTGTAGTTCAGGGTGTATGATTGCTGCAAGATTATAGTTCAGGGTATATGATTCTAGCAAGATTGTAGTTCAGGGTGTATGATTGCTGCAAGATTATAGTTCAGGGTGTATGATTGCTGCAAGATTATAGTTCAGAGTGTATGATTGCTGCACGATTGTAGTTCAGGGTGTATGATTGCTGCAAGATTATAGTTCCGGGTGTATGATTCCAGCAAGATTGTAGTTCAGGGTGTATGATTGCTGCAGGATTGTAGTTCAGGGTGTATGATTGCTGCAAGATTGTAGTTCAGGGTGTATGATTGCTACAAGATTATAGTTCAGGGTGTATGATTGCTGCAGGATTGTAGTTCAGGGTGTATGATTGCTGCAATATTGTAGTTCAGGGTGTATGATTGCTGCAATATTATAGTTCAGGGTGTATGATTCCAGCAAGATTGTAGTTCAGGGTGTATGATTGCTGCAGGATTGTAGTTCAGGGTGTATGATTGCTGCAGGATTGTAGTTCAGGGTGTATGATTGCTGCAGGATTGTAGTTCAGGGTGTATGATTGCTGCAAGATTATAGTTCAGGGTGTATGATTGCTGCAAGATTGTAGTTCAGGGTGTATGATTTCTGCAAGATTGTAGTTCAGGGTGTATGATTGCTGCAAGATTATAGTTCAGGGTGTATGATTCCAACAAGATTGTAGTTCAGGGTGTATGATTGCTGCAAGATTATAGTTCAGGGTATATGATTGCTGCAAGATTATAGTTCAGGTGTATGATTGCTGCACGATTGTAGTTCAGGGTGTATGATTGCTGCAAGATTATAGTTCAGGGTGTATGATTGCTGCAAGACTATAGTTCAGGGTGTATGATTGCTGCACGATTGTAGTTCAGGGTGTATGATTGCTGCAATATTATAGTTCAGGGTGTATGATTCCAGTAGATTGTAGTTCAGGGTGTATGATTGCTGCAATATTGTAGTTCAGAGTGTATGATTGCTGCAAGATTATAGTTCAGGGTGTATTATTCCAGCAAGATTGTAGTTCAGGGTGTATGATTGCTGCAGGATTGTAGTTCAGGGTGTATGATTGCTGCAATATTGTAGTTCAGGGTGTATGATTCCAGCAAGATTGTAGTTCAGGGTGTATGATTGCTGCAGGATTGTAGTTTAGGGTATATGATTGCTGCAAGATTATAGTTCAGGGTGTATGATTCCAGCAAGATTGTAGTTCAGGGTATATGATTGCAGCAAGATTGTAGTTCAGGGTTGCCAAGAGGAAGAGGGCATCCAACTTTTGAAACACTGCCTGTTACCTATCACCCATAAGCAAACACATGATAGTAGTGTCTGCTGTACAAGTTGGGGAACACAATAAGAGACGTCACGCGACAGCCGGATGGCAGGGAGAAGACGCCTGTTGATGGATCAAGGCTGCTCACGTTTGATGGCAACCACGGGGATCAACGTCAAGCATCGCAAGTCAAAGTTCAACACACCATCATCATCAACATATCATTACTCAACTCAACAACTCAACACACCATCATCATCAACATATCATTACTCAACTCAACAACTCAACACACCATCATCATTAACATATCATTACTCAACTCAACACACCATCATCATCAACATATCATTACTCAACCCAACAACTCAACACACCATCATCATCAACATATCATTACTCAACTCAACAACTCAACACACCATCATCATCAACATATCATTACTCAACTCAACACACCATCATCATCACCATATCATTACTCAACTCAACAACTCAACACACCATCATCATCAACATATCATTACTCAACTCAACAACTCAACACACCATCATCATCAACATATCATTACTCAACTCAACAACTCAACACACCATCATCATCAACATATCATTACTCAACTCAACAACTCAACACACCATCATCATCAACATATCATTACTCAACTCAACAACTCAACACACCATCATCCACCTCGACATATCATCACTCAACTCACTCAATCAATAAACCATCAAACTAAACTCATCTGCTCAACACACCATCATCCTCAATACAGCATCACTCAACTCAACAACTAAACACAACATCATCCGACTTGACAGATCAACACTTAACTCATCCACTCAACACAACATCATCTACTTCAACAGATAACATTCAACTCATCCACATATGTACTCATCATAAGGACACACGTGTCGCACCTGTACAGGTACTCACCATGAAAACATAGTCCGTCTCCAGCATGAACTCAGTGAGAGTGTAGTTCTGTGTGGTGGTGTGCTTGCTGACCGCCGTGCTGTCCTCTGCCCTCGGGTAGTAGCGGATGTTGAACTGAAGGATCCTGCCTTTCATGCCGAGAGGAACGTCCCAGCCAATTGTTAGATACTTGGCTCCCATACTCAGCTTCCGAAGTCCTGTTATTTTACCTGTAAGACAACATGATAACATCAGATATATTCATGTAAGACAACATGATAACATCACATATATTCATGTAAGACAACATGATAACATCAGATATATTCATGTAAGACAACATGATAACATCACATATATTCATGTAAGAAAACATAACATAAGATATATTCATGTAAGACAACATGATAACATCAGATATATTCATGTAAGAAAACATGATAACATCAGATATATTCATGTAACGTAATAAGATAACATCAGATATATTCATGTAAGGTAATAAGATAACATCAGATATATTCATGTAAGAAAACATAACATAAGATATATTCCTATAAGGTAACATGATAACATCAGATATATTCATGTATGGTAATAAGATAACATCAGACATGTTCCTGTAAAGTAATAAGATGATATCAGACATATTCCTGTAAAGTAATAAGATGATATCAGACATATTCCTGTAAAGTAATAAGATGATATCAGACATATTCCTGTAAAGTAATAAGATGATATAAGACATATTCCTGTAAAGTAATAAGATGAATTCAGACATATTCCTGTAAAGTAATAAGATGATATCAGACATATTCCTGTAAAGTAATAAGATGATATCAGACATATTCCTGTAAAGTAATAAGATAACATCAGACATATTCCTGTAAAGTAATAAGATGATATCAGACATATTCCTGTAAAGTAATTAGATGATATCAGACATATTCCTGTAAAGTAATAAGATGATATCAGACATATTCCTGTAAAGTAATAAGATGATATCAGACATATTCCTGTAAAGTAATAAGATGATATCAGACATGTTCCTGTAAAGTAATACGATAACATCAGACATGTTCCTGTAAAGTAATAAGATGATATCAGACATATTCCTGTGACTACAATGACAGACCCAGCAAAAGAAACAATGACAGTATGTTACACACCAATGGATACAGTGACCACGATGACAGACACATCCACAGAAACAAAGACATCATGTTACACAACAATAGATACAGTGACCACGATGACAGACACATCCACAGAAACAAAGACATCATGTTACACAACAATAGATACAGTGACCACGATGGCAGACACATCCACAGAAACAAAGACATCATGTTACACAACAATAGATACAGTGACCACGATGGCAGACACATCCACAGAAACAAAGACATCATGTTATACAACAATAGATACAGTGACCACGATGACAGACACATCCACAGAAACAAAGACATCATGTTACACAACAATAGATACAGTGACCACGATGGCAGACACATCCACAGAAACAAAGACATCATGTTACACAACAATAGATACAGTGACCACGATGGCAGACACATCCACAGAAACAAAGACATCATGTTACACAACAATAGATACAGTGACCACGATGACAGACACATCCACAGAAACAAAGACATCATGTTACACAACAATAGATACAGTGACCACGATGGCAGACACATCCACAGAAACAAAGACATCATGTTACACAACAATAGATACAGTGACCATGATGACAGACACATCCACAGAAACAAAGACATCATGTTACACAACAATAGATACAGTGACCACGATGGCAGACACATCCACAGAAACAAAGACATCATGTTACACAACAATAGATACAGTGACCACGATGGCAGACACATCCACAGAAACAAAGACATCATGTTACACAACAATAGATACAGTGACCACGATGGCAGACACATCCACAGAAACAAAGACATCATGTTATACAACAATAGATACAGTGACCACGATGACAGACACATCCACAGAAACAAAGACATCATGTTACACAACAATAGATACAGTGACCACGATGGCAGACACATCCACAGAAACAAAGACATCATGTTACACAACAATAGATACAGTGACCACGATGGCAGACACATCCACAGAAACAAAGACATCATGTTACACAACAATAGATACAGTGACCACGATGACAGACACATCCACAGAAACAAAGACATCATGTTACACAACAATAGATACAGTGACCACGATGGCAGACACATCCACAGAAACAAAGACATCATGTTACACAACAATAGATACAGTGACCATGATGACAGACACATCCACAGAAACAAAGACATCATGCTACTCACCAATAGATTCAGTGACCACATTGACAGATACCGACTGCGCTGTCTGAGCGCTCACATTGGTGACACCATTCTCTGCGAAGATGATGACTTCGTAGGTCTTGCCAGGGTCAAGGTTGCTCAGGGTCACTCTAAAAGGTTACATAAGACTACATCAGAAACAAAGAGAAGAGCACAGCCAAATATAGATTGATAGGGCCAGCGATCAGAAAATAAAAACGTAAACCCCTCCAACTAGCGCGCGACGTTTTCCGCTATGTGAACTGTAGATGGCTGACGTCACTCTATCCATAAACGGCCCGTTGGCAACGCTGAAAACGTCACGCTAGTTGGAGTTTTGCGGAAATTCTCTCTCAGAGCGCAGGCCTAATTAAATCTCTAGTTGGCTGTGGACAATACAAGAGGAAGTACAACTCTATAACTAAGCTTGCTTTTCTTTCCCGATCTAGAGAGATAAGAAGGTTACAGCTGAGAGAGGTCACTCACTAGACAACGCAGTTAATACGTCACAGTGAGGTCAAAAGCGAGGAAGCAAAGAAAAGTAACGGAGAGAAGTGGCATACATTTCTCAAGAGGAAATGAGAAAGAAACCAAATATAAGCTGTTTAGCAAGTCGTCCAGTTAGAGAGGTCTCAGAGACGAGCTCCATGTGGTCTCCGACATGACATCAGGTTTGTGAACATCAAAGTCATGACAAGACTTCCAGTGACTAGATGGAACAATGGGGAACCGCCTGAACTGTTTGTTCATCTTCAGTTCTGTTGCTCCTTGTCGCCATATCCCTGTTTTCTTGTTTGTTCTCATTTACTTTCATAATAAAATAATAAATTATACATACACAAGAGACACGCACTAACCTCCTCTGTGATGGACAGAGGAGACCGTGTCATGTGACGGGCAGAGGAGACCGTGTCAGGTGATGGACAGAGGAGACCGTGTCATGTGACGGGCAGAGGAGACCGCGTCATGTGACGGACAGAGGAGACAGTGTCATGTGACGAGCAGAGGAGACGGTGTCATGTGACGGACAGAGGAGACCGTGTCATGTGACGGGCAGAGGAGACCGTGTCATGTGATGGACAGAGGAGACCGTGTCATGTGATGAACAGAGGAGACCGTGTCATGTGACGGGCAGAGGAGACCGTGTCATGTGATGGACAGAGGAGACCGTGTCATGTGACGAGCAGAGGAGACGGTGTCATGTGACGGGCAGAGGAGACCGTGTCATATGATGGACAGAGGAGACCGTGTCATGTGACGAGCAGAGGAGACCGTGTCATGTGATGGACAGAGGAGACCGTGTCATGTGACGGGCAGAGGATACCGCGTCATGTGACGGACAGAGGAGACAGTGTCATGTGACGAGCAGAGGAGACGGTGTCATGTGACGGACAGAGGAGACCGTGTCATGTGACGGGCGGAGGAGACCGTGTCATGTGATGGACAGAGGAGACCGTGTCATGTGATGGACAGAGGAGACCGTGTCATGTGACGGGCAGAGGATACCGCGTCATGTGACGGACAGAGGAGACAGTGTCATGTGACGAGCAGAGGAGACGGTGTCATGTGACGGACAGAGGAGACCGTGTCATGTGACGGGCGGAGGAGACCGTGTCATGTGACGGACAGAGGAGATCTTGTCATGTGACGGACAGAGGAGATCTTGTCATGTGACGGACAGAGGAGACAGTGTCATGTGACGGACAGAGGAGACAGTATAATGTGACAGACAGAAAAGACGGTGTAATGTGATGGCAGAGGAAACCGTGTCATGTAACGGACAGAGGAGACCGTGTCATGTGACGGACAGAGGAGACCGTGTCATGTGACTGACTGAGGAGACCGTGTCATGTGATGGACGGAGGAGACCGTGTCATGTGACGGGCAGAGGATACCGCGTCATGTGACGGACAGAGGAGACAGTGTCATGTGACGGGCAGAGGAGACCGTGTCATGTGATGGACAGAGGAGACAGTGTCATGTGACGGGCAGAGGATACCGCGTCATGTGACGGACAGAGGAGACAGTGTCATGTGACGGACAGAGGAGACCGTGTCATGTGACGGGCGGAGGAGACCGTGTCATGTGATGGACAGAGGAGACCGTGTCATGTGACGGGCAGAGGATACCGCGTCATGTGACGGACAGAGGAGACAGTGTCATGTGACGAGCAGAGGAGACCGTGTCAGGTGATGGACAGAGGAGACCGTGTCATGTGACGGGCAGAGGATACCGCGTCATGTGACGACAGAGGAGACAGTGTCATGTGACGAGCAGAGGAGACGGTGTCATGTGACGGGCAGAGGAGACCGTGTCATGTGACGGACAGAGGAGACCGTGTCATGTGACGGGCGGAGGAGACCGTGTCATGTGATGGACAGAGGAGACCGTGTCATGTGACGGGCAGAGGATACCGCGTCATGTGACGGACAGAGGAGACAGTGTCATGTGACGGGCAGAGGAGACGGTGTCATGTGACGGACAGAGGAGACCGTGTCATGTGACGGGCGGAGGAGACCGTGTCATGTGACGGACAGAAGAGATCTTGTCATGTGACGGACAGAGGAGATCTTGTCATGTGACAGAGGAGACAGTGTCATGTGACGGACAGAGGAGATCTTGTCATGTGACGGACAGAGGAGATCTTGTCATGTGACGGACAGAGGAGACAGTGTCATGTGACGGACAGAGGAGACAGTATAATGTGACGGACAGAAAAGACGGTGTAATGTGATGGCAGAGGAAACCGTGTCATGTAACGGACAGAGGAGACCGTATCATGTAACGGACAGAGGAGACCGTGTCATGTGACGGACAGAGGAGACCGTGTCATGTGACTGACAGAGGAGACCGTGTCATGTGATGGACAGAGGAGACCGTGTCATGTGACGGGCAGAGGATACCGCGTCATGTGACGGACAGAGGAGACAGTGTCATGTGACGAGCAGAGGAGACGGTGTCATGTGACGGACAGAGGAGACCGTGTCATGTGACGGGCGGAGGAGACCGTGTCATGTGATGGACAGAGGAGACCGTGTCATGTGATGAACAGAGGAGACCGTGTCATGTGACGGGCAGAGGATACCGCGTCATGTGACGGACAGAGGAGACAGTGTCATGTGACGAGCAGAGGAGACGGTGTCATGTGACGGACAGAGGAGACCGTGTCATGTGACGGGCGGAGGAGACCGTGTCATGTGACGGACAGAGGAGATCTTGTCATGTGACGGACAGAGGAGACAGTGTCATGTGACGGACAGAGGAGATCTTGTCATGTGACGGACAGAGGAGATCTTGCCATGTGACGGACAGAGGAGACAGTGTCATGTGACGGACAGAAAAGACGGTGTAATGTGATGGCAGAGGAAACCGTGTCATGTAACGGACAGAGGAGACCGTATCATGTAACGGACAGAGGAGACCGTGTCATGTGACGGACAGAGGAGATCGTGTCATGTGACGGACAGAGGAGACCGCGTCATGTGACGGACAGAGGAGACCGCGTCATTTGACGGACAGAGAAGACAGTGTCATGTGATGAACAGAGGAGACCATGTCATGTGATAAACAGAGGAGACCGTGTCATGTGACGGACAGAGGAGACCGTGTCATGTGACGGACAGAGGAGACCGCGTCATGTGACGGACAGAGAAGACAGTGTCATGTGATGAACAGAGGAGACCGTGTCATGTGATAAACAGAGGAGACCGTGTCATGTGATGGACAGAGGAGACCGCGTCATGTGACGGACAAAGAAGACAGTGTCATGTGATGGACAGAGGAGACCGTGTCACGTGACGGGCAGAGGAGACCGCGTCATGTGACGGACAGAGGAGACCGTGTCATATGACGGACAGAGAAGACAGTGTCATGTGATGAACAGAGGAGACCATGTCATGTGATGGACAGAGGAGACCGTGTCATGTGGCGGACAGAAAAGACAGTGTCATGTGATGGACAGAGGAGACGGTGTCATGTGACGGACAGAGGAGACCGTGTCATGTGACGGACAGAGGAGACCGTGTCATGTGACGGACAGAGGAGACCGTGTCATGTGACGGACAGAGGTGACAGTGTTACGTGACGGGCAGAAGAGACCGTGTGATGTGACGGGCAAAGGAGACCGTGTCATGTAACGGACAGAGGAGACCATATCATGTGACGGACAGAGGAGACCGTGTCATGTGACGGACAGAGAAGACCATGTCATGTGACGGGCAGAGGAGACCGTGTCATGTGACAGACAGAGGAGACCGTGTCATGTGACGGACAAAAGAATCAAGTGTGGAGCGAATGACAAATGAGAAAATGTCGCGGACTGGCCCATCAACACAGGTCGTGGACTTGCTGCTATAGATCGTGACCGATGGGCACCAAGATGAAAACCCGTGTCACCAGAAATGAGATGGGTCCGTGCTGTTCAGTTTGAACGACAGAATGAGCCTAGTGTTCACGGATCTTGTATACCGTCGCTTGTGATGAGCGTTTCTAAGAAGATGTTGACGAGTCGTTCTACAACACAGGCTTATCTACAACACAGGACAGGATTCCTCACAGATTGTTGTCTGGCCGGCCCATGCAGGCTTATCTACAACACAGGTCAGGATTCCTCACAGATTGTTGTCTGCCGGCCCATGCAGGCTTATCTACAACACAGGTCAGGATTCCTCACAGCTTGTTGTCGGGCCGATTATTGCAGGCTTATCTATTTGAACAAATGAAGTCAATTTGACTCACTTTCAGACTCGACTGCTACTATTTACATTCTCATATTCTCATAGACTGCCTTAGTTACAGCACTCCCAAGGCTGCCCTCTATAGTGACGTACGCACATACACTTCGATATACGACAGACAGTGTTCAAACCTCGACCTTTCTATATCTTCATTACTGTCGATCCTTCACAAGTCAGGCATGTTCATCCTTTGTCTCGCTGTCATTATCTGACATTCTGAGAGCACAGCGAACAAATTGATGAGACTTGTGTCAACGGAAGGCCACTGGCATGTACATGGGTCTGTCTCTACTCTCATCTCATTCTCTCGTTCAACTCTATCAAGTCGCACATTATCTGACATTCTGAGAGCACAGCGAACAAACTGAAGATACTTGTATCAACGGAAGGCCACTGGCATGTACATGGGTCTGTCTCTACTCTCATCTCATTCTCTCGTTCAACTTTATCAAGTCGCACATTATCTGACATTCTGAGAGCACAGCGAACAAACTGAAGATACTTGTGTCAACGGAAGGCCACTGGCATGTACATGGGTCTGTCTCTACTCTCATCTCATTCTCTCGTTCAACTCTATCAAGTCGCACATTATCTGTTGGAAATCCATTATTTTTTTGGGTTCTAAATGACAGTCTCTGCGGACATATTCTCTAATATCTATCCTATTCTAACTTCACTAACAATCATCTCATTCCCTAAAGTCGGCCGGCCCCCTCTAGTTGCTACTACTAAACTTGGTGCTAACATTTGCTGACATGCCGACACTATAGATATGACCGCTGCCATGGAAATTCGCGTCTCTAATCAAAACTTGATGCATTTTAAACATTAGCCCATCACATTCTCTTGTATAACTCTTAGGTCATGTGACAAAACAAGACAATCCCGTGACTGGTCTATAAACTCATCCAATGACTTCTACCTTTCCCAGATTCAAACCCCTTTACTACTAAGGGAAATCACTCGGAAATCTCTGTTTCATTGTTATCTCATACACCAGAACACAAGTAGATATAAATATAACAGGACAAAGTAAATGTGAAAGGAAGAGAGGAAAGTTACAGTGAAAGACAGAAGAGAAAAGAAGAGTGAAAGACAGAAGAGAAAAAAATTAATGACAAAAGAAAAAGTAAACGACAGGAGAAAGGATAAAGTGAAGAATGATTGAGAGGAGTGAACATTAAGAGTGATTGACAAATAATAAAACTCACAGGGGAGAAAGTGAACAGTGACTGTGAGGGGAGAAAGTGAAAAATGCTCAAAAGGGAGAAAGTAAAAGTGACTAAGAGGAGAGAAAGTGAACAGCGATTGTGAAGGGAGAAAAATAAGTGACTGAGATGGAGAAAGAGAAAAGTGACCGAGTGGGAGAAAGTGAAAAGTGACTGAGCGGGTAGAAAGCGAAAAGTGACTGAGAGGGTAGAAAGAGAAAAGTGACTGAGTGGGAGAAAGTGAAAAGTGACTGAGAGGGTAGAAAGAGAAAAGTGACTGAGTGGGAGAAAGTGAAAAGTGACTGAGAGGGTAGAAAGAGAAAAGTGACTAAGTGGGAGAAAGTGAAAAGTGACTGAGAGGGTAGAAAGAGAAAAGTGACTAAGTGGGAGAAAGTGAAAAGTGACTGAGAGGGTAGAAAGAGAAAAGTGACTAAGTGGGAGAAAGTGAAAAGTGACTGAGAGGGTAGAAAGAGAAAAGTGACTAAGAACAAATCTGTTAGAAAGCAAAGAAATCATTGCTGGTTTCATAATATGAACAAGTTATCATTATATGCCTCGGAACAGGACACAATCGACTCCATAGTCACATGTGTACAAAATTCAAGATCGGCACATCAATTACTTGTACATGTGGACAGGCACCCCAGACTGCTGAACACATACTTCAAGACTGCACTAAATATAGTAGACTGAGGGAAATCCATTGGCCCATAGATACAACACTACAGACAAAACTATATGGGCCACTGCAAGAATTACAAAATACAGTAACATTTATACAGGAAACGACATTGCAGATATAGACAATACTTCAGGCGAACGAAAGATAGATAGATTGCCTAGTTCTAGTGTGCGAGAATGACAGGTGTCAGCGTGATGGTTGAGGCCAGCACGTGTCTTTTGGTCTTAAGGATGTCTAATCTCCTTAGATGGTCCTGGCATGTCTGGGTGTGGCTACCTGCAGGTCGTCTACCTGTGAGACAAGCGCCCACGCCATAAGAGGATCGGTTTGTAGATAGCGACAGCCGGCCAACATCAAAGCAGAAATGTCGATGTGGTGTGTCACGACAACTTACAATAGACCGGCTTCCTGGTGCTGATCACAAAATAATCGTCTGTCATTGAAGGGCCGCTGGTTGGTTCCTCTAGCTTATCTTGTAGGAGCGCTGGTGTCGGCGAAGATCTAGAGTTGGGGTTGGGGAAGAGCTAGAGTTGGGGAAGAGCTAGAGTTGGGGAAGATCTAGAGTTGGGGTTGGGGAAGAGCTAGAGTTGGGGAAGAGCTAGAGTTGGGGAAGAGCTAGAGTTGGGGAAGATCTAGAGTTGGGGAAGATCTAGAGTTGGGGAAGAGCTAGAGTTGGGGAAGATCTAGAGTTGGGGAAGAGCTAGAGTTGGGGAAGATCTAGAGTTGGGGAAGAGCTAGAGTTGGGGAAGAGCTAGAGTTGGGGCAAAGATGTTGGGGAAGATCTAGAGTTGGGGCAAAGATATCTAGGAAGATCTAGAGTTGGGGCAAAGATGTTGGGGAAGATCTAGAGTTGGAGCAAAGATATCGGGGAAGATCTAGAGTTGGGGAAGATCTAGAGTTGGGGAAGAGCTAGAGTTGGGGCAAAGATATCTAGGAAGATCTAGAGTTGGGGAAGAGCTAGAGTTGGGGAAGATCTAGAGTTGGGGAAGAGCTAGAGTTGGGGAAGAGCTAGAGTTGGGGAAGATCTAGAGTTGGGGAAGATCTAGAGTTGGGGAAGAGCTAGAGTTGGGGCAAAGATATCTAGGAAGATCTAGAGTTAGGGCAAAGATGTTGGGGAAGATCTAGAGTTGAGGCAAAGATATCTAGGAAGATCTAGAGTTGGGGAAGAGCTAGAGTTGGGGCAAAGATATCTAGGAAGATCTAGAGTTGGGGAAGAGCTAGAGTTGGGGCAAAGATATCTAGGAAGATCTAGAGTTGGGGCAAAGATGTTGGGAAGATCTAGAGTTGGGGCAAAGATATCTAGGAAGATCTAGAGTTGGGGAAGAGCTAGAGTTGGGGCAAAGATATCTAGGAAGATCTAGAGTTGGGGCAAAGATATCTAGGAAGATCTAGAGTTGGGGCAAAGATGTTGGCGAAGACCTGGTGTTGGGACAGGGATGTTGGGGAAAGTATAGGCGCTGAGTATACATGCTGACATGTGGCTTGGCACGCATGCCGGCAACGACTCCAAACAACTTCCATATAAAAATGATAATATTTGCACCCAGTTACTTCTTCGTGAAGTTTCCGTGAAAAACACACAGAAAACAACAACAGAAACTGAAAGTTGTAAGTGACAGACGAATGTCTACAGCAACAAAAAGCACTGATATGGAGCACAATTGTGACGCTGGTTTATGCCGTTAGTAAGGTCGAATTCCGTGTCAACCATATTAGGCTGCATAGGTGACAATTTGAAACGACCTAACTGAAACGAGCGTACACGCAGTCACTGCCCTACTCCAGTTCACCAGAACAAATCAAAAAGACCGCATAAAAAATGATCAGCAAACCGACGAAAGGTTTCAGTAACTAGCCAACTTGGACGTCAATTGTTGACACCTGTCCAGCGATGTTAGTGAAGACCTAGTGCTGGGATAGTGACGTGGCGGAAGATCTATGTTGTACAACAACCAGATAAGATGTATGATAACTCACTTGGTAATGTTGAACAAATACAACTATGACAGTGATAACTATCAACAACAACTCACTTGGTAATGTTGAACAAATACAAATATGACAGTGATAACTATCAACAACAACCCATTGGTAATGTTGAACAAATAGAAATATGACAATGATAACTATCAACAACAACCCATTGGTAATGTTGAACAAATACAACTATGACAGTGATAACTATCAACACAACTCACTTGGTAATGTTGAACAAATACAACTACGACAGTGATAACTATCAACACAACTCACTTGGTAATGTTGAACAAATACAACTACGACAGTGATAACTATCAACACAACTCACTTGGTAATGTTGAACAAATACAAATATGACAGTGATAACTATCAACAACAACCCATTGGTAATGTTGAACAAATACAAATATGACAGTGATAACTATCAACAACAACCCATTGGTAATGTTGAACAAATATAACTGACAGTGATAACTATCAATAACAACCCTTTTGGTAATGTTGAACAAATACAACTATGACAGTGATAACTATCAACAACAACTCACTTGGTAATGTTGAACAAATACAACTATAACAGTGAAGACTATCAACAACAACTCACTTGGTAATGTTGAACAAATACAACTATAACAGTGAAGACTATCAACAACAATTCACTTGGCAATGTTGAACAAATACAACTATAACAGTGAAGACTATCAACAACAATTCACTTGGTAATGTTGAACAAATACAACTATAACAGTGAAGACTATCAACAACAACTCACTTGGTAATGATGAACAAATACAACTATAACAGTGAAGACTATCAACAACAACTCACTTGGTAATGTTGAACCCTCGCCACCCTGGCATATACTGTACATCGTTACTACACCTCTGACACAAGATGCGATAGTAGAGGTCCAGTCGTCCGCCGAGGCTGGTCGGGGGGCTCCAGCTGATGGACACGATTGTTGAGCTCTGCATCTCGATGGATGGATGGAGTGGCGCTGATGGAGGCTCTGTGGGGGAGAATCAACCATCAGTCAGTTGTTTGTCCATATTTCTGCTCTAACAATAAGCAGGCTAGCTAACAGAAGCTAGGATCGCCTTGTTCCCTGTTGTGGTGGCTCTTACTGATGATATAGAAGACCTAGTTGAGTCTATAACAAAACAGGCTAGCTAACAGAAGCTAGGATCGCCGTGTTCCCTGTTGGTGTTGGAGTGGCTCTTACTGATATAGAAGACCTAATTTGAGTCTATAACAAAACAGGCTAGCTAACAGAAGCTAGGGTCGCCGTGTTCCCTGTAGTGGTGGCTCTTACTGATATAGAAGACCTAGTATTGAGTCTATAACAAAACAGGCTGACTAACAGAAGCTAGGATCACCGTGTTCCCTGTTGTGGTGGCTCTTACTGATATAGAAGACCTAGTATTGATTGAGTCTATAACAAAACAGGCTGGCTAACAGAAGCTAGGATCGTCGTGTTCCCTGTTATGGTGGCTCTTACTGATATAGAAGACCTAGTTTGAGTCTATAACAAAACAGGCTGGCTAACACAAGCTAGGATCGCCGTGTTCCCTGTTTGAGTGGCTCTCACTGATATAGAAGACCTAGTATTGCAGTACCTCTGGGCTGGGCTAGTAGTTTCCCAGCATAGCCTGGGACTAGACGAACTCCTCCAGTAAGAGCCGGGAATGTCAAGAAAGCCATGACGACCTTCCACATCAATGATTAAAGGGCACTCTGCCCGCATAAATCAATGGCAGTACATCAACAGCTATTACAATATCACATCGCGCGGTTTGGGTCATGTGATCTCCACTGCTCCAGCTCACATGTCCGCAGAAATGTCAACATGCTGGTGCCAATGAAAACGCCTGGAATTTCATACATTTTGTTCTCTCTCTTTTTGTTACAACAGTTGTAACTGAGGCAAACAATGAATTGGGCTAACAAGAAGATGGGAAGACAATGTTAGACAGACAATGAAAAACTTCATTAGAATCAGACCTTTCAGATACAAGTTTACATTTGTTCTGCCCACTTTTAACTCACCCTTCAAGACTTTCTCCCTCTCCCTCTAGTCCTTTCCTCAATATCCCCATCATCTATGTCTGTTCATTGTTGGCTCAGTGGTCAATACTTTTGTTTCCTGATCAGAAGGGTCCGAGTTCGATTCCTAGAAGCGACGGATTTTGCTTTGTTTGAACCGACAAGGCACTGTGGCTCGCTCACCCAGAATCTATAAATGGGTATTAGAGATTCTTCTTGGAAGGAAAGGCGGTCTGGATTCATACCGACGAACATCACCCAAACATATGCCGTGATCACAGAAAAATATGGTCACTAACACCGTACTCCCTATAGGCGTGAAGATCTTATGGATATTAATGCTCATAGATTTGTTGGTGGAAAAGTAGTTATGGATATCAAGAGTTAACATACAATTAGAAATCTCTAGACATTTGGATGACAAGAGTTAACACAATTAGAAACCTCTAGACATTTGGATAACAAGAGATAACACAATTAGAAATATCTAGACATTTGGATAACAGGAGTTAACACAATTAGAAACCTCTAGACATTTGGATAACAAGAGTTAACACAATTAGAAATCTCTATATATTTGGATAACAAGAGTTAACACAATTAGAAATCTCTAGACATTTTGATAACAAGAGTTAACACAATTAGAAATCTCTAGACATTTGGATAACAAGAGTTAACACAATTAGAAATCTCTAGACATTTGGATAACAAGAGTTAACACAATTAGAAATCTCTATACATTTGGATAACAAGAGTTAACACAATTAGAAACCTCTAGAAATTTGGATAACAAGAGTTAACACAATTAGAAATCTCTATACATTTGGATAACAAGAGTTAACACAATTAGAAATCTCTATACATTTGGATAACAAGAGTTAACACAATTAGAAACCTCTAGACATTTTGATAACAAGAGTTAACACAATTAGAAATCTCTAGACATTTGGATATCAAGAGTTAACATACAATTAGAAAATCACTAGACATTTGCATATCAAGAGTTAACAAACAATTAGAAATCACTAGACATTTGCATATCAAGAGTTAACAAACAATTAGAAATCACTAGACATTTGCATATCAAGAGTTAACAAACAATTAGAAATCACTAGACATTTGGATATCAAATAATTAGAAATCACCATAGATTTGGAAAGCAAACCAAGAAAGAGACAATGACGGGGCTAGGATCAGGCGAGGGAATGGATTGAATGATGAGAGTATGAGACAGAGTACAGTGGTACTTACGAGTACAAGGAGTTGACTTTGGGTCCTTGGGGCTGCGAAAGTAGTTCAGTTGGCAAGTACACTCGGCTGCAGCTCCGTTAGAGTAGCTGTAGGTTGGGCAGGGTTGACACGGACCTAGGCCTTCGGACCATTTGAACTGACCTGACGGGCACGCTGAGGGAGGGTAGAACAGTTTGTGCAGTAGTTGGTTATAGTCACAGACTTGCATTTCATTGAGTAATGGTACAAGATGGACAGGTGTTTGTTAAGCAACGATAGAACGAGGAGACATATTCTTTGAGTAATGGTACAAGGGAGAGACATGTTCTTTGAGCAATAATACATAGAGGAGGAGACATGTTCTTTGAGTAATGGTACAAGGGAGAGACATGTTCTTTGAGTAATGGTACAAGGGAGAGACATGTTCTTTGAGTAATGGTACAAGGGAGAGACATGTTCTTTGAGTAATGGTACAAGGGAGAGACATGTTCTTTGAGTAATGGTACAAGGGAGAGACATGTTCTTTGAGCAATAATACATAGAGGAGGAGACATGTTCTTTGAGCAATCGTACAATGACACATGTTCTTTGAGCAATCGTACAAGAAGGAACATGTTCTTTAGGCAATTGTACAATAAGGAGACATGTTCTTTAGGCAATGGTACAAGAAGAAGGAGACATGTTCTTTGAGCAATCGTACAATGAGACATGTTCTTTGAGCAATCGTACAAGAAGGAGACATGTTCTTTAGGCAATGGTACAAGAAGAAGGAGACATGTTCTTTAGGCAATGGTACAAGAAGAAGGAGACATGTTCTTTAGGCAATGGTACAAGAAGGAGACATGTTCTTTAGGCAATGGTACAAGAAGAAGGAGACATGTTCTTTAGGCAATGGTACAAGAAGAAGGAGACATGTTCTTTAGGCAATGGTACAAGAAGAAGGAGACATGTTCTTTAGGCAATGGTACAAGAAGAAGACATGTTCTTTAGGCAATTGTACAATAAGGAGACATGTTCTTTAGGCAATGGTACAAGAAGAAGACATGTTCTTTAGGCAATGGTACAAGAAGGAGACATGTTCTTTAGGCAATGGTACAAGAAGAAGACATGTTCTTTAGGCAATGGTACAAGATGAAGACATGTTCTTTAGGCAATGGTACAAGAAGAAGACATGTTCTTTAGGCAATGGTACAAGAAGAAGACATGTTCTTTAGGCAATGGTACAAGAAGAAGACATGTTCTTTAGGTAATGGTACAAGAAGAAGGAGACATGTTCTTTAGGCAATTGTACAATAAGGAGACATGTTCTTTAGGCAATTGTACAATAAGGAGACATGTCCTTTAGGCAATTGTACAATAAGGAGACATGTTCTTTAGGCAATTGTACAATAAGGAGACATGTTCTTTAAGCAATGGTACAAGAAGAAGACATGTTCTTTAGGCAATGGTACAAGATGAAGACATGTTCTTTAGGCAATGGTACAAGAAGAAGACATGTTCTTTAGGCAATGGTACAATAAGGAGACATGTTCTTTAGGCAATTGTACAATAAGGAGACATGTTCTTTAGGCAATTGTACAATAAGGAGACATGTTCTTTAGGCAATTGTACAAGGGAGAGACATGTTCTTTGAGTAATGGTACAAGGGAGAGACATGTTCTTTGAGTAATGGTACAAGGGAGAGACATGTTCTTTGAGTAATGGTACAAGGGAGAGACATGTTCTTTGAGTAATGGTACAAGGGAGAGACATGTTCTTTGAGTAATGGTACAAGGGAGAGACATGTTCTTTGAGCAATAATACATAGAGGAGGAGACATGTTCTTTGAGCAATCGTACAATGACAAGTGTTCTTTGAGCAATCGTACAAGAAGGAAACATGTTCTTTAGGCAATTGTACAATAAGGAGACATGTTCTTTAGGCAATGGTACAAGAAGAAGGAGACATGTTCTTTGAGCAATCGTACAATGAGACATGTTCTTTGAGCAATCGTACAAGAAGGAGACATGTTCTTTAGGCAATGGTACAAGAAGAAGGAGACATGTTCTTTAGGCAATGGTACAAGAAGAAGGAGACATGTTCTTTAGGCAATGGTACAAGAAGGAGACATGTTCTTTAGGCAATGGTACAAGAAGAAGGAGACATGTTCTTTAGGCAATGGTACAAGAAGAAGGAGACATGTTCTTTAGGCAATGGTACAAGAAGAAGGAGACATGTTCTTTAGGCAATGGTACAAGAAGAAGACATGTTCTTTAGGCAATTGTACAATAAGGAGACATGTTCTTTAGGCAATGGTACAAGAAGAAGACATGTTCTTTAGGCAATGGTACAAGAAGGAGACATGTTCTTTAGGCAATGGTACAAGAAGAAGACATGTTCTTTAGGCAATGGTACAAGATGAAGACATGTTCTTTAGGCAATGGTACAAGAAGAAGACATGTTCTTTAGGCAATGGTACAAGAAGAAGACATGTTCTTTAGGCAATGGTACAAGAAGAAGACATGTTCTTTAGGTAATGGTACAAGAAGAAGGAGACATGTTCTTTAGGCAATTGTACAATAAGGAGACATGTTCTTTAGGCAATTGTACAATAAGGAGACATGTCCTTTAGGCAATTGTACAATAAGGAGACATGTTCTTTAGGCAATTGTACAATAAGGAGACATGTTCTTTAAGCAATGGTACAAGAAGAAGACATGTTCTTTAGGCAATGGTACAAGATGAAGACATGTTCTTTAGGCAATGGTACAAGAAGAAGACATGTTCTTTAGGCAATGGTACAATAAGGAGACATGTTCTTTAGGCAATTGTACAATAAGGAGACATGTTCTTTAGGCAATTGTACAATAAGGAGACATGTTCTTTAGGCAATTGTACAATAAGGAGACATGTTCTTTAGGCAATTGTACAATAAGGAGACATGTTCTTTAGGCAATGGTACAAGAAGGAGACATGTCCTTTAGGCAATGGTACAATAAAGAGACATGTTCTTTAGGCAATTGTACAATAAGGAGACATGTTCTTTAGGCAATTGTACAATAAGGAGACATGTTCTTTAGGCAATTGTACAATAAGGAGACATGTTCTTTAGGCAATGGTACAAGAAGGAGACATGTTCTTTAGGCAATGGTACAAGAAGGAGACATGTTCTTTAGGTAATGGTACAAGAAGGAGGCATGTTCTTTAGGCAATGGTACAAGAAGGAGACATGTTCTTTAGGCAATGGTACAAGAAGGAGACATGTTCTTTAGGCAATGGTACAAGAAGAAGGAGACATGTTCTTTAGGCAATGGTACAAGAAGGAGGCATGTTCTTTAGGCAATGGTACAAGAAGGAGACATGTTCTTTAGGCAATGGTACAAGAAGGAGACATGTTCTTTAGGCAATGGTACAAGAAGGAGACATGTTCTTTAGGTAATGGTACAAGAAGAAGGAGGCATGTTCTTTAGGCAATGGTAAAGAAGGAGACATGTTCTTTAGGCAATGGTACAAGAAGGAGACATGTTCTTTAGGCAATGGTACAAGAAGGAGACATGTTCTTTAGGCAATGGTACAAGAAGGAGACATGTTCTTTAGGCAATGGTACAAGAAGGAGACATGTTCTTTAGGTAATGGTACAAGAAGGAGGCATGTTCTTTAGGCAATGGTACAAGGAGACATGTTCTTTAGGTAATGGTACAAGAAGGAGACATGTTCTTTAGGCAATGGTACAAGAAGGAGAAATGTTCTTTAGGTAATGGTACAAGAAGGAGACATGTTCTTTAGGTAATGGTACAAGACTGAGACATGTTCTTTAGGTAATGGTACAAGAAGGAGTTATGTTCTTTAGGTAATGGTACAAGAAGGAGACATGTTCTTTAGGCAATGGTACAAGAAGGAGACATGTTCTTTAGGCAATGGTACAAGAAGAAGGAGACATGTTCTTTAGGCAATGGTACAAGAAGGAGGCATGTTCTTTAGGCAATGGTACAAGAAGGAGGTATGTTCTTTAGGCAATGGTACAAGAAGGAGACATGTTCTTTAGGCAGTGGTACAAGAAGGAGGCATGTTCTTTAGGCAATGGTACAAGAAGGAGGCATGTTCTTTAGGCAATGGTACAAGAAGGAGGCATGTTCTTTAGGCAATGGTACAAGAAGGAGGCATGTTCTTTAGGTAATGGTACAAGAAGGAGACATGTTCTTTAGGTAATAGTACAAGAAGGAGACATGTTCTTTAGGTAATGGTACAAGAAGAAGGAGATATGTTCTTTAGGTAATGGTACAAGAAGGAGACATGTTCTTTAGGCATTGGTACAAGAAGGAGGCATGTTCTTTAGGCAATGGTACAAGAAGGAGGCATGTTCTTTAGGTAATGGTACAAGAAGAAGGAGACATGTTCTTTAGGCAATGGTACAAGAAGAAGGAGACATGTTCTTTAGGCAATGGTACAAGAAGAAGGAGACATGTTCTTTAGGCAATGGTACAAGAAGAAGGAGACATGTTCTTTAGGCAATGGTACAAGAAGAAGGAGACATGTTCTTTAGGCAATGGTACAAGAAGAAGGAGACATGTTCTTTAGGCAATGGTACAAGAAGGAGGCATGTTCTTTAGGCAATGGTACAAGAAGAAGGAGATATGTTCTTTAGGCAATGGTACAAGAAGGAGGCATGTTCTTTAGGCAATGGTACAAGAAGGAGGCATGTTCTTTAGGCAATGGTACAAGAAGAAGGAGGCATGTTCTTTAGGCAGTGGTACAAGAAGGAGGCATGTTCTTTAGGCAATGGTACAAGAAGAAGGAGACATGTTCTTTAGGCAATGGTACAAGAAGAAGGAGACATGTTCTTTAGGCAATGGTACAAGAAGGAGATATGTTCTTTAAGCAATGGTACAAGAAGAAGGAGACATGTTCTTTAAGCAATGGTACAAGAACGAGCCATGTTCTTTAAGCAATGGTACAATAAGGAGACATGTTCTTTAAGCAATGGTACAAGAAGGAGAATTGTTCTTTAAGTAATGGTACAAGAAGAAGGAGACATGTTCTTTAAGCAATGGTACAAGAACGAGCCATGTTCTTTAAGCAATGGTACAATAAGGAGACATGTTCTTTAAGCAATGGTACAAGAAGAAGGAGACATGTTCTTTAAGCAATGGTACCAGAAGAAGGAGATATGTTCTTTAGGTCATGGTACAAGAAGGAGACATGTTCTTTAGGTAATGGTACAAGAAGGAGGCATGTTCTTTAGGCAATGGTACAAGAAGGAGACATGTTCTTTAGGTAATGGTATAAGAAGGAGACATGTTCTTTAGGTAATGGTACAAGAAGGAGGCATGTTCTTTAGGTAATGGTATAAGAAGGAGACATGTTCTTTAGGTAATGGTAGAAGAAGGAGACATGTTCTTTAGGTAATGGTACAAGAAGGAGACATGTTCTTTAGGCAATGGTACAAGAAGAAGGAGATATGTTCTTTAGGCAATGGTACAAGAAGGAGACATGTTCTTTAGGCAATGGTACAAGAAGGAGACATGTTCTTTAGGTAATGGTACAAGAAGAAGGAGACATGTTCTTTAAGCAATGGTACAAGAAGAAGGAGACATGTTCTTTAAGCAATGGTACCAGAAGAAGGAGATATGTTCTTTAGGTCATGGTACAAGAAGGAGACATGTTCTTTAGGTAATGGTACAAGAAGGAGACATGTTCTTTAGGTAATGGTACAAGAAGGAGACATGTTCTTTAGGTAATGGTACAAGAAGAAGGAGACATGTTCTTTAGGCAATGGTACAAGAAGGAGACATGTTCTTTAGGTAATGGTACAAGAAAGAGGAGACATGTTCTTTAGGCAATGGTACAAGAAGGAGACATGTTCTTTAGGCAATGGTACAAGAAGGAGACATGTTCTTTAGGCAATGGTAGAAGGAGACATGTTCTTTAGGCAATGGTACAAGAAGAAGGAGATATGTTCTTTAGGCAATGGTACAAGAAGGAGACATGTTCTTTAGGCAATGGTACAAGAAGGAGACATGTTCTTTAGGTAATGGTACAAGAAGAAGGAGACATGTTCTTTAGGCAATGGTACAAGAAGGAGACATGTTCTTTAGGTAATGGTACAAGAAGGAGGCATGTTCTTTAGGCAATGGTACAAGAAGGAGACATGTTCTTTAGGCAATGATACAAGAAAAAGACATGTTCTTTAGGCAATGGTACAAGAAGAAGGAGACATGTTCTTTAGGCAATGGTACAAGAAGGAGGCATGTTCTTTAGGCAATGGTACAAGAAGGAGACATGTTCTTTAGGCAATGGTACAAGAAGGAGACATGTTCTTTAGGCAATGGTACAAGAAGGAGACATGTTCTTTAGGTAATGGTACAAGAAGAAGGAGGCATGTTCTTTAGGCAATGGTACAAGAAGGAGACATGTTCTTTAGGCAATGGTACAAGAAGGAGACATGTTCTTTAGGCAATGGTAGAAGGAGACATGTTCTTTAGGCAATGGTACAAGAAGGAGACATGTTCTTTAGGCAATGGTACAAGAAGGAGAAATGTTCTTTAGGCAATTGTACAAGAAGGAGACATGTTCTTTAGGCAATGGTACAAGAAGGAGACATGTTCTTTAGGCAATGGTACTAGAAGAAGGAGACATGTTCTTTAGGCAATTGTACAATAAGGAGACATGTTCTTTAGGCAATGGTACAAGAAGAAGGAGACATGTTCTTTAGGCAATGGTACAAGAATGAGACATGTTCTTTAAGCAATGGTACAATAAGGAGACATGTTCTTTAGGCAATGGTACAAGAAGGAGACATGTTCTTTAGGCAATTGTACAAGAAGGAGACATGTTCTTTAGACAATGGTACAAGAAGGAGACATGTTCTTTAAGCAATGGTACAAGAAGAAGGAGACATGTTCTTTAGGCAATGGTACAAGAACGAGCCATGTTCTTTAAGCAATGGTACAATAAGGAGACATGTTCTTTAAGCAATGGTACAAGAAGGAGATATGTTCTTTAAGCAATGGTACAAGAAGAAGGAGACATGTTCTTTAAGCAATGGTACAAGAACGAGCCATGTTCTTTAAGCAATGGTACAATAAGGAGACATGTTCTTTAAGCAATGGTACAAGAAGGAGATATGTTCTTTAAGCAATGGTACAAGAAGAAGGAGACATGTTCTTTAAGCAATGGTACAAGAACGAGCCATGTTCTTTAAGCAATGGTACAATAAGGAGACATGTTCTTTAAGCAATGGTACAAGAAGAAGGAGACATGTTCTTTAAGCAATGGTACCAGAAGAAGGAGATATGTTCTTTAGGTCATGGTACAAGAAGAAGGAGATATGTTCTTTAAGCAATGGTACCAGAAGAAGGAGATATGTTCTTTAGGTAATGGTACCAGAAGAAGGAGACATGTTCTTTAAGCAATGGCACCAGAAGGACATCTCCATAACTATTGACATCGGGGGGGGGGGGGTGGTGATTATGACACAGAGGAGAACCAAACAAATTTGTGTGCCCACCCACCCATCTATATTTCTGTCTGTCTGTCTAATCTGTCTGTTTACCTATCTGTCTAATCTGTCTGTTTACCTATCTGTCTAATCTGTCTGTCTGTCTACCTATCTACCTATCTGTCTAATCTGTCTGTCTATCTCCCTATCGGTCTAATCTGCATATCTTTCTACCTATCTGTCTAATCTGCATATGTTTCTACCTATATGTCTAATCTGCATATCTGTCTACCTATCTGTCTAATCTGCACTCTGTCTACTTATATGTCTAATCTGCACATCTGTCTACTTATATGTCTAATCTGCATGTCTGTCTACCTATCTGTCTAATCTGTTCGTCTGTCTACCTATCTGTCTAATCTGCACGTCTGTCTACCCATCTGTCTAATTTCCATGTCTGTCTGCCTATCTGTCTAATCTGCACGTCTGTCTACCTGTCTATCTATCTGTCTAATCTGTATGTCTGTCTACCTATCTGTCTATTTTCCATGTCTGTCTACCTATCTGTCTAATCTGCACGTCTGTCTACCTATCTGTGTAATCTGCATGTCTGTCTACCTATCTGTCTAATCTTCACGTCTGTCTACCTATCTGTCTAATCTGAACGTCTGTCTACCCATCTGTCTAATTTCCATGTCTGTCTACCTATCTGTCTAATCTGCATGTCTGTCTCCCTATCTGTCTAATCTGCATGTCTCTCTGCCTATCTGTCTAATCTGCACGTCTGTCTACCTATCTGTCTAATCTGCACGTCTGTCTACCTATCTGTCTAATCTGCACGTCTGTCTACCTATCTGTCTAATCTGCATGTCTGTCTACCTATCTGTCTAATCTGCATGTCTGTCTACCTATCTGTCTAATCTTCACGTCTGTCTACCTATCTGTCTAATCTGAACGTCAGTCTACCCATCTGTCTAATTTCCATGTCTGTCTACCTATCTGTTTAATCTGCATGTCTGTCTCCCTATCTGTCTAATCTGCATGTCTCTCTGCCTATCTGTCTAATCTGCACGTCTGTCTACCTATCTGTCTAATCTGCACGTCTGTCTACCTATCTGTCTAATCTGCACGCCTGTCTACCTATCTGTCTAATCTGCATGTCTGTCTACCTATCTGTCTAATCTGCATGTCTGTCTACCCATCTGTCTAATCTGCACGTCTGTCTACCCATCTGTCTAATTTCCATGTCTGTCTACCTATCTGTCTAATTTCCATGTCTGTCTACCTATCTGTCTAATCTGCATGTCTGTCTACCTATCTGTCTAATCTGCACGTCTGTCTACCTATCTGTCTAATCTGCACGCCTGTCTACCTATCTGTCTAATCTGCACGTCTGTCTACCTATCTGTCTAATCTGCACGTCTGTCTAACTATCTGTCTAATCTGCACGTCTATCTACCTATCTGTCTAATCTGCACGTCTGTCTACCTATCTGTCTAATCTGCACGTCTGTCTACCTATCTGTCTAATCTGCACGTCTGTCTACCTATCTGTCTAATCTGCACGTCTGTCTAACTAGCTGTCTAATCTGCATGTCTGTCTACCTAACTGTCTAATCTGCATGTCTGTCTACCTATCTGTCTAATCTGCATGTCTGTCTACCTATCTGTCTAATCTGCATATCTGTCTACCTATCTGTATAATCTGCATGTCTGTCTACCTATCTGTGTTATCTGCATGTCTATCTACCTATCTGTCTAATCTGCACGTCTGTCTAAAAATATACAAACATTCGTGAACGCCACCGTGACGGAAACCTCACTACTTCAAGTTGTTTCTCTTCTCCCTTTCTCTCTCCACTCTCCCCCTCATTCTCTCTATCTGGTTTATTTGCTGACCCTGGTCAAAGCCTTATTGACAAAGCCTGCGAGCACAAGAGACAGGCCGTGTCAGAAACCGACGTCAGAATCCTTAAGTACCTGGTTTAGATGTGAGGTCTGGCGTGCGTGCTCTCAGATTGTCCGTCTATTGATCCAGCATGTCTCGACAAGCTTTGCTGGTATCAACAATAGAATTGGACAACAAGAAGAAACGTCGGAAAACAATTGGATGCCGGTCGAGATGTGAGCGTTTGAGATCCCACATTTTCGTTCGCGACTCGACGCTAGAGCAAACACCAAACAACCCTCTCCTGGGCCTCAGTCGTTAGAACAAACATGGCTTGAAAGGAGAAGGAGAGAAGCTCGGCTCCAATACAAGGAGAGAATTCCACTGACAACTGTCAGACCAGAATGGCGAGAAAGGTGATCTCAGTGGATCCCAGTGTGGACGCTGGGTTCCTTCTGGCTGCTCGCGAGATCTTGGATTAAACATAGACTCACAGGTGTTGGGGGCTCAATCCAGGTAGAAAGGGCGCCATTATTTTGGGTCGTAGAATGGGAGCTGGACTTGAGAAGGATAGAAGTGACGACCTCAAATCGTTAACCACATAAGGGGCGATGACTCGTGTGCTATAGAAGTGCGCTGACTCATTTTCATCGTCCTCCCAGACCGATCTTGTTTCATTATCATCGTCCTCTTACCTCTTCTTGTTTCATTATCATCGTCCTCTCATCCCAATCTTATTTAATTATCATCGTCCTCTCATCCCAATCTTATTTAATTATCATCGTCCTCTCATCCCAATCTTATTTAATTATCATCGTCCTCCCATCTTTGTCTTATTTAATTACCATCGTCCTCCCATCTCAATCTTATTTAATTAGCATCGTCCTCCCATCTCAATCTTATTTAATTACCATCGTCCTCCCATCTCAATCTTATTTAATTATCATCGTCCTCCCATCTTTGTCTTATTTAATTATCACCGTCCTCCCATCTTTGTCTTATTTAATTATCACCGTCCTCCCATCTTTGTCTTATTTAATTATCACCGTCCTCCCATCTCAATCTTATTTAATTATCACCGTCCTCCCATCTTTGTCTTATTTAATTATCATCATCCTCCCATCTTTGTCTTATTTAATTATCCTCGTCCTCCCATCTCAATCTTATTTAATTACCATCGTCCTCCCATCTCAATCTTATTTAATTATCATCGTCCTCCCATCTCAATCTTATTTAATTATCACCGTCCTCCCATCTTTGTCTTATTTAATTATCACCGTCCTCCCATCTTTGTCTTATTTAATTATCACCGTCCTCCCATCTCAATCTTATTTAATTATCACCGTCCTCCCATCTTTGTCTTATTTAATTATCACCGTCCTCCCATCTCAATCTTATTTAATTATCACCGTCCTCCCATCTTTGTCTTATTTAATTCTCACCGTCCTCCCATCTTTGTCTTATTTAATTATCACCGTCCTCCCATCTTTGTCTTATTTAATTATCACCGTCCTCCCATTTCAATCTTATTTAATTATCATCGTTCTCCCATCTTTGTCTTATTTAATTATCACCGTCCTCCCATCTCAATCTTATTTAATTATCACCGTCCTCCCATCTCAATCTTATTTAATTATCACCGTCCTCCCATCTCAATCTTATTTAATTATCACCGTCCTCCCATCTCAATCTTATTTAATTATCACCGTCCTCCCATCTCAATCTTATTTAATTATCACCGTCCTCCCATCTCAATCTTATTTAATTATCATCGTTCTCCCATCTTTGTCTTATTTAATTATCATCGTCCTCCCATCTCAATCTTATTTAATTATCACCGTCCTCCCATCTCAATCTTATTTAATTATCACCGTCCTCCCATCTCAATCTTATTTAATTATCACCGTCCTCCCATCTCAATCTTATTTAATTATCACCGTCCTCCCATCTCAATCTTATTTAATTATCATCGTCCTGCCCGCCCAATCTTGCTTCAGCTACTTTATTCTCGTCCTTGACACTTGTTAGTTCAATGAAGGTAAACTTGCCTGATATCATATATTTATCATTGTCAGCCATTTCACTAGCGCTCCGCCATTACTAATAACGACTTTTTTTCAGTTTCACACAGATAGGAAGGCAACCTGACAACAACATAGCTGGAGACTGTCAGCGACTCATAGTTGATGGAGACAAGGCGTCTTACAACAACAATAGCTGGAAATTGTCAGCGACTCATAGCTGATGGAGACAAGGCGTCTGACAACAACAATAGCTGGAAATTGTCAGAGACTCATAGCTGATGGAGACAAGGCGTCTGACAACAATAGCTGGAAACTGTCAGCGACTCATAGCTGATGGAGACAAGGCGTCTGACAACAACAATAGCTGGAAATTGTCAGAGACCCATAGCTGATGGAGTCAAGGCGTATGACAACAACATAGCTGGAAACTGTCAGCGACTCATAGCTGATGGAGTTAAGGCATCTGACAACAACAATAGCTGGAAATTGTCAGCGACTCATAGCTGATGGAGATAAGGCGTCTGGCAACCACAATAGCTGGAAATTGTCAGAGACTCATAGCTGATTGGGACAAGGCGTCTGACAACAACAATAGCTGGAAATTGTCAGCAACTCATAGCTGATGGAGTCAAGGCGTCTGGAAACAACATAGCTGGAGACTGTCCACGACTCACAGCTGATAGAGTCAAGGCGTCTGACAACAACAATAGCTGGAAATCGTCAGCGACTCATAGCTGATGGAGGCAATGCGTCTGACAACAACATAGCTGGTAGCTGTCAGCAACTCACAGCTGATGACTTGTGCCAGGATCAATGAACCAGTTCCATCCAGACCCTACTCCACCTTTTCGCAGTGCCTCTATCAGCAGTCTATTATGGCCAAGCAAGTAGGAATCGAAGAGGAAGGCAACTTGGTAATGAAAAATTCAGCGCTGAAGTCGGATGTGTTGGCCAAAAAGCGCAAATAAGACAGTCCTACAGTGAAGCCCAAGACAATGCAACTGAACGTCCTTTTAGTGACAAGTCAGTTCGTTCAGTAGTCATCGGGTGTGCACCGGAATGTCGGTGGCGTGTGCATGCAGGACGAGAAGAACAGGGTATATCTGACAAGCAGAAGGGACTCATACTTGTGTGGACAAACTGTGATGACGAGCTTCTGAAAGTGAAGAACAAGCATGAATATACAGGGTCATGACTGCAATGAAGTGGAGGTGGGCTGGGTTGGCTGAGTGCACGCTTTTATAACAGGTACAACTGGTGGGAGACAGAGAAGGTGACTTGAGGGGGGGGGAATACAAGCAGAGCCTAGGTGGAGGGGGAGAGAGCAGGAGAGAAAAGATAAACGGAGAAGGCTAGAGATTACACAGGGAGAGAGAAACAGAAATTAAGAACAGAGGAGAGTATATATGTACAGAAAAAATACTGTACAAAAACAAGATAGAATTTGTGTATATGTGTACAAGAGAAAATACTGTACAATAAACAAGATAGAATGTGTGTATATATGTGTACAACAGAGTACACTGTAAAATGAACAAGACAAAATTCGAAACTAAAACAATGAAATACTGAGCTACAATAAAATAATGACTGTAGATCAGTGGTCAACGAGGCCAGCTACATGATAATTGTGTATACATTCGAACATTACAAATCTCTCTCTCCCTCCCTCTCTCTCTCTCTCTCTCTCTCACACACACACACACATATATATAAATCGTACTTTCTTTCTCACAATCCGCTGTACCCCGCAGTAAACATGTTTTCTCTTCCCTTACTTCTCGGATTCCCCATTGTCACGTTACCATGCTCTCTGTCTAGATCCTCACCCAGCACTCCCATCTGTGATGGCCTGCCTCCTATCATGTCAGTGACAGATAAGTGACAAAGAGGATAGATTTGTGTCAGGAGGATAGCATTTCCATAGCAAGGAAGCATCGGCTCCTTCAACGAGTGACAAACACAAACGCATACACACACACACACACACACACAAAGCGGGACACAGAAAAATAGGAAGAAGCAGGCCAAATTGATGCAAGAAAATTAATACTTGTGTTTGTTCGTTTTTTTTTTTAAATTGTCTATCCGCCTAATATTGTCCAATCCTCAATCCGCACTATCTATCCACCTAATATTGTCCAATCCTCAATCCGCACTATCTATCCACCTAATATTGTCCAATCCTCAATCCGCACTATCTATCCACCTAATATTGTCCATTCCTCAATCCGCACTATCTATCCACCTAATATTGTCCAATCCTCCCCCCCCCCAAACATAACCGCGCTTTCTCTAGTCCCTTCGCCCTATAACCCCAGACTTCGTGATTACATCTATCAGTTAACTCTCAATAACCCATACATATATTCACACTTTTCATCACCAACTTTCCACCTATTGTTTCTAAGTGTTTATACTTATCTCTCCACCACTCATATCTATATCTCCACCACTCATATATTTATATTTTCACCACACATATCTATATCTCCACCACTCATATCTATATCTCCACCACTCATATTTATATTTTCACCACACATATCTATATCTCCACCACTCATATCTATATCTCCACCACTCATATATTTATATTTTCACCACACATATCTATATCTCCACCACACATATCTATATCTCCACCACACACATCTATATTTCCACCACTCTTATTTATCTTTAACCACACACATCTATATTTCCACCACTCTCATTTATCTTTAACCACACACATCTATATTTCCACCACTCATATCTATATTTCCACCACTCTTATTTATCTTTAACCACACATATCTATATTTCCACCACTCATATCTATATTTCCACCACTCTCGTTTATCTTTAACCACACACATCTATATTTCCACCACTCTTATTTATCTTTAACCACACACATCTATATTCCCACCACTCTCATTTATCTTTAACCACACACATCTATATTTCCACCACTCTCATTTATCTTTAACCACAGACATCTAATTTTCCATCATTCTCGTTTATCTTTAACCACACACATCTATATTTCCATCACTCTTATTTACCTTTAACCACACACATCTATATTTCCATCACTCTCATTTATCTTTAACCACACACATCTATCTTTCTAGCACTCTTATTTATCTTTAACCACACACATCTATCTTTCTAGCACTCTTATTTATCTTTAACCACACACATCTATATTTCCATCACTCTCATTTATCTTTAACCACACACATCTATATTTCCACCACTCTTATTTACCTTTAACCACACACATCTATATTTCCATCACTCTCATTTATCTTTAACCACACACATCTATCTTTCTAGCACTCTTATTTATCTTTCTACATCTCATCCTTATCTTTATTGTCTAATCAATATCCTGCCTTTTCTATTTTTCTCTCACTCTCTCCCTTATCCTTTTCTCCTCCCAACACAATGTTACTCCACACAATATTCACCACACAGCTCCCGCAAACTACATTCTCAGACACCGTTCTCCCCACACAACGTTCAGAGACACAGTTCCCCCACACAACGTTCGAAGACACAGTTCTCCCACACAATGTTCGAAGACACAGTTCCCTCACACAACGTTCAGAGACACAGTTCCCTCACACAACGTTCAGAGACACAGTTCCCTCACACAACGTTCAGAGACACAGTTCCCTCACACCACGTTCAAAGACACAGTTCCCCCACACAACGTTCAAACACACCGTTCCCTCACATAACGTTCAGAGACACAGTTCCCCACACACAACGTTCGAAGACACAGTTCCCCACACAACGTTCAAAGACACAGTCACCCCACAGAATGCTCAGAGACACAGTTCCCTCACACCACGTTCAAAACACAGCTCCCTCACACAACGTTCAGAGACACAGTTCCCTCACACAACATTCAAGACACAGTTCCCCCACACAACATTCAGAGACACAGTTCCCCCACACAACGTTCAACGACACAGTTCCCTCACACAACGTTCAAAGACACAGTTCCCTCACATAACGTTCAGAGACACAGTTCCATCACACAACGTTCAGAGACACAGTTCCCCAAACCACGTTCAGAGACTCAGTTCCCTCACGCCACGTTCAGAAATACAGTTCCCTCACACAACGTTCAAAGACACAGTTCCCCCACACAATGTTCAGAGACATAGTTACCTTACACAATGTTCGAAGACACAGTTTCCTCACACAACGTTCAAAGACAGTTCCCTCACACAACGTTCAGAGACACAGTTCCCCCACACAACGTTCGAAGACACAGTTCTCCCACACAATGTTCGAAGACACAGTTCCCTCACACAACGTTCAAAGACACAGTTCCCCCACACAATGTTCAGAGACATAGTTACCTTACACAATGTTCGAAGACACAGTTTCCTCGCACAACGTTCAAAGACAGTTCCCTCAAACAACGTTCAGAGACACAGTTCCCTCACACAACGTTCAGAGACACAGTTCCCTCACACAACGTTCAAAGACACAGTTCCCCCACACAACGTTCAAAGACACCGTTCCCTCACACAACGTTCAGAGACACAGTTCCCTCACACAACGTTCAAAGACACAGTTCCCCCACACAACGTTAAAAGACAAAGTTCCCTCACACAACGTTCAAAGACACAGTTCTTCCACACCACGTTCAAAGACACAGTTCCCTCATACAACGTTCAAAGACACAGTTCCCTCACACAACGTTCAAAGACACAGTTTCCCCACACCACGTTCAAAGACACAGTTGCATCATATCACGTTCAAAGACACAGTTCCCTCACACAACGTTCAAAGACACAGTTCCCCCACACCACGTTCAAAGACACAGTTCCCTCATACCACGTTCAAAGACACAGTTCCCCCACACCACGTTCAAAGACACAGTTCCCTCATACCACGTTCAAAGACACAGTTCCCCACACCACGTTCAAAGACACAGTTCCCCCACACCACGTTCAAAGACACAGTTCCCTCATACCACGTTCAAAGACAGTTCCCCCACACCACGTTCAAAGACACAGTTCCCTCATACCACGTTCAAAGACACAGTTCCCCCACACCACGTTCAAAGACACAGTTCCCCCACACCACGTTCAAAGACACAGTTCCCCCACACCACGTTCAAAGACACAGTTCCCCACACCACGTTCAAAGACACAGTTCCCCCACACCACGTTCAAAGACACAGTTCCCCCACACCACGTTCAAAGACACAGTTCCCTCATACCACGTTCAAAGACACAGTTCCCCCACACCACGTTCAAAGACACAGTTCCCTCATACCACGTTCAAAGACACAGTTCTCTCACACAACGTTCAAAGACACAGTTCCCTCATACCACGTTCAAAGACACAGTTCCCTCATACCACGTTCAAAGACACAGTTCCCCCACACCACGTTCAAAGACACAGTTCCCCCACACCACGTTCAAAGACACAGTTCCCTCATACCACGTTCAAAGACACAGTTCTCCCCCCCCCCCCCAAAAAAAAAAAAACGTAGTTCTCCCCACCCCCACACACAATGTTCTCAGACACAGTTGTCCCACACAATGTTCCCTCACACAATGTTTCCCGCACAATGCCTAACCACTCGTCAGTCAATACACCGAAGCCTCTTTCATCTAAGGTCAACCTTCGCTTTCAAAAGAAACTCTTATCCACTTAGGTAATCTCTGAATCTCTCCCCCCCCCCCACCCTCCCCTCCAACAAGACCAAGAACATAACTATTGCCAGAGATTGTGTGCGGCTAATGTTTGCCAAAAGAAGATCTCGCAGGTCGTGCTTAATCTGGACGCAGATTTTAATCAACGGGGTCACTCGGCTTGCGGACAGCCCTTGTTTCTCCTCGACAAATTGCATGGAAGAAGTTGACTCGCTACAATTGTGTCTAATAGACGTGACCCGGGAAAGGAGATAGATGATACCTGCTAGCTGGAAGGACGGAGACTGGTGAGGAGAGGGATACAAGACAGGGACGGCACCATAAATATATATCAGGATGAGATGAGAGCTTGATAAAACAAGCAGAGAGAAATGGTGAAGAGAGACAACAATGAGAGAGAAGGTAATGAGAGACAAGGCATGAGAAGGTGAAGTGAGACAATGAGAAAAGAGAAAACAAGGAGAGAGAAAGTGACGAGAGAGAACAAGGAGAGAGAAGGTGGTGAGAGACAACAAGGACAGAGAAGGTGGTGAGAGACAACAAGGAGAGAGAAGGTGATGAGAGACAACAAGGAGAGAGAAGGTGATGAGAGACAACAAGGAAAGAGAAGGTAATGAGAGAAAACAAGGAGAGAGAAGGTGATGAGAGACAACAAGGAAAGAGAAAGTAACGAGAGAGAACAAGGAGATAGAAGGTGATGAGAGACAACAAGGAGAGAGAAGGTGATGAGAGACAACAAGGAGAGAGAAGGTGATGAGAGACAACAAGGAGAGAGAAGGTGATGAGAGACAACAAGGAGAGAGAAGGTGATGAGAGACAAGGCATGAGAAGGTGAAGTGAGACAATGAGAAAAGAGAAAACAAGGAGAGAGAAGGTGATGAGAGAGAACAGGGAGAGAGAAGGTGATGAGAGAGAACAAGGAGAGAGAAGGTGATGAGAGACAACAAGGAGAGAGAAAGTGATGAGAGAGAACAAGGAGATAGAAGGTGATGAGAGACAACAAGGAGGGAGAAGGTGGTGAGAGACAACAAGGAGAGAGAATGTAATGAGAGACAACAAGGAGAGAGAAGGTGATGAGAGACAACAAGGAAAGAGAAGGTAATGAGAGACAAGGCATGAGAAGGTGAAGTGAGACAATGAGAAAAGAGAAAACAAGGAGAGAGAAGGTGATGAGAGAGAACAGGGAGAGAGAAGGTGATGAGAGAGAACAAGGAGAGAGAAGGTGATGAGAGACAACAAGGAGAGAGAAGGTGATGAGAGACAACAAGGAGAGAGAAGGTGATGAGAGACAACAAGGAGAGAGAAGGTGATGAGAGACAACAAGGAGATAGAAGGTGATGAGAGACAACAAGGAAAGAGAAGGTGATGAGAGACAACAAGGAAAGAGAAGGTAATGAGAGAGAACAAGGATAGAGAAGGTGATGAGAGACAACAAGGAAAGAGAAGGTAATGAGAGACAACAAGGAAAGAGAAGGTAATGAGAGACAAGGCATGAGAAGGTGAAGTGAGACAATGAGAAAAGAGAAAAAAAGGAGAGAGAAGGTGATGAGAGAGAACAGGGAGAGAGAAGGTGATGAGAGAGAACAAGGAGAGAGAAGGTGATGAGAGAGAACAGGGAGAGACAAGGTGATGAGAGACAACACGGAGAGAGAAGGTGATGAGAAACAACAAGGAGAGAGAAGGTGATGAGAGACAACAAGGAGAGAGAAGGTGATGAGAGACAACAAGGAGAGAGAAGGTGATGAGAGACAACAAGGAAAGAGAAGGTAATGAGAGAGAACAAGGAGAGAGGTGATGAGAGACAACAAGGAAAGAGAAAGTAACGAGAGAGAACAAGGAGATAGAAGGTGATGAGAGACAACAAGGAGAGAGAAGGTGATGAGAGACAACAAGGAGAGAGAAGGTGATGAGAGACAACAAGGAGAGAGAAGGTGATGAGAGACAAGGCATGAGAAGGTGAAGTGAGACAATGAGAAAAGAGAAAACAAGGAGAGAGAAGGTGATGAGAGAGAACAGGGAGAGAGAAGGTGATGAGAGAGAACAAGGAGAGAGAAGGTGATGAGAGACAACAAGGAGAGAGAAAGTGATGAGAGAGAACAAGGAGATAGAAGGTAATGAGAGAGAACAAGGAGAGAGAAGGTGATGAGAGACAACAGGGAAAGAGAAGGTGATGAGAGACAACAAGGAAAGAGAAGGTAATGAGAGACAAGGCATGAGAAGGTGAAGTGAGACAATGAGAAAAGAGAAAACAAGGAGAGAGAAGGTGATGAGAGACAACAAGGAGAGAGAAGGTGATGAGAGACAACAAGGAGAGAGAAGGTGATGAGAGACAACAAGGAAAGAGAAGGTAATGAGAGGCAAGGCATGAGAAGGTGAAGTGAGACAACAAGGAAAGAGAAGGTGATGAGAGACAACAAGGAAAGAGAAGGTAATGAGAGAGAACAAGGAGAGAGAAGGTGATGAGAGACAACAAGGAAAGAGAAAGTGATGAGAGAGAACAAGGAGATAGAAGGTGGTGAGAGACAACAAGGAGAGAGAAGGTGGTGAGAGACAACAAGGAGAGAGAAGGTGGTGAGAGACAACAAGGAGAGAGAATGTAATGAGAGACAACAAGGAGAGAGAAGGTGATGAGAGACAACAAGGAAAGAGAAGGTAATGAGAGACAAGGCATGAGAAGGTGAAGTGAGACAATGAGAAAAGAGAACAAGGAGAGAGAAGGTGATGAGAGAGAACAGGGAGAGAGAAGGTGATGAGAGAGAACAAGGAGAGAGAAGGTGATGAGAGAGAACAGGGAGAGAGAAGGTGATGAGAGACAACACGGAGAGAGAAGGTGATGAGAGACAATAAGGAGAGAGAAGATGATGAGAGACAACAAGGAGAGAGAAGGTGATGAGAGACAACAAGGAGAGAGAAGGTGATGAGAGACAACAAGGAGAGAGAAGGTGATGAGAGACAACAAGGAAAGAGAAGGTGGTGAGAGACAACAAAGAGAGAGAAGGTAATGAGAGACAACAAGGAGAGAGAAGGTGATGAGAGACAACAGGGAGAGAGAAGGTGATGAGAGACAACAAGGAGATAGAATGTGATGAGAGACAACAAGGAGAGAGAAGGTGATGAGAGACAACCAGGAGATAGAAGGTGATGAGAGACAACAGGGAGAGAGAAGGTGATGAGAGAGAACAAGGAGAGAGAAGGTGATGAGAGACAACAAGGAGAGAGAAGGTGGTGAGAGACAACAAGGAGAGAGAAGGTAATGAGAGACAACAAGGAGAGAGAAGGTGATGAGAGACAACCAGGAGATAGAAGGTGATGAGAGACAACAGGGAGAGAGAAGGTGATGAGAGACAACAAGGAGAGAGAAGGTGATGAGAGAAACAAGGAAAGAAGTGATGAGAGACAACAAGGAGAGAGAAGGTGATGAGAGACAACAAGGATAGAGAAGGTGATGAGAGAGAACAAGGAGAGAAAAGGTGATGAGAGAGAACAAGGAGAGAAAAGGTGATGAGAGACAACAAGGAAAGAAGTGATGAGAGACAAAAAGGAGAGAGAAGGTGATGAGAGACAACAAGGAGAGAGAAGGTGATGAGAGATAACAAGGAGAGAGAAGGTGATGAGAGAGAACAAAGAGAGATAAGGTGATGAGAGACAACACAGAGAGAGAAGGTGATGAGAGACAACAAGAAGAGAGAAGGTGATGAGAGACAACAAGGAGAGAGAATGTGATGAGAGACAACAAGGAGAGAGAAGGTGATGAGAGACAACAGGGAGAGAGAAGGTGATGAGAGACAACAAGGAAAGAGAAGGTGATGAGAGACAACAGGGAGAGAGAAGGTGATGAGAGACAACAGGAAAGAGAAGGTGATGAGAGACAACAAGAAGAGAGAAGGTGATGAGAGACAACAAGAAGAGAGAAGGTGATGAGAGACAACAAGGAGAGAGAAGGTGATGAGAGACAACAAGGAGAGAAATGGTGATGAGAGGCAACAGGGAGAGAGAAGGTGATGAGAGACAACAAGGAGAGAGAAGGTGATGAGATACAACAAGGAAAGAGAAGGTAATGAGAGAGAACAAGGAGAGAGAAGGTAATGAGAGACAACAAGGAGAGAGAAGGTGATGAGAGACAACAAGAGAGAAGGTGATGAGAGAGAACAAGGAGAGAGAAGGTGATGAGAGACAACCAGGAGATAGAATGTGATGAGAGACAACAAGGAGAGAGAAGGTGATGAGAGACAACAAGGAGAGAGAAGGTGATGAGAGACAACAGGGAGAGAAAAGGTGATGAGAAACAACAAGAAGAGATAAGGTGATGAGAGACAACAAGGAGAGAGAAGGTGATGAGAGACAACAAGGAGAGAGAAGGTGATGAGAGACAACAAGGAGAGAGAAGGTGATGAGAGACAACAAGGAGAGAGAAGGTGATGAGAGACAACAAGGAAAGAGAAGGTAATGAGAGGCAAGGCATGAGAAGGTGAAGTGAGACAACAAGGAAAGAGAAGGTGATGAGAGACAACAAGGAAAGAGAAGGTAATGAGAGAGAACAAGGAGAGAGAAGGTGATGAGAGACAACAAGGAAAGAGAAAGTGATGAGAGAGAACAAGGAGATAGAAGGTGGTGAGAGACAACAAGGAGAGAGAAGGTGGTGAGAGACAACAAGGAGAGAGAAGGTGGTGAGAGACAACAAGGAGAGAGAATGTAATGAGAGACAACAAGGAGAGAGAAGGTGATGAGAGACAACAAGGAAAGAGAAGGTGATGAGAGACAACAAGGAAAGAGAAGGTAATGAGAGAGAACAAGGAGAGAGGTGATGAGAGACAACAAGGAAAGAGAAAGTAACGAGAGAGAACAAGGAGATAGAAGGTGATGAGAGACAACAAGGAGAGAGAAGGTGATGAGAGACAACAAGGAGAGAGAAGGTGATGAGAGACAACAAGGAGAGAGAAGGTGATGAGACAAGGCATGAGAAGGTGAAGTGAGACAATGAGAAAAGAGAAAACAAGGAGAGAGAAGGTGATGAGAGAGAACAGGGAGAGAGAAGGTGATGAGAGAGAACAAGGAGAGAGAAGGTGATGAGAGACAACAAGGAGAGAGAAAGTGATGAGAGAGAACAAGGAGATAGAAGGTAATGAGAGAGAACAAGGAGAGAGAAGGTGATGAGAGACAACAGGGAAAGAGAAGGTGATGAGAGACAACAAGGAAAGAGAAGGTAATGAGAGACAAGGCATGAGAAGGTGAAGTGAGACAATGAGAAAAGAGAAAACAAGGAGAGAGAAGGTGATGAGAGACAACAAGGAGAGAGAAGGTGATGAGAGAGAACAAGGAGAGAGAAGGTGATGAGAGACAACAAGGAGAGAGAAGGTGATGAGAGACAACAAGGAAAGAGAAGGTAATGAGAGGCAAGGCATGAGAAGGTGAAGTGAGACAACAAGGAAAGAGAAGGTGATGAGAGACAACAAGGAAAGAGAAGGTAATGAGAGAGAACAAGGAGAGAGAAGGTGATGAGAGACAACAAGGAAAGAGAAAGTGATGAGAGAGAACAAGGAGATAGAAGGTGGTGAGAGACAACAAGGAGAGAGAAGGTGGTGAGAGACAACAAGGAGAGAGAAGGTGGTGAGAGACAACAAGGAGAGAGAATGTAATGAGAGACAACAAGGAGAGAGAAGGTGATGAGAGACAACAAGGAAAGAGAAGGTAATGAGAGACAAGGCATGAGAAGGTGAAGTGAGACAATGAGAAAAGAGAAAACAAGGAGAGAGAAGGTGATGAGAGAGAACAGGGAGAGAGAAGGTGATGAGAGAGAACAAGGAGAGAGAAGGTGATGAGAGAGAACAGGGAGAGAGAAGGTGATGAGAGACAACACGGAGAGAGAAGGTGATGAGAGACAATAAGGAGAGAGAAGATGATGAGAGACAACAAGGAGAGAGAAGGTGATGAGAGACAACAAGGAGAGAGGTGATGAGAGACAACAAGGAGAGAGAAGGTGATGAGAGACAACAAGGAAAGAGAAGGTGGTGAGAGACAACAAAGAGAGAGAAGGTAATGAGAGACAACAAGGAGAGAGAAGGTGATGAGAGACAACAGGGAGAGAGAAGGTGATGAGAGACAACAAGGAGATAGAATGTGATGAGAGACAACAAGGAGAGAGAAGGTGATGAGAGACAACCAGGAGATAGAAGGTGATGAGAGACAACAGGAGAGAGAAGGTGATGAGAGAGAACAAGGAGAGAGAAGGTGATGAGAGACAACAAGGAGAGAGAAGGTGGTGAGAGACAACAAGGAGAGAGAAGGTAATGAGAGACAACAAGGAGAGAGAAGGTGATAAGAGACAACAGGAGATAGAAGGTGATGAGAGACAACAGGGAGAGAGAAGGTGATGAGAGACAACAAGGAGAGAGAAGGTGATGAGAGAAAACAAGGAAAGAAGTGATGAGAGACAACAAGGAGAGAGAAGGTGATGAGAGACAACAAGGATAGAGAAGGTGATGAGAGAGAACAAGGAGAGAAAAGGTGATGAGAGAGAACAAGGAGAGAAAAGGTGATGAGAGACAACAAGGAAAGAAGTGATGAGAGACAAAAAGGAGAGAGAAGGTGATGAAAGACAACAAGGAGAGAGAAGGTGATGAGAGATAACAAGGAGAGAGAAGGTGATGAGAGAGAACAAAGAGAGATAAGGTGATGAGAGACAACACAGAGAGAGAAGGTGATGAGAGACAACAAGAAGAGAGAAGGTGATGAGAGACAACAAGGAGAGAGAATGTGATGAGAGACAACAAGGAGAGAGAAGGTGATGAGAGACAACAGGGAGAGAGAAGGTGATGAGAGACAACAAGGAAAGAGAAGGTGATGAGAGACAACAGGGAGAGAGGTGATGAGAGACAACAAGGAAAGAGAAGGTGATGAGAGACAACAAGAAGAGAGAAGGTGATGAGAGACAACAAGAAGAGAGAAGGTGATGAGAGACAACAAGGAGAGAGAAGGTGATGAGAGACAACAAGGAGAGAAATGGTGATGAGAGGCAACAGGGAGAGAGAAGGTGATGAGAGACAACAAGGAGAGAGAAGGTGATGAGAGACAACAAGGAAAGAGAAGGTAATGAGAGAGAACAAGGAGAGAGAAGGTAATGAGAGACAACAAGGAGAGAGAAGGTGATGAGAGACAACAAGAGAGAAGGTGATGAGAGAGAACAAGGAGAGAGAAGGTGATGAGAGACAACCAGGAGATAGAATGTGATGAGAGACAACAAGGAGAGAGAAGGTGATGAGAGACAACAAGGAGAGAGAAGGTGATGAGAGACAACAGGGAGAGAAAAGGTGATGAGAAACATCAAGAAGAGATAAGGTGATGAGAGACAACAAGGAGAGAGAAGGTGATGAGAGACAACAAGGAGAGAGAAGGTGATGAGAGACAACAAGGAGAGAGAAGGTGATGAGAGACAACAAGGAGAGAGAAGGTGATGAGAGACAACAAGGAAAGAGAAGGTAATGAGAGGCAAGGCATGAGAAGGTGAAGTGAGACAACAAGGAAAGAGAAGGTGATGAGAGACAACAAGGAAAGAGAAGGTAATGAGAGAGAACAAGGAGAGAGAAGGTGATGAGAGACAACAAGGAAAGAGAAAGTGATGAGAGAGAACAAGGAGATAGAAGGTGGTGAGAGACAACAAGGAGAGAGAAGGTGGTGAGAAACAACAAGGAGAGAGAAGGTGGTGAGAGACAACAAGGAGAGAGAATGTAATGAGAGACAACAAGGAGAGAGAAGGTGATGAGAGACAACAAGGAAAGAGAAGGTGATGAGAGACAACAAGGAAAGAGAAGGTAATGAGAGAGAACAAGGAGAGAGGTGATGAGAGACAACAAGGAAAGAGAAAGTAACGAGAGAGAACAAGGAGATAGAAGGTGATGAGAGACAACAAGGAGAGAGAAGGTGATGAGAGACAACAAGGAGAGAGAAGGTGATGAGAGACAACAAGGAGAGAGAAGGTGATGAGAGACAAGGCATGAGAAGGTGAAGTGAGACAATGAGAAAAGAGAAAACAAGGAGAGAGAAGGTGATGAGAGAGAACAGGGAGAGAGAAGGTGATGAGAGAGAACAAGGAGAGAGAAGGTGATGAGAGACAACAAGGAGAGAGAAAGTGATGAGAGAGAACAAGGAGATAGAAGGTAATGAGAGAGAACAAGGAGAGAGAAGGTGATGAGAGACAACAGGGAAAGAGAAGGTGATGAGAGACAACAAGGAAAGAGAAGGTAATGAGAGACAAGGCATGAGAAGGTGAAGTGAGACAATGAGAAAAGAGAAAACAAGGAGAGAGAAGGTGATGAGAGACAACAAGGAGAGAGAAGGTGATGAGAGAGAACAAGGAGAGAGAAGGTGATGAGAGACAACAAGGAGAGAGAAGGTGATGAGAGACAACAAGGAAAGAGAAGGTAATGAGAGGCAAGGCATGAGAAGGTGAAGTGAGACAACAAGGAAAGAGAAGGTGATGAGAGACAACAAGGAAAGAGAAGGTAATGAGAGAGAACAAGGAGAGAGAAGGTGATGAGAGACAACAAGGAAAGAGAAAGTGATGAGAGAGAACAAGGAGATAGAAGGTGGTGAGAGACAACAAGGAGAGAGAAGGTGGTGAGAGACAACAAGGAGAGAGAAGGTGGTGAGAGACAAGGAGAGAGAATGTAATGAGAGACAACAAGGAGAGAGAAGGTGATGAGAGACAACAAGGAAAGAGAAGGTAATGAGAGACAAGGCATGAGAAGGTGAAGTGAGACAATGAGAAAAGAGAAAACAAGGAGAGAGAAGGTGATGAGAGAGAACAGGAGAGAGAAGGTGATGAGAGAGAACAAGGAGAGAGAAGGTGATGAGAGAGAACAGGGAGAGAGAAGGTGATGAGAGACAACACGGAGAGAGAAGGTGATGAGAGACAATAAGGAGAGAGAAGATGATGAGAGACAACAAGGAGAGAGAAGGTGATGAGAGACAACAAGGAGAGAGAAGGTGATGAGAGACAACAAGGAGAGAGAAGGTGATGAGAGACAACAAGGAAAGAGAAGGTGGTGAGAGACAACAAAGAGAGAGAAGGTAATGAGAGACAACAAGGAGAGAGAAGGTGATGAGAGACAACAGGGAGAGAGAAGGTGATGAGAGACAACAAGGAGATAGAATGTGATGAGAGACAACAAGGAGAGAGAAGGTGATGAGAGACAACCAGGAGATAGAAGGTGATGAGAGACAACAGGAGAGAGAAGGTGATGAGAGAGAACAAGGAGAGAGAAGGTGATGAGAGACAACAAGGAGAGAGAAGGTGGTGAGAGACAACAAGGAGAGAGAAGGTAATGAGAGACAACAAGGAGAGAGAAGGTGATGAGAGACAACCAGGAGATAGAAGGTGATGAGAGACAACAGGGAGAGAGAAGGTGATGAGAGACAACAAGGAGAGAGAAGGTGATGAGAGAAAACAAGGAAAGAAGTGATGAGAGACAACAAGGAGAGAGAAGGTGATGAGAGACAACAAGGATAGAGAAGGTGATGAGAGAGAACAAGGAGAGAAAAGGTGATGAGAGAGAACAAGGAGAGAAAAGGTGATGAGAGACAACAAGGAAAGAAGTGATGAGAGACAAAAAGGAGAGAGAAGGTGATGAGAGACAACAAGGAGAGAGAAGGTGATGAGAGATAACAAGGAGAGAGAAGGTGATGAGAGAGAACAAAGAGAGATAAGGTGATGAGAGACAACACAGAGAGAGAAGGTGATGAGAGACAACAAGAAGAGAGAAGGTGATGAGAGACAACAAGGAGAGAGAATGTGATGAGAGACAACAAGGAGAGAGAAGGTGATGAGAGACAACAGGAGAGAGAAGGTGATGAGAGACAACAAGGAAAGAGAAGGTGATGAGAGACAACAGGGAGAGAGAAGGTGATGAGAGACAACAAGGAAAGAGAAGGTGATGAGAGACAACAAGAAGAGAGAAGGTGATGAGAGACAACAAGAAGAGAGAAGGTGATGAGAGACAACAAGGAGAGAGAAGGTGATGAGAGACAACAAGGAGAGAAATGGTGATGAGAGGCAACAGGGAGAGAGAAGGTGATGAGAGACAACAAGGAGAGAGAAGGTGATGAGAGACAACAAGGAAAGAGAAGGTAATGAGAGAGAACAAGGAGAGAGAAGGTAATGAGAGACAACAAGGAGAGAGAAGGTGATGAGAGACAAGAGAGAAGGTGATGAGAGAGAACAAGGAGAGAGAAGGTGATGAGAGACAACCAGGAGATAGAATGTGATGAGAGACAACAAGGAGAGAGAAGGTGATGAGAGACAACAAGGAGAGAGAAGGTGATGAGAGACAACAGGGAGAGAGAAGGTGATGAGAAACAACAAGAAGAGATAAGGTGATGAGAGACAACAAGGAGAGAGAAGGTGATGAGAGACAACAAGGAGAGAGAAGGTGATGAGAGACAACAAGGAGAGAGAAGTTGATGAGAGACTAGGTGATGAATGACACTGAAGTGACAGAAAGTGATGGAGAAATTGAGGAGAGAGAAAGTGATAGAAACATTGAGGAGAGAGAAAGTGATGGAGACATTGAAGTGACAGAAAGTGATGGAGAAATTGAGGAGAGAGAAAGTGATAGAAACATTGAGGAGAGAGAAAGTGATGGAGACATTGAAGTGACAGAAAGTGATGGAGAAATTGAGGAGAGAGAAAGTGATAGAAACATTGAGGAGAGAGAAAGTGATAGAAACATCGAGGAGACAGAAAGTGATGGAGACATTGAAGTGACAGAAAGTGATGGAGACATTATGGAGACAGAAAGTGATGGAGACATTGAGGAGACAGAAAGTGATGGAGACATTGAAGTGACAGAAAGTGATGGAGACATTATGGAGACAGAAAGTGATGGAGACATTGAGGAGACAGATAGTGATGGAGACATTGAAGTGACAGAAAGTGATGGAGACATTATGGAGACAGAAAGTGATGGAGACATTGAGGAGACAGAAAGTGATGGAGACACTGAAGTGACAGAAAATGATGGAGACATTGAAGTGACAAAAAGTGATGGAGACAGAAAGAGTGAAAGGGCAAAAGAAAAATGTTGGAGACAGAAAAAATAAAGATATAGGAGGAGCATTAGTTGGAATGGGATAGGTGGAAGGAGATGGTGATAGATGGAAGAATGAGATGGTGAGAGATGGAATGAGATGGGGAGAGATGGAAGAATGAGATGGTGAGAGATGGAAGGAGATGGGGAGAGATGGAAGGAGATGGGGAGAGATGGAAGGAGATGGAGAGAGATGGAAGAAGATGATGAAAAAACATGGAAGAAGGAAATGGAGAAAGATGAAGGAAGGAGATGGAGAGAGAGAGATGGAAGAAGGAGATGGAGAAAGAAGGAGATGGGGAGAGATGGCAGAAAGTGATGGGAGAGATGGAAGAAGGAGATGGGGAAAGATGGCAAAAGGAGATTAAGAAAGATGGAAGAAGGAGATGGGGAGAGATGGAAGAAGGAGATGGGGAGAGATGGCAGAAGGAGATGGGGAGAGATGGCAGAAGGAAATGGGGAGAGATGGCATAAGGAGATGGGGAGAGATGGCAAAAGGAGATAAAGAAAGATAGAAGAAATAGATAGGGAGAGATGGCAGAAGGAGATGGTGAGAGATGGAAGAAGGAGATGGGGAGAGATTGAAGGAGATGGGGAGATATGGCAGAAGGAGATGGGAGAGATGGCAGAAGGAGATGAAGAAAGATAGAAGAAGGAGATAGCGAATGATGGAAGAAGAAGATTGAGAGAGATGGCAGTAGGAGAAAGATAGAAGAAAGAGATGGAGAAAGACGGAAAAAGGAGACGGGGAGAGATGAAAGGAGATGGGGAAAGATAGTAGAAGGAGATGGAGAGAGATGGAAGAAGGAGATGGAGAGAGATGGAAGAAGGAGATGGAGAAAGATGGAAGAAGGAGATGGGGAGAGATGGAAGAAGGAGATAGGGAGAGATGACAGAAGGAGAAAGATAGAAGGAGATGGAGAAAGATGGAAGAAGGAGATGGGGAGAGATGAAAGGAGATGGGGAAAGATAGTAGAAGGAGATGGGGAGAGATGGAAGAAGGAGATGGAGAGAGATGGAAGAAGGAGATGGAGAAAGATGGAAGAAGGGGAGAGATGGAAGAAGGAGATGGGAAAAGATAGAAGGAGATGGAGAAAGAAGGAAGAAGGAGATGTGGAAAGATAGAAGAAGGAGATAGAGAAAGATGGAAGAAGAAGATGGGGAGAGCTGGAAGAAGGAGATGGGGAGAGATGGAAGAATGAGATGGGGAGACATGGAAGAAGGAGATGGGGAGAGATGGAAGAAGGAGATGGGGGAGAGATGGAAGAAGTCAATGGGGAAAGATGGAAGAAGGAGATGGGGAGAGATGAAAGAAGGAGATGGGGAGAGATGGAAGAAGTAAATGGGGAAAGATGGAAGAAAGAGATAGGGAAAGATGGAATAAGGAGATGGAGAAAGATGGAAGAAGGAGATGGGGAGAGATGGAAGAAGTAAATGGGGAAAGATGGAAGAAAGAGATGGGGAAAGATGGAAGAAGGAGATGGAGAAACATGGAAGAAGGAGATGGAAGAAAATGATGGAGAAAGATGGAATAATGAGGAAGAAGGAGATGGAGAGAGATGGAAGAAGGAGATGGAGAAAAATGGAAAAAGGAGATGGAGAGAGATGGAAGAAGGAGATGGAGAGAGATGGAAGAAGGAGATGGAGAGAGATTGAAGAAGGAGCTGGAGAAAGATGGAAGAAGAAGATGGAGAGAGATTGAAGAAGGAGCTGGAGAAAGATGGAAGAAGGAGATGGAGAAAGATGGAAGAAAGAGATGAAGAAAGATGGAAGAAGGAGATAGACGGAAGCAGGAGATGGAGAGAGATGGAAAAAAGAGATGGAAGAAGGAGATGGAGAGAGATGGAAGAAGGAGATGGAGAAAGATTGAAGAAGGAGCTGGAGAAAGATGGAAGAAGGAGATGGAGAGAGATGGAAGAAGGAGATGGAGAGAGATGGAAGAAGGAGATGGAGAGAGATGGAAGAAGGAGATGGAGAAAGATGGAAGAAGGAGATGGAGAGAGATGGAAGAAGGAGATGGAGAAAGCTGGAAGAAGGAGATGGAGAGAGATGGAAAAAGGAGATGGAGAGAGATGAAGGAGATGGAGAAAGATGGAAGAAGGAGATGGAGAGAGATGGAAGAAGGAGATGGAGAAAGATGGAAGAAGGAGATGGAGAGAGATGGAAGAAGGAGATGGAGAAAGATGGAAGAAAGAGATGAAGAAAGATGGAAGAAGGAGATAGACGGAAGAAGGAGATGGAGAGAGATGGAAGAAGGAGATGGAGAGAGATGGAAGAAGGAGATGGAGAAAGATAGAAGGAGATGGAGAGAGATGGAAGAAGGAGGTGGAGAAATATAGAAGGAGATGGAGAGAGATGGAAGAAGGAGATGGAGAAAGATAGAAGGAGATGGAGAGAGATGGAAGAAGGAGATGAAGAAAGATAGAAGGAGATGGAGAGAGATGGAAGAAGGAGATGAAGAAAGATAGAAGGAGATGGAGAGAGATGGAAGAAGCAGATGGAGAGAGATGGAAGAAGGAGATGGAGAAAGATAGAAGGAAATGGAGAGAGATGGAAGAAGGAGATGGAGAAAGATAGAAGGAGATGGAGAGAGATGGAAGAAGGAGATGGAGAAAGATAGAAGGAGATGGAGAGAGATGGAAGAAGGAGATGGAGAAAGATAGAAGGAGATGGAGAGAGATGGAAGAAGGAGATGGAGAAAGATAGAAGGAGATGGAGAGAGGTGGAAGAAGGAGATGGAGAAAGATAGAAGGAGATGGGGAGAGATGACAGAAGGAGATGGGGAAAGATGGCAGAAGGAGATAGGGGAGATGGCAGAAGGAGATGGGGAAAGAAAAACACAGATAGTGGTCTATTAAATGGGGTCACAGACATAACTACCAAAAACTGAGAGGCAACAATGACGTAGACAAATATGGCAATAGAGATAGTGAAATGGAATGAGAGGAAATACAAGCAATAAATTACAGATAATAGAGAGAGAGACTAGTTTGACTTGGCATTAACGGTGACGCTGAACTAACTATAGATACGATAATTGTTGACAACAAACTAAGACAAGGATGACTAGTGAAGACACAGACGCCTTTAAAGAGCATTAGTGAGTCTGCTGTGTGCGTTGTGATAAGTCTGGTCTGATAACCACAGATGTTGATATCTACCAATGCCGGCTCTAGAACGTCACCTGTCTGGTTATCACACCAGGTGGGGCTGCTGTTGTGAATGTGAAGTATCATTCCAGGTAAGGGCTTAGTTGTGCAGGTAAAAGTAAAGCATGTGGGAGGCTAGTGGAGATAGTAAAGTGTTTGATGTAGGCAAAGCTTGAGTTAACAGACGGCCATGCTTAGACCATGTTAACATGTCTGTGTGCATTAGTGTGGCTGTGTGGCTAAACTATACCTGGATAATGTCGTTACACTCAAATATGTGACTTTAAAACATATTCAAATGGGGTAGAGAGAGTCAGTGGCCGAATCGATAACTTGTCTGGCTCAAAAGCTGGAGAATGTGGGTTTGAATCTCAGTAATGCCAAACATTGTTTCTTTCTTTCTGTTTGATCAACAAACTAGTAAAAGCATCGTACCTCGTGTGTCCTTGGAACGACGTTACATAGGCTAAATACATTGTGTTGTAGTTTGTAGTAAAACTGGGATATTTTGCGCATTTCAGCCCAACACATCCGACATCAACATGTTATTTCTGAGTACTGGGTTGTCTTCCCTACTCGCTTGGCCAGACTTAGACATGTTAGTCTGTTTCTGGAGGCACTGAGAAGAGATGGAGTTGGATCTGAATGGTTGACCAACCCTGGTTCAAGCCATCAGCTGTGGGTCGCTGACAGCTCTGAGATGAGGTGCCTTTGCCTCCAAATTGTTTCTATTGGGGGTGAACTAAACACTCGGACTATACCAATTTACGGTGCTAGACTCGTCAATTAACTAAGGTGACATCTGAACAGTATCCTGTCGGTGTGTGTTTTCCTAGTTGTACTGTCGGAATATACAAGTAAACTCAACTTTCCACACGCAGAGAGAGAGAGACTGAGAAATAAAGACATAAGCCCTGGACTACCTGGAGAAAGAAGAAAATGAGAAACGTGTTCATGCCCATCTACCTGACATTATCTTACCTGTGCATTGTGTGCCTTCGTTGTTGCCCTGGTAACCGGCGTCACACACACACTCCCCCTTGGGGTCATCAAACCAAACCCCATCGTTCCTGCACAGGTAGGACAGTGGTGACTTCTGGGAAGCATTCTCCACACATACACCTTTCTTGTCCACCACTGAGTAGATCTTGTCCCCAGTTGGAGTCTCGTCAAAGAAGGCGAAGTTGCGCGTGATGTTGGGACACGTCATGTAGTAAACTCTCACTCGCACCAGCGTCACACAGGCGCCCTCGTCCTGGATTGCGAAGTAAACTCCACGAGCTTGAGGCGACAGCGCCACCTGACGGGTCTCCTGATTGAACTCCTTCTCGCTGTAGTCCTGCAACAGTTCCAGACATCAAGATGTGACATCAAGAAGTATCATCTGGGGTCTACAACAAAATAGGAGCTTCTCGTTCAAGTCTACCACAAGTGCTACCTAAACAACAACACAAGAACTGTAGTGTGGAACTACGACATCCGTGCACTACCGAGAGTAGAGATTGAGTGCTACACGACAAGCACAGCATACCACTAAGGTGAAGGTCATAGCGCAGCTGACAGATCCTAGGAGACATGACAAGATAGCGCAGCTGACAGAGCCTAGGAGACATGACAAGATAGTGTAGGTGACAGAGCCTAGAAGACATGACAAGATAGTGTAGCTGGCAGAGTCTAGAAGACATGACAAGATAGTGTAGCTGACAGAGTCTAGGAGACATTACAAGATAGTGTAGCTGACAGAGCCTAGGAGACATGACAAGATAGTGTAGCTAACAGAGTCTAGGAGACATGACAAGATAGTGCAGGTGACAGAGCCTAGGAGACATGACAAGATAGTGCAGGTGACAGAGCCCAGAAGACATGACAAGATAGTGTAGGTGACAGAGCCTAGGAGACATGACAAGATAGTGTAGCTGACATAGTCTAGGAGACATGACAAGATAGTGTAGCTGACATAGTCTAGGAGACATTGCAAGATAGTGTAGCTGACAAAGCTTAGGACACATGACAAGATAGTGTAGCTGATAGAGCCCAGGAGACATGACAAGATAGTGTAGCTAACAGAGCCTGGGAGACATGACAAGATAGTGTAGCTAACAGAGCCTGGGAGACATGACAAGATAGTGTAGCTGACAGAGCCTAGGATACATGACAAGATAGTGTAAGCTGACAGAGCCTAGGAGACATGACAAGACAATGTAGCTGACAGAGCCTATGAGACATGACACGATAGTGTAGCTGACAGAGCCTAGGAGACATGACAAGATAGTGTAGCTGACAGAGCCTAGGAGACATGACAAGATAGTGTAGCTGACAGAGCCTAGGCGACATGACAACATAGTGTAGCTGACAGAGCCTAGGAGACATGACACGATAGTGTAGCTGACAGAGCCTAGGAGACATGACACGATAGTGTAGCTGACAGAGCCTAGGAGACATGACAAGATAGTGTAGCTGACAGAGCCTAGGAGACATGACACGATAGTGTAGCTGACAGAGCCTAGGAGACATGACACGATAGTGTAGCTGACAGAGCCTAGGAGACATGACAAGATAGTGTAGCTGACAGAGCCTAGGAGACATGACAAGTTAGTGTAGCTGACAGAGTCTAGGAGACATGACAAGATAGTGTAGCTGACAGAGCCTAGGAGACATGACAAGATAGTGTAGCTGACAAAGCCTAGGAGACATGACAAGATAGTGTAGCTGTTACTACTCATGGTGTCTCATGGACTACAAGACTACTCAACTTGAGTGATTACAATCATTCTACGTATGTAACAAGATTTTACGCCCATGCAACTCTATATAGCTGACACTATTAGTTCTTCATACAACGCTATAGAGCTACCATTATTAGTTCATACAACTCTATATAGGCACAACTATTAGTTCTCCATACAACGCTATACAGCTACCACTTTTAGTTCTCCGTGCAACTCTATATAGGTACCACTTTTAGTTCTCCATGCAACTCTATATAGGTACCACTTTTAGTTCTCCATGCAACTCGATATAGGTACCACTTTTAGTTCTCCATGCAACTCTATATAGGTACCACTTTTAGTTCTCCATGCAACTCTATATAGGTACCACTTTTAGTTCTCCATGCAACTCTATATAGGTACCACTTTTAGTTCTCCATGCAACTCTATATAGGTACCACTTTTAGTTCTCCAGGCAACTCGATATAGGTACCACTTTCAGTTCTCCATGCAACTCTATATAGGTACCACTTTTAGTTCTCCATGCAACTCTATATAGGTACCACTTTTAGTTCTCCATGCAACTCTATATAGGTACCACTTTTAGTTTTCCATGCAACTCTATATAGGTACCACTTTTAGTTCTCCATGCAACTCTATATAGGTACCACTTTTAGTTCTCCATGCAACTCTATATAGGTACCACTTTTAGTTCTCCATGCAACTCTATATAGGTACCACTTTTAGTTCTCCATGCAACTCTATATAGGTACCACTTTTAGTTCTCCATGCAACTCTATAAAACCCTGCTATTTTAATGCCTGTTTGCCCTCCCAAGGTTACGGCCAGTATTATGTACAATTTAGCCGAGTTGACATCTTCCTCCTATGCTCTTCCTTCCTCTCTACGACCACCAACATAACTGTGAAATTACCCCATATTTTATATTGGCGTGTCAGCCACGGCGTGGGTTTAGAAGAAAATTCAGGGGGGACACACATATAAAAGTAGTGATCATGTGACCAGCTCATCGAGTGCTTATCTTGTTGTACTTACCCCTCCATATACGAGTACTGACCATGCGACCAGCTCATTCTGTGTCATGATGGTGTTCTTACCCCTCCGTATACGAGTACAGACCATGCGACCAGCTCATTTTGTGTCATGATGTTGTTCTTACCCCACCATATACGAGTACTGACCATGCGACCAGCTCATTCTGTGTCATGATGGTGTTCTTACCCCCTCCGTATACGAGTACTGACCATGCGATTAGCTCACCCTGTGTCATGATGTTGTTCTTATCCCACCATATACGAGTATTGGCCATGCGACCAGCTCATCCTGTGTCATGATGTTGTTCTTACCCCACCATATACGAGTACTGACCATACGATTAGCTCACCCTGTGTCATGATGTTGTCCTTACCCCACCATATACGAGTATTGACCATGCGACCAGCTCATCCTGTGTCATGATGTTATTCCTACCCCACCAACATGAAACAAGACAAAGATTCAAGTTGGCATGATGTTATTCCTACCCCACCAACATGAAACAAGACAAAGATTCAAGTTGGCATGATGTTATTCCTACCCCACCAACATGAAACAAGACAAAAGATTCAAGTTGGCATGATCACAAGACTTGAAAGCAAGAGGAGAAGTACGGAGTAGAAGTAGAGCGTGTGTGATCTAAAAGTTTGTTATAGGACCTACCACGAAGAGCTTGTCTGCAGCAATCTTGTCCACTTTGGAGTAGGAAATTGCGTCCCAGGACGGTCTCATGGCGTTAGCAAAGTCAGAGCTGGCCTCGAAGAAGTAGAGGTTGAATGTCTCTTTACATTGTTGCAGGTTGGAGGAATCGATCATCTTGGAGCACTGTCTCATGGTGAACCTATCGTACACAGGTGATGATGCTGATGTTAGTGTCGTGTATACGATCTAGTCTAGTACGTCATGAACTGAACTACAACATTACAAAATAATGGGCTTGTGTTGTGTGAAAGATCTAGACTAGCAAGTGATGAACTGAACTACAACATTACAAAATAATGGGCTTGTGTTGTGTGAAAGATCTAGAATAGCATGTGATGAACTGAACTACAACATTACAAAATAATGGGCTTGTGTTGTGTGAAATATCTAGACTAGTATGTGATGAACTGAACTACAACATTACAAAATAATGGGCTTGTGTTGTGTGAAAGATCTAGACTAGTATGTGATGAACTGAACTACAACATTACAAAATAATGGGCTCGCGTTGTCAGGACAATAAATATGTGACCAGTATGTGATGAACTAAACTACAACATTACCAAGTAATGGGCTGGCATCATCAGGACAATAAGTATGTGACCAGTATGTGATGAACTAAACTACAACATTACCAAGTAATGGGCTCGTGTCGTCAGGACAATAAGTATGTGACCAGTATGTGATGAACTAAACTACATTACCAAGTAATGGGCTCGTGTCGTCAGGACAATAAATATGTGACCAGTATGTGATGAACTAAACTACAACATTACCAAGTAATGGGCTGGCATCATCAGGACAATAAGTATGTGACCAGTATGTGATGAACTAAACTACAACATTACCAAGTAATGGGCTCGTGTCGTCAGGACAATAAGTATGTGACCAGTATGTGATGAACTAAACTACATTACCAAGTAATGGGCTCGTGTCGTCAGGACAATAAGTATATGACCAGTATGTGATGAACTAAACTACAACATTACCAAGTAATGGGCTCGTGTCGTCAGGACAATAAGTATGTGACCAGTATGTGATGAACTAAACTACAACATTACCAAGTAATGGGCTCGTGTCGTCAGGACAATAAGTATGTGACCAGTATGTGATGAACTAAACTACAACATTACCAAGTAATGGGCTCGTGTCGTCAGGACAATAAGTATGTGACCAGTATGTGATGTGCTAAACTACAACATTACCAATTAATGGTCTCGTAACTTGTGGGCGATCTATATAGACTAGTAGGTCATTAACTAAAAAGCAACACAACCAAGTCCGCTCGAAATCTGAAGATGTATGTGGAAGACGGTGCTGGTGATGATATTTGTCACAGACCAACAACACTACGAGTGTTGTGGTCAGTATTAAGCCAGGTCGCAGCACTTTCAGGAAAATCCTGTACCCATTTCAGTACATATATGGATAAAGAGATAAACAATGGCTGAAAGAAGGAGTTAATGATGGGGATAAATAATGGGAGCTATGACAACGAAGCCACTATATCCGGCACAAAGTGCCACTACTCACGTGAGGTCTATATGCAGGGAGTTGGCCCCTGCCTTGTCGATGTACGGCAGTCGCAGCCAGTTGTCCACGTTGGAAGTCTTTACGTAGCAAGAGGAGTAGGTCCTCAGTGGCTCGGAGAAACCCTCTTTGTTGACCGTGGCTTCCATCCACTGTGGAAGACAAAGAAATGTTGACAATGGGACATCAGCCACGAACACAAGGAACACAGACACAGCTTCATGTTGAGAGTGGGATAATATTCACGAAGACATGAAACACAGACACGGCTTCATGTTGACAATGGGACAGTAGTCACGAAGACATGAAACACAGACACGGCTTCATGTTGGCAATGGGACAGTAGTCACGATGACATACAACACAGACACGGCTTCATGTTGACAATGGGACAGTAGTCACGAAGACATGAAACACAGACACGGATTCATGTTGACAATGGGACAGTAGTCACGATGACATACAACACAGACACGGCTTCATGTTGACAATGGGACAGTAGTCACGAAGACATGAAACACAGACACGGATTCAAGAAAACATTCGATCAATACGACTATTGAATACGACCAATATGACTATACGAAGTTCATGGTCCACCAACACGTGACACAAACTTGTTGCACGTGATACCTGCCTCCGTGCTTGCCTGCCTGTCTACTTGCCTACCTACCAACCCAACTATATCCCTGTCTGCCTACCTACCTACCTATCTGGCTGTCAGCCTAACTGCTAGTCTGCCAGCCTTCCAGCCAACATATATACCAGCCTCCTACCTATCTACCTAACTACTGACCTGCTTATCTACCTACTTACCTAACCATTAATCAAACCATTCATGCACACACACACATACACACATACAAAACACATGTCAGGAAAGACAGAGAACATGACTAGTACCTTTCACAAATTTCTAAATGTCGTGGAAGTTAAATGACATGCTAATTTGGTTTTGTCTGTCTCTTCCTCCCCCATCCTCTCTCTCTCTCTCCCTCTCTCTCTCTCTCTCTCTCTCTCTCTCTCTCCACGGCCTGTGTCAAGACCCTTATTCCTCCGATCTCTTGGGTATGTCAAGACCCTTATTCCTCAGATCTTTTGTATGTGTCAAGACCCTTGTTCCTCAGATATCTTGGATGTGTCAAGACCCTTGTTCCTCAGATATCTTGGATGTGTCAAGACCCTTGTTCCTCAGATATCTTGGATGTGTCAAGACCCTTGTTCCTCAGATATCTTGGATGTGTCAAGACCCTTGTTCCTCAGATCTATTGGGTGTGTCAAGACCCTTGTTCCTCAGATCACTTGGGTGTGTCAAGACCCTTGTTCCTCAGATCACTTGGGTGTGTCAAGACCCTTGTTCCTCAGATCTTTTGGGTATGTCAAGACTCTTGTTCCTCAGATCTCTTGGGTATGTCAAGACCCTTGTTCCTCAGATCACTTAATCCTGCCTGAAGACACTTGTTCCAAAAATGTGTTGAGTGTCTGAAGACCCTTGTTCCTCAGATATCGTGTCCTTTCTGAAGACACTTGTTTCACAGATCTGTTGGGTGTCTGAAGATCCTAATTCCTCAAATCTCGTGGGTATGTGAAGACCCTTGTTGAGGACATCTCAAGTATAATTTTAAAACTCTTGTTGCAGAGATCTCGTGTATAATTTGAAAACCCTTGTTGGGGGGGACTGGTTGGTATCGAAGCAAGACGTCGATCTCGAGACAGAGAGGTTTGTGGGTTCAAAACCCGGCTGCACCAGTTTGGATTGTTATTTATGATTTCTCTCTGCAGCAACCACCCCTGGTCTAAGCAGCGAGGCCCGGCTTGAATTGTCAATTGCTCACTGACGGAAAAAATATGAGTATCTCCGAAGACGGAGTTATCGTTATCTGCCTGTGCGGAGAGGGGCACCTGTGTACATGGCTGACAGAGAAAAACAGATTAACACGCAAAATCCAGTCCCTAGTCTCTAGAGACTTCGTCAGAGGTAAAAGCTAGCGAAAGCACAAAAAAAGATCTTGTTGCAGAGATGTCATGTACTATTTGAAGACCCTTATTGCAGAGATCTCATGTGTAATTTGAAAACCCTTGCTGCAGAGATCTCATGTGTAATTTGAAAACCCCTGCTGCAGAGATCTCATGTATAATTTGATGACCCTTGTTGTAGGGATCTCATGTATAATTTGAAGACCTTTGTTGCAGAGATCTCATGTGTAATTTGAAGACCCTTGCTGCAGAGATCGCATGTGTAATTTGAAGACCCTTGTTGCAGAGATCTCATGTGTAATTTGAAGACCCTTGCTGTAGAGATCCCATGTGTAATTTGAAGACACTTGTTGCAGAGATCTCATGTGTAATTTGAAGACCCTTGCTGTAGAGATCTCATGTGTAATTTGACGACACTTGTTGTAGAGATCTCATGTGTAATTTGAAGACCCTTTTTGTGGAGATCTCATGTATAATTTGAAGACCCTTGCTCTAACTAATTTCAACTTGTATCCCGTAACGTTTCCTCACAAATGTACCCCTCACACCAATATTTCCTCAGCCCTCCCACGCACACACACACATTCTCTCCCTCTCACACAGTCATATCTCCCACAACCGTCTCTCCCACTCAGCTATTCCTGCTACAGTATTTATTTCACAGAGACCCTAGCAGTGTCTAGGCGAGCAATCTGGGTCCACGCCCCGAGGAGAGTCACAGGGCCAGCCAGTATAATTGCTGCGAGGGCTAGATCTCTAGCTCATCCATCATGGCGCTTCAAGAGCCCTCACTGTTGCTAAAGAAGCTGGAAAGACAATCACTCCGAGATGCGTGGATCTCACACAACTTTCTTCTCAAACCATCCAGTTACTTAAATCTTGGTAACTGTGTGCGTATGACGACCCTAACAACAACATGGACCGTTGTGTTCGCTCTCAAGACATCCCCCCACCCCCCACAGGAGTAAGTATATGTATTATTGTATTATTTTTTTTATCCCCGCTACCTCGTGAAGTATTTTTATTTCTTTGTTTATTTGTTCAATCCAGTTTTCTCCCACCGCCTGAAGGTGGATTCTTTCTTATGCTCTCTCATTTGTTCCGTCAACGATTCGACAAAGATAAATAAAGTAACAACAGATACAATTGTTTTCCACGTGATAAGGCAAAAAGATGAAAAGACAACGAGCCGTCAATAAGCTTTCCGAGAACACCAGATCCAATGGCTGATCACGAAAAAGATGGATTTACGGAATATTTGAAACACTAGAACACATAACAACAGGAGAGGCCAACAGAAGAGCAAAAGATGGATTGAAGGAATATTAGAAACACTAGGAAACATAACAGTAGCAGAGGGCAACAGAAGAGAAAAAGACCACAAATTATATCTCCCCTCGACGCTGAAAGGCAATGAGGAATGAAAGAAGAATAGTAATATGGCTTGCTGACAGGAGCCTAGCTACACTCTAAATGACACATTAACTCAGTCCTCACCACATACAAAATGACACATTAACTCCGCTCTCGCCACATACTAAATGACACATTAACTCAGCCCTCACCACATACTAAATGACACATTAACTCAGTCCTCACCACATACAAAATGACACATTAACTCCGCTCTCGCCACATACTAAATGACACATTAACTCAGCCCTCACACATACTAAATGACACATTAACTCAGTCCTCGCCACATACTAAATGACACATTAACTCCGCCCTCGCCACATACTAAATGACACATAAACTCAGCCCTCACCACATACTAAATGACACATGAACTCAGCCCTCACCACATACTAAATGACACATTAACTCCGCTCTCGCCACATACTAAATGACACATTAACTCAGCCCTCACCACATACTAAATGACACATTAACTCAGTCCTCACCACATACTAAATGACACATTAACTCCGCCCTCGCCACATACTAAATGACACATAAACTCAGCCCTCACCACATACTAAATGACACATTAACTCAGCCCTCACCACATACTAAATGACACATTAACTCCGCCCTCACCACATACTAAATAACAAATTAACTCCGCCCTCACCACATACTAAATAACATATTAACTCCGCCCTCATCACATACTGAATGACACACACCCTAGCACACGCCCTTCCCGTAGTATAGATAATGTACAAAAACACAGCCTTGGTTCAATTTATACTCGTCATCATGTGCCATAACGGTTGGCGTAGGCGATCACGTCCTTCCACAATTCTCTACCAACAGGACCTCATATTATTTAAGTTGTTGACAGATTGCCATGCCGCAACACTAAGCTAACTAGTATCTTCCCTCATTGTCGTTTGAATCTGTTTTTCCCTGTCTCATGCCAGTTGTAAACAAGTATTTCAACTTTCATCCTCCCATGGTGTGACCAACAAACGTCGATCTTTTCTCACTGACGTTTCTTAGGAGCTCACTTTTTTGTGTTGGCCTCTTTGAGAATTTCCTTGTTGTTTTTTAGCTGTCCAGGTAGCTTTCAGCATTCTTGTGAGAAATCCCATCTCCATGGCTTCTAATCGTCATTTCATTTGTTTATCTACTGTCCATGATTCGCTTTCATAGGTCAGAACTGACCTTTATAGCACCGATGAACTGATGCATGATAAACTGCCCTCACACAAACAACTCCATAGTAAGTAAGTCAAGTACCCCCGTCACGCCAAGTGGCGTATAGAGAAATATGGTATTAGTCACCCTATATTTTACAGACCTTCAGCACATGATTTTTGGGGTAATGTGGTCAGTATTACGCCCGTGCTGCTTTACTTTCCTAGAAAAAAATCCGGTACCCATTTAAGGCTGGGTGAACCCGGAACAACTCTTCAACATTTAATTCAGCCATTCAGCAGAGCCCACAGTCTGACCCTCACGCTCTCACACCCGGACTGCTAATAAACAGATGCTATCCGCTCTATAGTAATGGTTAATGAAGAGAAAAAGAAGAGAAGGAAATCATGTTACAGCTTATAGCGAAGACACGGGTCAGGACTGACAAGGTGTTCGGGTACAAGCACAAAGACAAGAACAACACGAAACTACAATGTAACACGAACAATAGCTTTAGTCAATTGCTGGTCTACTCATGACATCACCATTGAGTGCCGTCTCCACATCAAAGGTTGGCTACCATGGACCGTCATTCCGCAATGTCTCTTGCTTTGATGGTATAGTTTGTCATAAGCTGACTTGTGCATCATTTTGATGTTACTCGTCCATGTTAGTCTTGGTCTGCCTCTTTTACCTTGTATTTTCCCTTCCAATATTACTTTTAGTAGGCTGTTGTGTCTTTTACATGCCCCACAAATCTCATTTGTCTTGTTTAAATTGTATTTAGCAGTTCTCTTTTCATGTTTAGTTGTTTGAAGACAATCAAAGAGGATCCAACAGGCCAGCTATAGACTAACCTTTATACGGGCACCAGATACTGGTCGCCTTGCTCTACTGCTGATATATCACGCAAAAAAAACTGTGTCGTAAACAAAGGTAAAGTCCAAGTTTAATCACATTAATTATTTCCGCGAAAAGAGTGATCTCCACTGAGTTGACGTCGCAACAAAACTTACAGTGGTTCTCAAATATTACAAATTAATCTATATGTTCATGCAAGGGAGAGCTAGCTTGAGAGTTTTTGATTCCTGGTTTAGGGTTACGGTCGGTAAAAATCTGCCGCGCATGGACACTAATTTGTCAACAAGCTTTGTCAGAAACATAGAACATTACCGTGGCGTTGTTTCTCTTTACTCTAGAATTAGGGGTCTTCTAAAGACAGGTTAGAGAACCACTGAATAAATTACAATGTTACTTACGGGGACATTACTCTACAAACAACAGGTGACACAACTGAAATAAAGAGCCGAATTGCCAACAAGTCACACAACAACTGAAAAAAGAGCCGAATTGTCAACAAGTCACACAACAACTGAAATAAAGAGCCGAATTGCCAACAAGTCACACAACAACTGAAATAAAGAGCCGAATTGTCCACAACAAGTCACACAACAACTGAAATAAAGACCCGAATTGCCAACAGCTAGTCACACAACAACTGAAATAAAGAGCCGAATTGCCAACAACAAGTCACACAACAACTGAAATAAAGACCCGAATTGCCAACAAGTCACACAACAACTGAAATAAAGACCAAAATTGCCAAAAGCAAGTCAAACAACAACTGAAATAAAGACCCGAATTGCCAACAGCTAGTCACACAACTGAAATAAAGAGCCGAATTGCCAACAGCAAGTCACACAACAACTGAAATAAAGAGCCGAATTGCCAACAGCAAGTCAAACAACAACTGAAATAAAGAGCCGAATTGCCAAAAGCAAGTCAAACAACAACTGAAATAAAGACCCGAATTGCCAACAACAAGTCAAACAACAACTGAAATAAAGACCCGAATTGCCAAACGCAAGTCAAACAACAACTGAAATAAAGACCAGAATTGCCAAACGCAAGTCAAACAACAACTGAAATAAAGACCCGAATTGCCAACGCAAGTCACACAACTGAAATAATGACCCGAATTGCCAACAACAGGTGACACAACAACTGAAATAAAGACCCGAATTGCCAACAGCAAGTCACACAACTGAAATAAAGACCCGAATTGCCAACAGCTAGTCACACAACTGAAATAAAGACCCGAATTGCCAACAGCAAGTCACACAACTGAAATAAAGACCAAAATTGCCAAAAGCAAGTCAAACAACAACTGAAATAAAGACCCGAATTGCCAACAGCTAGTCACACAACTGAAATAAAGACCCGAATTGCCAACAGCAAGTCACACAACTGAAATAAAGAGCCGAATTGCCAACAGCAAGTCACACAACTGAAATAAAGACCCGAATCGCCAACAGCAAGTCACACAACTGAAATAAATACCCGAATTGCCAACAGCTAGTCACACAACTGAAATAAAGACCCGAAGTGCCAACAGCAAGTCACACAACTGAAATAAAAAGAGAGCGCAGCTACGGGCCTCAGAAACAACCAAGAACTAAAATAGGTTGTGGCTGATCGTCAAACATGGACAACTGTGACTTCTGTCCCATGTGACGTATTCGGCCCAAAAGGACAATCAATTAATTGGAACAGATAATCATGTCAATGCTTCAACCAAAGCTTTGCCTTATTGCCAAACACTTCGTTATCCAACCACAGCTATGGATCGATAAGCGTCACTGCCAACACCACAAAACTCATCGAACATGGCTACTACCAATGGCGCCCTTACAAGCTACAGCCGAACAATCGAAGCTACAGAAAGTTTGTTTCCTCAAACACAGAAGGTAAGTCCGGGATAAGAAACGAATAGTGGGAGAGGACACAAGAGGCGGGGGGAGAGATATACTGATGTATAACTTGATATCAGTAAATATAACGATGTGTACGAGTGAGATATAACGATGTGTACGAGTGAGATATAACGATGTGTAGAGTGAGATATAACGATGTGTAGAGTGAGATATAACGATGTGTAGAGTGAGATATAACGATGTGTACATTGAGATATAACGATGTGTAGAGTGAGATATAACGATGTGTACAGTGAGATATAACGATGTGTAGAGTGAGATATAACGATGTGTAGAGTGAGATATAACGATGTGCACAGTGAGATATAACGATGTGTAGAGTGAGATATAACGATGTGTAGAGTGAGATATAACGATGTGTAGAGTGAGATATAACGATGTGTACAGTGAGATATAACGATGTGTAGAGTGAGATATAACGATGTGTACATTGAGATATAACGATGTGTACATTGATATATAACGAGTTGCGTGGAAGTGGACAGAAATGAATGACCAGTTACATCGGACGATACAGAGATACCGTGATACAACGAGGTACAGAAGTGAGGGAGATGACGTGAAAGAGAGGATGTGACGTGAGAGAGAGAGAGAGAAATGACGATGGGGGCAGGACAGGAGAGAGACCGAGAAGAAAAATACATGAGAATTCAGTTGGGCAGATGAAAAACAGTACCCGGAGTACACTCGCCACCCCCCCCCCCAAAAAAAAAATAAATAAATAAAAAATCAAAGACATACTGACACACACAATATATATATATATACACACGATATCCATGAAGGTTTTTCATAGCTGCCGCCTGACGGATAAAATCAGCGAAGATAAAATCAGAAATGGCGTGATCTCCATTTGATTACTCTCATTAAGGCTGTCCCCGGGTCAGAGAGGCGGAACTATTCAAGAGCGGCCATTTCGAGCCGACGATCTGTGTCTCCGCCCTTGCTGTCTTCCGTTCCTCGTCTTACACTCGGTTACTATGACAATTTGCTGGCTTATCACGTCCTGCTCATGCAAATGTGCTGACACAATTATCGCTATGAAACACATCAGGCTAGCAGCTATGTCCTGTTTGTTGTTTGCGTTTGCCAGCTTGATATCGTTAGCCAACTCCCGAGGGCCTGAACTTTGCGAGAATATCTCATTTTCTTATTTTTCACACCGCCAGCCGTGTGCTCAGGTGTCCCCCGCCATACAGGCAGATATTCTTCTACTACATGTACTCTCATATTTTTATCGACAACAGTGTTAACGTTTTGGGGCACATTTTTTTCCTATTAATTATGCCCAGGACAAAGGCCATTTTTGGCCTACTCTTTTCCATTTCAAACTGCCAATGGTTCTTTAACGTGCGCAGAATGTACACGGGGAATCATGTTTTTTCGCCATTTTTCGAGAGGGCTAGAAATTGTACCTCATTACCCAGAGACTAAGGTAGGGTAAAGCAACGGATTCGATTTTATTTATTTATTAAATTTATTTTATTTTCCACTGCCTGTGCTGGGAAATAATGAGTCCAGGACCTTCTTGTCTAGAGGCCAACGTTTTAGCTCTAGACCACTCAGCCATGACCGATCAGATCTGACACCATGAGCAGGTTGTGACGGCCTCAGCCATGAACGATCAGATCTGACACCATGAGCAGGTTGTGACGGCCTCAGCCATGACCGATCAGATCTGACACCATGAGCAGGCTGTGACGGCCTCAGCCATGAACGATCAGATCTGACACAATGAGCAGGCTGTGACGGCCTCAGCCATGAACGATCAGATCTGACACCATGAGCCAGCTGTGACGGCCTCAGCCATGAACGATCAGATCTGATACCATGAGCCAGCTGTGACGGCCTCAGCCATGAACGATCAGATCTGATACCATGAGCCAGCTGTGACGGCCTCAGCCATGAACGATCAGATCTGATACCATGAGCCAGCTGTGACGGCCTCAGCCATGAACGATCAGATCTGACACCATGAGCCAGCTGTGACGGCCTCAGCCATGACCGATCAGATCTGACACCATGAGCCAGCTGTGACGGCCTCAGCCATGAACGATCAGATCTGACACCATGAGCCGGCTGTGACGGCCTCAGCCATGACCGATCAGATCTGACACCATGAGCCAGCTATACGGCCTCAGCCATGAACGATCAGATCTGACACCATGTAACATTATAACCCAATAGATGTTCTGCTATAAAATGAGTAGCAGTAGATGCAATGTCCTTTTAAGGACGGATGATGTCGTGAAGTACCCATTCCTTTAGTAGTCATTGGGTGAATGCTAGCAAGAAAAAAAGGAAATTGCTTCCCATATTCCTCGCCTTAAACGATGGAAAAATGAGCACAGATGTGATGCGGTTTACAGCAAGCTGTGGTATCTGCGCCCTACACACCCGACTTCAGCACGGCATTCCTGAGACAAACAATAATACATGAATTGAGGGAACGTCCGAAGCGATAAATCAGCGAATCAATTTTTTCTGTTGTTGATTATTTGTGATTTTGTTTCTCCGAGTGTTGTAAACATAATATCTTCCCCTGAAATGATTTCTGAATACCGGGTGCCTGAACGTTTCAAACCCCAGCCACCAGGCAGGTCAGTCTGTTTTCAACAAAAGCTGGAGCTGGACCACTTGCTGCTGTCCCAGTCTTGGCTCCGATGAGTAATTTAACAGCAGGAACACGAGGAACCGATAATATTAGGAATGGAAATCTGTATCCATGGGTGAAGAGGTTAGCGCGCTACGCTCAGGTCAAGCGTGAGCCTAGACAACGGACCGCTCCAGAAAGAGGGTGACAAAACGCTGGGGTAGGACGTCGGCCTAGAGACAGGAAGGACCCGGGTTCAAAACCCACCAGAAGTGGTGACTTTTCACAAATTGGAAAAATTAATCCACGATTTCTTTGACGTTACCGTCCCCTGATCTCTTGCGTAGAGAGATCCGATGTCTAGCCCTCTCGGATAACGGCAATAAACAGGAAGCCTCGTGTGCATTTGCACACGTTAAAGTGTTAAAGACCCCCTTGGCAGATACAATTGAAAAGTAGGTCCCGGGCAAAACTATCAGCAAAAACCTGCCCACCCCGTGGACTCCAGGATACGGAGTTCGTGCACGTGGGCCAGGATTATCCTCAGATCTTCTCGAGATTCTCACTAGGGATATCGGGGGCACCTATGGGTTCGTCCGGTGTGCAGCGATGATGATCCTAACAAGCAAAGAGCCAGGCAGCAGGGCCCTGAATTCAGGGGCTAATCCCCGTAAGTGTGGAGCTCTTCAAACTTACACAACGGCTAGGGAGGTGTTCAATAATTAACGAGCTTTTGAAGTGATTGCTAAAACAATTACTCGAGCACACAAAAACAACCGATGATGGGAACACGAGAAAGCTGCCTTGCTAGGCGGCAAGAAAAAGTCCAAAAAGGGCCGAACTCCACGGTTTCTGGACCTCTCGCTCTGTCTTCAAAATCTGCATTTTTTTCATTAGGCAATCTCCCACGCGCCCCCCCCCCCCTTTTTCCCTCTTATCCTCTCTCGCCACATTTTCAACCTCGCATCCACTCCTCCCTACCTTCCTCTCTCTCTCTCTCTCTCTCTCACTCTCACTCTCTCTCTTTCTCTCTCTAACGTACGTGAGCCCTAATTTGAAAATCTCTAGAGCACTCAGTTTGTGATAGATAAATATAGATACAACACAAGAGACTGGTTAATAGGCGGCAGATTACACAGATTACAATGTTAGAATTTCTGCTCTCGCTCTTGCGCTCAAAAAAGTGCAATGAAGGTGTCTACGAGAGGTTTGCTGGAAGAGAATAGAGTGTAGAGGTTACCGGGGCGTCCCTGAGGACCGACATTGCTATCTGGCGTTGGGCATTTCCAAGACTTGCTTCCCGCAGGAGATTGGGGTCAAACTATGGGTTAATTGAGGATTCCTTTTTATGGTTCTGTAATCGTGGAAATTCATTGGAAGAAGGGAAGCGAGTGTACGATTTGTGGGGCCGATTGAGAGAAAGGAGAAGACGTCAGAGAAAAATTATTGGAGTTCTATTTGCTTGTGTAATAATTGTTTATGAGTCATAGACGGGCCGGCGGTTGCGATGTTGGTGCTGGGCGAGTAGTTCGGGTCGGCCATTTTTGTCGTGTTTTATGATGACCAGGAAATATTCTTGATGAAGTCAAGGGGTGGCATTTCATGAGGCTGCTAAGTCAGACTGTTCATGTAAATTGTGTTGCTTTTCTTATATGCTTGCTTTCTTGCGTTCACCTGATGACTAAAGGAGTACACCACTTCATCATCCGCCCTTAAAAGGACGTTAAGTGGGCGCGTCTGCGTTGTGTTGTGGTTTGCAGTATAACTGTGATATTTGCGCCTTTCGGCCAAACACAACCGACTTCAGCATAGCTTTTTTGAGTACCGGGTTGTCTTCCCTCTTCGATCCCTACTCGTTTGGCCAGACTAGACGGGTTAGTCTGTTACTGGAGACACCACGGATAGGAGTAGTAGGGTCTGGATGGTTCTAGTTTACCGATCCTGGCGCGAGCCATCAGCTGTGGGTCGCTGACAACTTTTATCTTTGGTGCTGTGAGGCGCGCCTTCGCCTCCGGTTAAAAAAAAATATATAATGGTGATGATGGTAAGGGCAGAAACGTGAAACAACATTCTGGTGGTAGTAAATAGAGAGAATAAGTGTCGAGATAGTTGTTTATTACAACATTTTGACAGCAGTCAAAGTATCCAACAACGTTGCACTGATGCGACATTGTGTTTGTCAAAGTGAAGTAGTGCAGTCAACAAACCACCGAAATGCTCGTGATCGACGCGCTGTTCAAGAAAGATAGAAACACAGGATGAACAGTTTCCCTCGAGACTGTCTCTACTGACAAGATTAATAGCGGACATGTTCAGTTGTCGCTACAGCTTTGGGGAAAGACTAAACTGTTGTGGGGGGGGGGGGGGGTTGGTTGGAGAAGTGTGACGATAAAGACATTAATAGAAGTGTGTACTTTCCCGGTAAAGTAAAGGCAGTCTGTGACAACAGTCTAAATAGAATACATGTTTGCACTAATATTGATGCATCACCAGGGTCGGCACTCCATCAGCTCATCAAGAGTTCTACTTCCTCGAGGTCTCCCCCGGTAACAGTCTGCGTCAAAACAGGCTGGCTAACAGAAGCTATGATCGCCGTGTTCCCTGTAGTGGTGGCTCTTACTGATATAGAAGACCTAGTATATTGAGTCTACAACAAAACAGGTTGGCTAACAGAAGCTAGGATCGCCGTGTTCCCTGTAGTGGTGGCTCTTACTGATATAGAAGACCTAGTATATTGAGTCTACAACAAAACAGGTTGGCTAACAGAAGCTAAGATCGCCGTGTTCCCTGTAGTGGTGGCTCTTACTGATATAGAAGACCTAGTATATTGAGTCTACAACAAAACAGGTTGGCTAACAGAAGCTATGATCGCCGTGTTCCATGTAGTGTTGACTCTTACTGATATAGAAGACCTAGTATATTGAGTCTACAACAAAACAGGTTGGCTAACAGAAGCTAGGATCGCCGTGTTCCCTGTAGTGGTGGCTTTTACTGATATAGAAGACCTAGTATATTGAGTCTACAACAAAACAGGTTGGCTAACAGAAGCTAGGATCGCCGTGTTGCCTGTAGTGGTGGCTCTCACTGATATAGAATACCTAGTATTGCAGTACCTCTAGGCTGGACTAATAGTATCCCAGCACAGCCCGGTATAGGCGAACTCCAACTTGTCCAGTAAGAGCCGGGAATGTCAAGAAAGCCATTATTACCCGCTACACCAACGAGTTAAAGGGCACTCTTCCCGCATCAACTCGTGGCATGACATCAACAACAACACTGACGTCGACACACTCCCAGACACGAGAGAACGTTGTATTTTATAACAAAAACTGTCTGCAGCAATGTTTCTACACACGTGATCACTAAAGTGGCAACAACACAAGAGACCATAAAAATCATAAGGAAGAGACAATCTACATTTATATGGCCATGTCAGGCGAAAAGAAAGCACTGAGAATACATTAACAACCGACAGAATGCAAGGAAAGTATGGCAGAGGAAAAGCAAGAGAACAAATATTAAACAGCATATCCAAATGACATAATAAAAGATCACCGACTGAAATTATGAATGAAGGACCGAGTGATGTGGAGAGAGATGATCGCCTACGCCAACCGACATAGCACTTAATGATGATGATGATGATGATGGCAATTTCCATGAAAAAAAAACTAGCAAATGAGAATAAACAACAGAAAGTAGAAGACAAAAAAATAAAGGATAGTGGGAAAATAAAGGATAGAGGGAAGAGTCGGAAGAATAAAAGATAGAGGGAAGAAAAGGAAGAACAAAGGATTGAGAGAAGAGACGGAAGAATAAAAGATAGAGGGAAGAAAAGGAAGAACAAAGGATTGGGAGAAGAGACGGAAGAATAAAGGATTGAGGGAAGAGACGGAGGAATTAAGGATAGAGGGAAGAGGCGGAAGAATAAAGAATAGAGGGAAGAATAAAGGATAGAGGGAAGAGACGGAATAATATAGGATATGTGAAGTAAGAGGAAGTGGTGAGAAAACAGTGAGCGACGATTAAGATTAGGGAGGACAGACTTGTGGTGGGAGCAAGGTTTGGCGGTATCGATCAATGCTGTGGACGAGGCTGACCAATCACGGAAACTGTGTCAGGGCAGCAACACTGTCTTAAAGTTGCAAGAATGTGAGTGCATACTGAGAGGAGCAGTTGATGGCCAGAATGAGAGAGTGTATACTGAGAGGAGAAGTTGATGGCCAGAATGAGAGAGTGTATACTGAGAGGAGAAGTTGATGGCCAGAATGAGAGAGTGTATACTGAGAGGAGAAGTTGATGGCCAGAATGTGAGAGTGCATACTGAGAGGAGAAGTTGATGGCCAGAATGTGAGAGTGCATACTGAGAGGAGCAGTTGATGGCCAGAATGTGTGAGTGCATACTGAGAATGTGTGAGTGCATACTCTGCACTCTGAGGGGAGTTAATTCCTGACTGTGAGGGAAACAAATGTCTGACTCAACTATGAGAGGAGTTAATTCCTGACTGCGAGGGGAAATAATGTCTGACTCAACCATGAGGGAGTTAATTCCTGACTGTGAGGGGAACTAATGTCTGACTCAACTATGAGGAGAGTTAATTCCTGTCTGTGAGGGGAACTAATGTCTAACTCAACTATGAGGGAAGTTAATTCCTGACTGTGAAGAGGAACTAGTGTCTGATTCAACTAAGAGGGGAGTTAATTCCTGACTGTGTAGGGGAACTAATGTGTGACTCAACTATGAGGGGGGTTAATTTATGACTATAAGTGGAACTAATGTCCGAATTCAACTATGAGGGGAGTTAATTTCTGACTATGAGGGGAACTAGTGTCTGATTCAACTATGAAGGGAGTTAATTTCTGACTATGATGGGAACTAATGTCTGATTCAACTATGAGGGGAGTTAATTTTTGACTGTGAGGGGAATTCACTGACTGAGGGGAACTAATTTCTGACTCAACTATGAGGGGAGTTTATTTCTGACGGTGAGGGGAACTAATGTCTGACTCAACTATGAGGGGAGATAATTCCTGACTGTGAGGGGAACTAATGTCTGATTCAACTATGAGAGGAGTTAATTCCTGACGGCGAGGAACTCATTTCTGATTCAACTATGATGGAAGTTTATTTCTGACTAAATAAGTTAATTTCTGACTCAACTTCGAGGGAAGTTAATTACAGACTCAACTGTGAGAGAAGTTATGAGGGTGTATATGCTGACGTTTGTGGCGAGTGAGGTATTTCGTGGTTATGACGAAGGTGAGTGTGTGTGGGGTTTGTGACGTGAGTGAGTGTATGCTGTGGTTTGTGACGTGAATGAATGTATTCTAGGGTTTGTGACGTGATTGAGTGTAACCTGGGGTTTGTGACGTGAGTGTATGCTGGGGTTTGTGACGTGAGTGTATGCTGGGGTTTGTGGCGTGAGTGAGTGTAACCTGGGGTTTGTGACGTGATTGAGTGTAACCTGGGGTTTGTGACGTGAGTGTATGCTGGGGTTTGTGGCGTAGGTGTATGCTGGGGTTTGTGGCGTGAGTGAGTGTATGCTGGGGTTTGTGGCGTGAGTGTAACCTGGGGTTTGTGACGTGATTGAGTGTACCTGGGTTTGTGACGTGAGTGTATGCTGGGGTTTGTGGCGTGAGTGAGTGTATGCTGGGGTTTGTGACGTGAGTGTATACTGGAATTTGTGACGTGAGTGTATGCTGGGGTTTGTGACGTGAGTGTGTGCTGGGATTTGTGACGTGAGTGTGTGCTGGAGTTTGTGACGTGAGTGAGTTCTGGGTTTGTGACGTGAGTGTGTGCTGGGTTTGTGACGTGAGTTCTGGGGTTTGTGATGAGAGCGAGTTCTGGGGTTTGTGATGAGAGTGAGTTCTGAGGTTTGTGACGTGAGTGTATGCTGGGGTTTGTGACGAGAGTGAGTGTGTGCTGGGGTTTGTGCTTGGTCGAAAAAATGGGGATGGAACCTGCTTTCTTCTGATCAGGAAACGCGCACAGAAACCACGCAGCCACCATGGCTCCTCCAATGATATTACATGGTAGGAAAATATGGTCAGGTTTGATGGTTCTTGTGTCAATCCACACAGTGACTTCATAATGTTAATGTCGTGTACGTGCGCACGTCGACATAATCACTGCAGACAGCATTTCACAAGCATACTTCGATGACACCAACCAAAACAGCCAAAAAGTTAATCAATTGGGAGCTCTTCCAGCTTGTCACTTGGATTATTCTCTCCGCCGCTGGTCTCCATTGATAGGAAATTACTGCCACACACTTGAGATCTCAGTAAACAATGGTTTTTTTTTTTTTTTTGTAACACTGTTGGTAGTAGAAGGAAAGGAGAGGCGTGTCTGCTGAGGGTAACATATTGGAGGAGGAGAGGCGTGTCTGCTGAGAGTAACATATTGGAGGAGGAGAGGCGTGTCTGCTGAGAGTAACATATTGGAGGAGGAGAGGCGTGTTTGCTGAGAGTAACATATTGGAGGAGGAGATGCGTGTCTGCTGAGAGTAACATATTGGAGGCGGAAGGCGTGTTTGCTGAGAGTAACATATTGGAGGAGGAGATGCGTGTCTGCTGAGAGTAACATATTGGAGGCGGAGAGGCGTGTCTGCTGAGAGTAACATATTGGAGGAGGAGAGGCGTGTTTGCTGAGAGTAACATATTGGAGGAGGAGAGGCGTGTCTGCTGAGAGTAACATATTGGAGGAGGAGAGGCGTGTCTGCTGAGAGTAACATATTGGAGGAGGAGAGGCGTGTTTGCTGATAGTAACATATTGGAGGAGGAGATGCGTGTCTGCTGAGAGTAACATATTGGAGGCGGAAGGCGTGCCTGCTGAGGGTAACATATTGGAGTAGGAGATGCGTGCCTGCTGAGAGTAACATATTGGAGGAGGAGAGGCGTGTTTGCTGAGAGTAACATATTGGAGGAGGAGAGGCGTGTCTGCTGAGAGTAACATACTGGAGGAGGAGAGGCGTGTCTGCTGAGGGTAACATATTGGAGGAGGAGAGGCGTGTCTGCTGAGAGTAACATACTGGAGGAGGAGAGGCGTGTCTGCTGAGAGTAACATATTGGAGGAGGAGAGGCGTGTCTGCTGAGAGTAACATACTGGAGGAGGAGAGGCGTGTCTGCTGAGAGTAACATATTGGAGGCGGAAGGCGTGCCTGCTGAGGGTAACATACTGGAGGAGGAGAGGCGTGTCTGCTGAGAGTAACATACTGGAGGAGGAGAGGCGTGTCTGCTGAGAGTAACATATTGGAGGAGGAGAGGCGTGTCTGCTGAGAGTAACATACTGGAGGAGGAGAGGCGTGTCTGCTGAGGGTAACATATTCAGTGCCAACCCGGAGGTTTTCTTTGAAGGAGATGTTTTATGTGAAACAGAAATCCTACATCTAAAGTGGATGTCTTTCCTCTCTCCCTCCAACTCTACCACCCCATTAATTCGCTGACACCTCTAGTCGGGCTGAGAATGCTCGTGGTCCCTTCCTTCTATTTCTAGGTTTATTATCACTGGCACAGTCAGCTTTATAGTTTTATTATCACTGGCACAGTCAGTTTTCTAGGTTTATGATCACTGGCACAGTCAGCTTTCTAGGTTTATTATCACTGGCACAGTCAGCCTTCTAGGTTTATTATCACTGACACAGTCAGCTTTCTAGGTTTATTATCACTGGCACAGTCAGCTTTCTATGTTTATTATCACTGGCACAGTCAGCTTTCTAGGTTTATTATCACTGGCACAGTCAGCTTTCTAGGTTTATTATCACTGGCACAGTCAGCTTTCTAGGTTTATTATCACTGGCACAGTCAGCCTTCTAGGTTTATTATCACTGACACAGTCAGCTTTCTAGGTTTATTATGACTGGCACAGTCAACCTTCTAGGTTTATTATCACTGACACAGTCAGCTTTCTAGGTTTATTATCACTGGCACAGTCAGCCTTCTAGGTTTATTATCACTGACACAGTCAGCTTTCTAGGTTTATTATCACTGGCACAGTCAACCTTCTAGGTTTATTATCACCGGCACAGTCAGTTTCTATGTTTATAGCATGCTGAGAATAGCATGGCATACGGTCAACAACAGAAATGATAAATAACTGTCGCGATCGAAAGTTGTGGAGAGACATGATCACCTACGCCTGCAGGTACGGTACTTGATGATGATAAGACTACGAACGTGGGCTAGTATAGTTCGTTTCAAAACTCGTGCCCTTAAACTTCATCAAATATCTTGGAAGTCACGTGGTGGGATTTACATGAGTTTGTTCACGGCGTTCCAAATGTAGAATTGAAGGCAATTTAGCTAATATAGCTTACTTCAAGTGGATGATTTCTGTGATCGTTATCAATGCAGCAGTTACTGCTCTCCTACAACAATAGAATGTACAAGAAGTGTCACGAACGCCATCTTGAGACTCATTGTAATTACTCACAGACCACGATAATTTTTTCTGGACTTTTGAAATAAATGAGGACACACAGGCAGTTTCTACTTGTACATTAAATAATTTAGCTCGCACGAATCCGTGCGAAAAATCCATGCAAATTATTATTATTTTTTATTTATTTTTTTTTGCGCGAGTAATGTTGACCAACAAAGAAGTAAACACTCCATTTGACTAGTATTATTAAGTGCATGTGTTTTTGTATACCGCAATTAATACACAATTAAAATGTATGTTTGCAAGGAATTCTCTGTTGTGATATAACGTCATGGCAATAAACAGTTGACATATAAAATGTCAACAATGGAAAGCGAACGGCTATTAAGTGATAGCAATTTGAAGTGGGGCACGAGTTTTGGAACCAACTATAGTTGTATCCGTCAGCCATAGTTGCCTATCGATTTTGCAGAGCTCCTGTGAAATATTATTTTTGTTGTCTTTTCTGACGTCGTGGTTTCTCTTTTTCTATGAATCTGTCTGCTTCTTTCTTGCTTGAGTTGGAGCTTTACAGTGTGTTTCCAAAGATTGCGGTCTGCAGCTATGTCTTCCCAGGCTGCAGGGTTTATGTTCAGAGTCTTGATGTCACGTTTACATCATCATCATCATTGAGTGCCGTCTCCGCAACGAAGGTTGGCTACCATGGAGCGCCATTTTGCTCTATCTCTTGCTTTGATGGTGCAGGTTGTCATCGGTTGATTTGTCCATCTTTTGATGTTACTCGTCCATGTTAATCTTGGTCTGCCTCTGCCTCTTTTACCTTGTATTTTCCCCTCCAGGATCACTTTCAGTAGGCTGTTGTGTCTTTTAACATGGCCTAAGAATCGCATTTGTCTTGTTCTAATTGTGTTCAGAAGTTCTCTTTTCATTTTTAGTTGTTTTAAGACTTTGTCATTTGTTTTCTTTTCCTTCCATCCAATTCTACCTATTCTTCTATATATCCACATTTCAAAGGCTTCAATTCTCTGTTCTGTTTTCTTGTCTAATGTCCATGTTTCAGCACCATATAGGAATATTGAGAAGATGTAACATTTTGCTATTCTTAGTTTTAGCTCTGGTGTTATTTGTTTGATGTTAGTATGTCCTTCATGACATTAAAATTACTTTTTGCCATTCCTATTCTTTTGTTTATTTCAGTTGTACATTTTCCATCACTGGTTATAGTATGTCCAAGGTAGTTATAGTTCTGAACTGTCTCAAGGTCTATTCCTTCAATTTTGATATCCACTTGTGGGTTTTGAGTATTTTCTTTGTTTATGATCATAGTTTTAGTCTTTTTGATATTCATATCTAGTCCATATTTTTTGCTTGTCGTGTTTATTTCATTAAGTAATTGTTGTAGGTCTTTAGGATCTTCTGCTAGTAGTACAGTATCGTCAGCATATCTTAGGTTATTGATTATCTTTCCATTAATTTGTAGGCCTGGCATCTCTATGATGTTTTTAAAGATTTGCTCAGTGTATAGATTGAACAAGCTTGGTGATAGGATGCATCCTTGTCTTACTCCTCTTTTTATATCAATGGGTGTAGAGAACTCTTTGTTATATTTTATTATTGCTGTTTGCTCCCAGTATAGATTGCATATTAGTCGTATATCCATGTCATCTAGATGTATCTCTTTTAGGCATTCTATAAGTTGTTTGTGGTGTACTCTATCAAAAGCTTTGGTGTAGTCTATGAAGCAGGCATATATTGGTTTGTTTACTTCTGTGTATTTTTCGATTAATGTTCTCATGCAGAATATGGCTTCTTTTGTCCCGCTATTTTTCCTAAATCCAAATTGCTGCTCATCTAATTCAGTATTGATTTTATTCTGAATCCTTCCTTGTATAACTTTTAGCAAGATTTTTGTAACATGGCTCATTAGGCTTATTGTTCTAAAGTCACTGCATTCAACTGCACCATTCTTTTTAGGCAATGCAATGAAAGTTGATGTTTTTAGTTCATTTGGTATGTATCCTGTGTGGTATATGTCGTTGCATATGTCTGTAATCACTTCAATGCCAAAATCTTCAAGTGCCTGTATCATCTCTATCTGTATGCTTTCAGGTCCTGCTGCTTTTCCCCTTTTCATTGTTTTTATAGCTTTTTCCACCTCAGATTTTAAGATTTTATAGCCTGATGTACATTTTATAACTGGTTTCTTGTCCCTTTGATCATGAAATAGTTCTGTTATATATTCCTGCCATCTATCTATGATATCCTTATTGTCTGTTAGCATTTTCCTTTTTTGTCTGCAATGCATCCACCTTCTGTGGCTTTTTTATTTTTATTAGTCATTCTCTTTATTTCTGTGTGCATTCCTCTTAGGTCTTGTTTGCTTTCCATAGTTTCTATTTCTCTACATTTTTGGCTGAGCCAGTCTTCTTTTGCCTTTTTGCACATTTTGCGTATCTCATTATCTATTTTATTGTATTGGGCAGTGTTCTTCGCTTGTCTCCTTTCTTCCATTTTTTCTAAGATGGTGTTAGTTATCCATTTTTGTTTTTTGTTCTTTTCTCTTTTGGGTAAGGTGTCGCAGGCTTTTTGTATGCTTTTCTTTATGCATTGCCATTTGGTTGTTACTTTTTCATCAGGATTTTCTCTTCTGTATTGTTCAATTCCTTCCTCTAGCAGCTTCTGGTATGTGTTCTTTACTTGTATTGTATAGGTATCTTTAATATCTTTTTGATTTAAAGCTGTTATGTCGAGTGGGTTTGTTGATGAATCAGATTTTTGCTTGTTTCTCTTTAGTTTACACACGTTTACACACGTCTACAAATCGGAGTTTTGGGCACCACGTGGGTCTTTTATAGCCTTTACGTAGGCTAAACGATTCATATAGGGTCGTATAAAGGCTGAAACAAGAACTAAAACTAACGAATGATAAAGAGCCGTACAGCGGCGGAACTCGCACAGAAAGCTCTTGTCGACAGCCACCAATATCCACGGAAATCCATATCCAACATCGCCATCTATTCTAATCTCCCGGACGGCGATATACTCTCGGTACTGCCAGGGTCACCGGATGTCCGGTCGATAGTGGTCAAGAGGGTCGGACAACTGATTGCGAGCCGAGAGACTCTCGCGTGAGGGTAAGTCCTCGTCTTATTGGTTCAGGCAGATCTGTTGACAGGGTCAAGGCCCTTGTTCTAGGGGTGAAATGACATAAGCTATCAATCACAGAAAGAAACGATTTAGTAACACCAGCTTCTCGTCGGCTAACACTAGCTGCTAGCACATCGTCTAGGTACGGAGCAGACGTACAGTTGGGTAGACAGAGAGAGATGGGAGAGTTGAGAGAGATGGAGACAGGACAAGTAAAGAGAGAGATAGAGGCAGGGACAAGTAAGAGAGAGATGGGCGAATTGAGAGAGATGGAGACAGGACAAGTAAAGAGAGAGATGGACGAGTTGAGAGAGATGGGGACAAGACAAGTAAAGAGAGAGATAGAGGCAGGGACAAGTAAGAGAGAGATGGGCGAATTGAGAGAGATGGAGACAGGACAAGTAAAGAGAGAGATAGAGGCAGGGACAAGTAAGAGAGAGATGGGCGAATTGAGAGAGATGGAGACAGGACAAGTAAAGAGAGAGATAGAGGCAGGGACAAGTAAGAGAGAGATGGGCGAATTGAGAGAGATGGAGACAGGACAAGTAAAGAGTGAGATGGAGACAGGACAAGTAAAGAGTTAGATGGAGGCAGGGACAAGTAAGAGAGAGATGGGCGAGTTGAGAGAGATGGAGACAGGACAAGTAAAGAGAGAGATCGAGGCAGGGACAAGTAAGAGAGAGATGAGCGAATTGAGAAAGATGGAGACAGGACAAGTAAAGAGAGAGATAGAGGCAGGGACAAGTAAGAGAGAGATGGGCGAATTGAGAGAGATGGAGACAGGACAAGTAAAGAGAGAGATGGAGACAGGACAAGTAAAGAGTGAGATGGAGACAGGACAAGTAAAGAGTGAGATGGAGGCAGGGACAAGTAAGAGAGAGATGGGCGAGTTGAGAGAGATGGAGACAGGACAAGTAAAGAGAGAGATGGAGACAGGACAAGTAAAGAGTGAGATGGAGGCAGGACAAGTAAAGAGTGAGATGGAGGCAGGGACAAGTAAAGAGTGAGATGGAGGCAGGGACAAGTAAGAGAGAGATGGGCGAGTTGAGAGAGATGAACGAGTTGAGAGAGATGGAGACAGGACAAGTAAAGAGAGAGATGGAGGCAGGGACAAGTAAGAGAGAGGTGGGCGAGTTGAGAGAGATGGACGAGTTGAGAGAGATGGAGGCAGGAACAAGTAAAGAGAGAGATGGAGACAGGGACAAGTAAAGAGAGAGATTAAGACAGGGACAAGTAAGAGAGAGATGGAGACAGGGACAAGTAAAGAGAGAGATGGAGACAGGGACAAGTAAAGAGAGAGATATGGGCGAGTTGAGAGAGATGGAGACAAGACAAGTAAAGAGAGAGATGGGCGAGTTGAGAGAGATGGAGACAAGACAAGTAAAGAGAGAGATGGGCGAGTTGAGAGAGATGGAGACAGGACAAGTAAAGAGAGAGAGAGATGGGCGAGTTGAGAGAGATGGAGACAAGACAAGTAAAGAGAGAGATGGGCGAGTTGAGAGAGATGGAGACAGGACAAGTAAAGAGAGAGATAGAGGCAGGGACAAGTAAGAGAGAGATGGGCGAATTGAGAGAGATGGAGACAGGACAAGTAAAGAGAGAGATAGAGGCAGGGACAAGTAAGAGAGAGATGGGCGAATTAAGAGAGATGGAGACAGGACAAGCAAAGAGAGAGATGGAGACGGGACAAGTAAAGAGTGAGATGGAGGCAGGGACAAGTAAGAGAGAGATGGGCGAGTTGAGAGAGATAGAGACAGGACAAGTAAAGAGAGAGATCGAGGCAGGGACAAGTAAGAGAGAGATGGGCGAATTGAGAGAGATGGAGACAGGACAAGTAAAGAGAGAGATGGAGACAGGACAAGTAAAGAGAGAGATAGAGGCAGGGACAAGTAAGAGAGAGATGGGCGAATTGAGAGAGATGGAGACAGGACAAGTAAAAAGAAAGATGGAGACATGGACAAGTAAGAGAGAGATGGAGACAGGGACAAGTAAAGAGAGAGATGGAGACAGGGACAAGTAAAGAGAGAGATGAAGACAGGGACAAGTAAGAGAGAGATGGAGACAGGGACAAGTAAAGAGAGAGAGATGGGCGAGTTTAGAGAAATTGAGACAGGGACAAGTAAAGAGAGAGAGATGGGCGAGTTGAGAGAGATGGAGACAAGACAAGTAAAGAGAGAGAGATGGGCGAGTTGAGAGAGATGGGGACAAGACAAGTAAAGAGAGAGATGGAGACCGGGAAAGTAAAGAGGGAGATGGATAAAGGGACAAGTAAGAGAGAGATGGAGGCAGGGACAAGTAAAGAGAGAGATGGATAAAGGGACAAGTAAGAGAGAGATGGAGACAGGGACAAGTAAGAGAGAGATGAAGACATGGACAAGTAAGAAAGAGATGGAGACAGGGATAAATAAAGAGAGAGAGATGGGCGAGTTGAGAGAAATGGAGACAGGGACAAGTAAAGAGAGAGAGATGGGCGAGTTGAGAGAGATGGAGACAAGACAAGTAAAGAGAGAGATGGGCGAGTTGAGAGAGATGGAGGGAGGAACAAGTAAAGAGAGAGATGGAGACAGGGACAAATAAAGAGAGAGATTAAGACAGGGACAAGTAAGAGAAAGATGGAGACAGGGACAAGTAAAGAGAGAGCTGGAGACAGGGACAAGTAAAAAGAGAGATGGAGACAGGGACAAGTAAGAGAGAGATGGAGACAGTGACAAGTAAAGAGAGAGATGGAGGCAGGGACAAGTAAGAGAGAGATGGAGACAGTGACAAGTAAAGAGAGAGATGGAGACAGGGACAAGTAAGAGAGAGATGGAGACAGTGACAAGTAAAGAGAGAGATAGAGGCAGGGACAAGTAAGAGAGAGATGGGCGAATTGAGAGAGATGGAGACAGGACAAGTAAAGAGAGAGATAGAGGCAGGGACAAGTAAGAGAGAGATGGGCGAATTGAGAGAGATGGAGACAGGACAAGTAAAGAGTGAGATGGAGACAGGACAAGTAAAGAGTTAGATGGAGGCAGGGACAAGTAAGAGAGAGATGGGCGAGTTGAGAGAGATGGAGACAGGACAAGTAAAGAGAGAGATCGAGGCAGGGACAAGTAAGAGAGAGATGAGCGAATTGAGAAAGATGGAGACAGGACAAGTAAAGAGAGAGATAGAGGCAGGGACAAGTAAGAGAGAGATGGGCGAATTGAGAGAGATGGAGACAGGACAAGTAAAGAGAGAGATGGAGACAGGACAAGTAAAGAGTGAGATGGAGACAGGACAAGTAAAGAGTGAGATGGAGGCAGGGACAAGTAAGAGAGAGATGGGCGAGTTGAGAGAGATGGAGACAGGACAAGTAAAGAGAGAGATGGAGACAGGACAAGTAAAGAGTGAGATGGAGGCAGGACAAGTAAAGAGTGAGATGGAGGCAGGGACAAGTAAAGAGTGAGATGGAGGCAGGGACAAGTAAGAGAGAGATGGGCGAGTTGAGAGAGATGAACGAGTTGAGAGAGATGGAGACAGGACAAGTAAAGAGAGAGATGGAGGCAGGGACAAGTAAGAGAGAGGTGGGCGAGTTGAGAGAGATGGACGAGTTGAGAGAGATGGAGGCAGGAACAAGTAAAGAGAGAGATGGAGACAGGGACAAGTAAAGAGAGAGATTAAGACAGGGACAAGTAAGAGAGAGATGGAGACAGGGACAAGTAAAGAGAGAGATGGAGACAGGGACAAGTAAAGAGAGAGATATGGGCGAGTTGAGAGAGATGGAGACAAGACAAGTAAAGAGAGAGATGGGCGAGTTGAGAGAGATGGAGACAAGACAAGTAAAGAGAGAGATGGGCGAGTTGAGAGAGATGGAGACAGGACAAGTAAAGAGAGAGAGAGATGGGCGAGTTGAGAGAGATGGAGACAAGACAAGTAAAGAGAGAGATGGGCGAGTTGAGAGAGATGGAGACAGGACAAGTAAAGAGAGAGATAGAGGCAGGGACAAGTAAGAGAGAGATGGGCGAATTGAGAGAGATGGAGACAGGACAAGTAAAGAGAGAGATAGAGGCAGGGACAAGTAAGAGAGAGATGGGCGAATTAAGAGAGATGGAGACAGGACAAGCAAAGAGAGAGATGGAGACGGGACAAGTAAAGAGTGAGATGGAGGCAGGGACAAGTAAGAGAGAGATGGGCGAGTTGAGAGAGATAGAGACAGGACAAGTAAAGAGAGAGATCGAGGCAGGGACAAGTAAGAGAGAGATGGGCGAATTGAGAGAGATGGAGACAGGACAAGTAAAGAGAGAGATGGAGACAGGACAAGTAAAGAGAGAGATAGAGGCAGGGACAAGTAAGAGAGAGATGGGCGAATTGAGAGAGATGGAGACAGGACAAGTAAAAAGAAAGATGGAGACATGGACAAGTAAGAGAGAGATGGAGACAGGGACAAGTAAAGAGAGAGATGGAGACAGGGACAAGTAAAGAGAGAGATGAAGACAGGGACAAGTAAGAGAGAGATGGAGACAGGGACAAGTAAAGAGAGAGAGATGGGCGAGTTTAGAGAAATTGAGACAGGGACAAGTAAAGAGAGAGAGATGGGCGAGTTGAGAGAGATGGAGACAAGACAAGTAAAGAGAGAGAGATGGGCGAGTTGAGAGAGATGGGGACAAGACAAGTAAAGAGAGAGATGGAGACGGGGAAAGTAAAGAGGGAGATGGATAAGGGACAAGTAAGAGAGAGATGGAGGCAGGGACAAGTAAAGAGAGAGATGGATAAAGGGACAAGTAAGAGAGAGATGGAGACAGGGACAAGTAAGAGAGAGATGAAGACATGGACAAGTAAGAAAGAGATGGAGACAGGGATAAATAAAGAGAGAGAGATGGGCGAGTTGAGAGAAATGGAGACAGGGACAAGTAAAGAGAGAGAGATGGGCGAGTTGAGAGAGATGGAGACAAGACAAGTAAAGAGAGAGATGGGCGAGTTGAGAGAGATGGAGGGAGGAACAAGTAAAGAGAGAGATGGAGACAGGGACAAATAAAGAGAGAGATTAAGACAGGGACAAGTAAGAGAAAGATGGAGACAGGGACAAGTAAAGAGAGAGCTGGAGACAGGGACAAGTAAAAGAGAGATGGAGACAGGGACAAGTAAGAGAGAGATGGAGACAGTGACAAGTAAAGAGAGAGATGGAGGCAGGGACAAGTAAGAGAGAGATGGAGACAGTGACAAGTAAAGAGAGAGATGGAGACAGGGACAAGTAAGAGAGAGATGGAGACAGTGACAAGTAAAGAGAGAGATGGAGACAGGGACAAGTAAGAGAGAGATGAAGACAGGGACAAGTAAGAGAGAGATGGAGACAGGGACAAGTAAGAGAGAGAAATGGGCGAGTTTAGAGAAATGGAGACAGGGACAAGTAAAGAGAGAGAGATGGGCGAGTTGAGAGAGATGGAGACAAGACAAGTAAAGAGAGAGAAATGGGCGAGTTTAGAGAAATGGAGACAAGACAAGTAAAGAGAGAGAGATGGGCGAGTTGAGAGAGATGGGGACAAGACAAGTAAAGAGAGAGATGGAGACAGGGGCAAGTAAAGAGGGAGATGGATAAAGGGACAAGTAAGAGAGAGATGGAGGCAGGGACAAGTAAAGAGAGAGATGGATAAAGGGACAAGTAAGAGAGAGATGGAGGCAGGGACAAGTAAAGAGAGAGATGGAGACATGGACAAGTAAAGAGAGAGATGGAGACAGGGACAAGTAAAGAGAGAGATGGAGACAGGGACAAGGAAAGAGAGAGATGGAGACCGGGACAAGTAAGAGAGAGATTAAGAGAGGGACAAGTAAGAGAGAGATGAAGAGAGGGACAAGTAAGAGAGAGATGAAGAGAGGGACAAGTAACAGAGAGATGAAGAGAGGGACAAGTAAAGAGAGAGATGGAGACAAGGACAAGTAAAGAGAGAGATGGGGACATGGACGATTAGAGAGATTTGGAGACAGGGACGATTAGAGAGATTTGGAGACATGGACGATTAGAGAGATGGAGACATGGACGATTAGAGAGAGATGGGGACATGGACGATTAGAGAGATGGAGACATGGACGATTAGAGAGATGGAGACATGGACGATTAGAGAGATGGAGACATGGACGATTAGAGAAATTTGGAGACATGGACGATTAAAGAGATGGAGACATGGACGATTAGAGAGATTTGGAGACATGGACGATTAGAGACATGGAGACATGGACGATTAGAGAGATGGAGACATGGACGATTAGAGAGATGGAGACATGGACGATTAGAGAGATGGGACATGGACGATTAGAGAGATGGAGACATGGACGATAAGAGAGATGGAGACATGGACGATTAGAGAGATTTGGAGACATGGACGATTAGAGAGATTTGGAGACATGGACGATTAGAGAGATTTGGAGACATGGACGATTAGAGAGATTTGGAGACATGGACGATTAGAGAGATGGAGACATGGACGATTAGAGAGATTTGGAGACATGGACGATTAGAGAGATTTGGAGACATGGACGATTAGAGAGATTTGGAGACATGGACGATTAGAGAGATTTGGAGACATGGACGATTAGAGAGATTTGGAGACATGGACGATTAGAGAGATTTGGAGACATGGACGATTAGAGAGATGGAGACATGGACGATTAGAGAGATTTGGAGACATGGACGATTAGAGAGATTTGGAGACATGGACGATTAGAGAGATTTGGAGACATGGACGATTAGAGAGATGGAGACATAGACGATTAGAGAGATTTGGAGACATGGACGATTAGAGAGATGGAGACATGGACGATTAGAGAGATGGAGACATGGACGATTAGAGAGATTTGGAGACATGGACGATTAGAGAGATTTGGAGACATGGACGATTAGAGAGATTTGGAGACATGGATGATTAGAGAGATTTGGAGACATGGACGATTAGAAAGATTTGGAGACATGGGCGATTAGAGAGATTTGGAGACATGGACGATTAGAGAGGTTAGAAGACATGGACGATTAGAGAGATTTGGAGACATGGACGATTAGAGAGATTTGGAGACATGGACGATTAGAGAGATGGAGACATGGACGATTAGAGAGATGGAGACATGGACGATTAGAGAGATGGAGACATGGACGATTAGAGAGATGGAGACATGGACGATTAGAGAGATTGGAGACATGGACGATTAGAGAGAGATGGGGACATGGACGATTAGAGAGATTTGGAGACATGGACGATTAGGGAGATTTGGAGACATGGACGATTAGAGAGATTGGAGACATGGACGATTAGAGAGATATGGAGACATGGACTATTAGAGAGATTTGGAGACATGGACGATTAGAGAGATGGAGACATGGACGATTAGAGAGATGGAGACATGGACGATTAGAGAGAGATGGGGACATGGACGATTAGAGATATTTAGAGACATGGACGATTAGAGAGATGGAGACATGGACGATTAGAGAGATGGAGACATGGACGATTAGAGAGATGGAGACATGGACGATTAGAGAGATGGAGACATGGACGATTAGAGAGATTGGAGACATGGACGATTAGAGAGATTTGGAGACATGGACGATTAGAGAGATATGGAGACATGGACTATTAGAGAGATTTGGAGACATGGACGATTAGAGAGATGGAGACATGGACGATTAGAGAGATGGAGACATGGACGATTAGAGAGATTTGGAGACATGGACGATTAGAGAGATTTGGAGACATGGACGATTAGAGAGATATGGAGACATGGACTATTAGAGAGATTTGGAGACATGGACGATTAGAGAGATGGAGACATGGACGATTAGAGAGATGGAGACATGGACGATTAGAGAGAGATGGGGACATGGACGATTAGAGAGATTTGGAGACATGGACGATTAGAGAGATTTGAAGACATGGACGATTAGAGACATATGGAGACATGGACGATTAGAGAGATTTGGAGACATGGACGATTAGAGAGATGGAGACATGGACGATTAGAGAGATTTGGAAACATGGACGATTAGAGAGATGGAGACATGGACGATTAGAGAGATTTGGAGACATGGACGATTAGAGAGATGGAGACATGGACGATTAGAGAGATTTGGAGACATGGACGATTAGAGATGGTGACATGGACGATTAGAGAGATTTGAAGACATGGACGATTAGAGAGATGGAGACATGGACGATTAGAGATGGTGACATGGAAGATTAGAGAGATTTGGAAACATGGACGATTAGAGATGGTGAAATGGACGATTAGAGAGATGGAGACATGGACGATTAGAGATTGTAACATGGACGATTAGAGAGATGGAGACATGGACGATTAGAGAGATGGAGACATGGACGATTAGAGAGATGGAGACATAGACGATTAGAGAGATGGAGACATGGACGATTAGAGAGATTGGAGACATGGACGATTAGAGAGATTTGGAGACATGGACGATTAGAGAGATTTGGAGACATGGACGATTAGAGAGATTTGGAGACATGGACGATTAGAGATGGTGACATGGACGATTAGAGAGATTTGGAGACATGGACGATTAGAGAGATGGGGACATGGACGATTAGAGAGATTTGGAGACAGGGACGATTAGAGAGATTTGGAGACGTGGACGATTAGAGAGATTTAGAGACATGGACGATTAGAGAGATGGAGACATGGACGATTAGAGAGATTTGGAGACATGGACGATTAGAGATGGTGACATGGACGATTAGAGAGAGATGGAGACATGGACGATTAGAGAGATTGGAGACATGGACGATTAGAGAGATGGATTCATCAGTACAGAAAATTGTAAGCATGTCACGCTAAACAAACAGTAGAATCACAGATAGGGAAGGTTGAGGCCAGTCTTTGCAAAGCAATTGCTGAAAATGTTGGGTAAAATATTAAATTGCAAAAATGTTTGGCAAGAGATTAAAGTGCAAAAAAGTTAGGTAATAGATTATTTTACAAAGAAGGTGGGTAATATATTAATTTGCAAAATAGGTGGAGAATATATTAATTTATTTTTAAAAAAAGTGAGTAATAGATTAATTTGCAAAAAGGTGGGCAAAGCATTAAATCGCAAAACAAAACATGGTGAGTAGCTGCAAAGAGAAGATGATAATAAAAGAAGAAAAATGTAGAATCAAAGATGCTGAAATGGCAAGAATGAAAGATTTACAAACAATGTCAAGAGAGACAGGAGGGAATAAATGTGAAGGTGGTGAAAGGAGAGTGGAAAGTGTTTTCATGTATGCAATTCTTGGCGTTTGTCAACACCTCCGTCTGTTCCTACTTCAGTCAAACTGTGCTGACTGGTTAATCATTTTTACTGGAGTTCGCATTCTTCCTTGCACACACACACATCCCCACAACTCTCAGCTTCCACGTGATAGTTCAATCAAAGAGCAAAACCAAAACAAGTGGGCAGACACCCTCATCATTGCCTCGAGCAGTAGCAGGTAACACGAGAGAAGCCCCGCTGAGTGGACTGACAGGTGATCGGCTCAGGTGTACTACACAAACACATGCGCTGTCATCCTGGGGACTAGGATATGAAAGTATGTTCCAGGTTGAAGGAAAGAACGGCTATGACTGGAAAGGAATCTCATTGCTGACTAGTAACGTGCAGATCAAGACGCACAGGACAGGGCGCTACTCGGCGGACGGTGAATGTCCAGACCATGGAGAATACAAACAGCAACTAGTAACGGGGGAGATCAAGGCGCACAGGACATGGCGCTACTCGGCGGACGGTGAATGTCCAGACCATGGAGAAGACAAACAGCAACTAGTAACGGGGGAGATCAAGACGCACAGGACAGAGTGCTACTCGGACAACAAAAAACAAACAAACAAAACAAAACAAACAAAGAGCAAACATGGTCAATGAGGTAGCTTAGTCGACTGTGTGTTCTAGCGTTTGTTTCTGGTAGCAAAGCGATGTGTCGAGGAGTACGGGTTCGATCCTGCTTCGGGCTGTCTATTGTTCTTTGTTTTTTGTTGCTGATTATTTCTCAGCTGTCTCCGAGTGCTGTCAACACAGCTCTTCCCCCGAAATGATTGCTGATGTATCACCTCGGCAGTTTCCCTCTATTGATTGGTCTCCACCAAGCACTCAGACAGTTGAGACAGAACCTTGTGTTAGCAACAATTTCATCTAGGACAATGTGAACAAAAAGCTGTGCCTGACTTCAGCACATTTGTGTTAGTGTCTTCTCTCGTCAATCCCGTCTCGCTAGAACTGCCTGGAATCACCACACGAGGATATAGTTGGGTCTCAGTTATCACGGGGTTACTATCGTGAAGTCAACAACCCAGTTTATTCATTATGTATTATTATGTAGAGTCTATGAGCATAACAAGGTTATCCCTCACCGATCGGCTAGGTCTGACGTAAGATAAGGGCTGGATTTAAATAAAAAAATTTTTGTTTTCAATTCCCCCTCACATTTAGCTTTACTGCAGCTTCCCATTTCTATGCATTCATTTGTGTTTCTTTGTCCCTGGATTTCAATAACGTGGGGTAGTAGGTGCTACTTACCCGAAAGATATGTTTCTCGTACGTGCGTGATCGCTAGGTGTCACGAGTGATGTTTCATACAATCTCGTGATAAGGCAGAAAGATCAAAACATAACACAACGAGCCTTCAATAAACTTGCAAGAACACCAGTGCCAAGGGCCGACCGCGAAAAAGTTGGATATATGGAATATTACAAACACTAGGAAACATAACAATAGGAAAGGCCAAAAGGGGAGCAAAAGACTACAAATGATATCTCCCCTCGACGCTGAAAGCCAAATGAGGAAGGAAAGAAGAAGAATGAAAAGATGATTTATTTATGGCTCTGCGTCGGCAAGTACTCTTAACTTTGTTTTTTTCTACATCAATTCTGCTACATACTAGGGCGCTATTTGTCGTCCCGAGCATTTGTAACTCATACTGTTATTTGTTGCTAATGGCGACGCCATTATTGCCGTCAGATGACGTCACTTAGATGTTGCCTGTATTGTTGCTGCGATCAGAGGATATGATTCCTTTCTCACCCATGTCCAGACATACACGCGTCAACATACCAGCTGCCGTGCACAAACATTGCACGCATACACCACAATCCTGCACCGAGGACTGTACGAGTGCTGCGTTACAAAGATCAAAAAGCGAGTACAACCACAGAGCGGCAATATTTACTTTCTGTTTGCGGGGGCCGGTGCCACATTGACGGGAGGTGTGCAGGTTATGTCTGCTTCTGGTAAACCCATTATCCATGTCAATCCATTCCATAATAGAAGGCAGCGGTTAGATAAGGCATGCTCTTCACTTACCGTTCTGACACTGATATCAGATATTCTTCATCCAAACACAATTTATCATTTACCGCGGGCTTTTCTCCAATTACACCATCACCATCATCAAAAGCCGTGCAAAAGGAGGTCCCCTTCCACTCGAGACTGTTAATGTAGCTTTCATTTTCTGACTTTATCTTCCTCCGCCAAGAATGCTGTCTCTTTCTCAGTCAAATGCGTTCTGTCTCCCTGGCACGAGTTTTTGTCTTTGTCTGTCAATGGCATTATGTCTTTATCTTCAGCAGCTCAAGATGATCTATTTATCTTCATCAGCCAAATATGTTTTATTTTATCTTCATTAGCCACAGATGTTCTATTTTATCTTCATTAGCCAAAGATGTTCTATTTTATCTTCATTAGCCAAAGATGTTCTGTTTTATCTTCATTAGCCAAAGATGTTCTATTTTATCTTCATTAGCCACAGATGTTCTATTTTATCTTCATTAGCCACAGATGTTCTGTTTTATCTTCATTAGCCAAAGATGTTCTATTTTATCTTCATTAGCCAAAGAAGTTCTATTTTATCTTCATTAGCCACAGATGTTCTATTTTATCTTCATTAGCCACAGATGTTCTATTTTATCTTCATTAGCCACAGATGTTCTATTTTATCTTCCATCAGCCAAAGATGTTCTATTTTATCTTCATTAGCCAAAGATGTTCTGTTTTATCTTCATTAGCCACAGATGTTCTATTTTATCTTCATTAGCCACAGATGTTATATTTTATCTTCCATCAGCCAAAGATGTTATATTTTATCTTCCATCAGCCAAAGATGTTCTATTTTATCTTCATTAGCCAAAGATGTTCTATTTTATCTTCATTGGCCAAAGATGTTCTATTTTATCTTCATTAGCCAAAGATGTTCTATTTTATCTTCATTGGCCACATATGTTCTATTTTATCTTCATTAGCCAAAGATGTTCTATTTTATCTTCATTAGCCAAAGATGTTCTATTTTATCTTCATTGGCCACAGATGTTATATTTTATCTTCCATCAGCCAAAGATGTTATATTCTATCTTCCATCAGCCAAAGATGTTATATTGTATCTTCCATCAGCCAAAGATGTTTTATTGTATCTTCCATCAGCCAAAGATGTTTTATTGTATCTTCCATCAGTCAAAGATGTTCTATTTTATCTTCATTAGCTACAGATGTTCTATTGTATTTTCCTCAACAAAGTTGTTCTATATTATCTTCTTCAACGAAAGACGAGAGAATAGTGACAGTTGGTTCAAATTACACACGCGCGTAAGCACACACATACACACACACACATCATTTACACTTTTCAGAAGCATAATGTGGCCAGGTGTTCCATAACTGACCGAACAAAACAGACAAAAACCAACATTAGTGCACGTTGTGACTAGGGTACACCTGCAAGTTTAGTTAAGGCTCTAGCACAGCGTTTCTCAAACTGTGACAAGACCAAAAAAAGGGGTCCGCGAAGGCATGAAGAATAGTATATTTTGTAGCAGAGAGGAAAAAGAGATAGGACAAAAGAAAATCAGTCCTAGGGGTTTGCACCTAGAGAGCGTATTTAATGGCGGTCCGAGGTGAAGGAGCGTTTGAGAGGCGCTGGACTAGGAGTGATTGTTGCAAGATACCGACTTCTAGAACAGCGAAACGAAATATCTGACACGCCCTAGGAACAGGCAGACAAGTAATATGGAGAGAATGATCAGATCAATGAATTGATCTGAGGGAGATAAGGGGGTCTTCTAGAGGCTGGTCTCTTGACATAAAGGGACCCGTGTTCCACCAGAAACGATGATGATTTTCACAAATGAATCCGTGGTCATCTATGACGTTACCCTATCCTCATCTCTTTGGTAGTGAGAGATCTCATGTCTAGCCCTTGACAATAAACAAAATGTCCTGTGTGTCCCTTCTTCTTCTTATTCTAGCCTTCCTCCATTGCCGTTGGCGTCGAGGGGAGATACAATCTGCGATTCTTTGCTCTTCTGTTGCCCTCTTCTGGTGTTATCCCTCCTAGTGACTCTAGTATTCCCTTTATCCATCTCTTTCTCGGTCTTCCTCTTAATATGGCGTTTTCGTAGCGTTTATTTATCGCTCCTTGAGTCATTGTTAGTTCTTTTTGTCTTGTTATGTGGCCGAACCAGTTTATTTGTTGTTTCTTTATGATTTCTGTGTGCCCCTGCCCGGCTAAAATTGTCAGTAAACACATCCTGGAGCCGTGCTACGGTGTTCGTGTCCGTGGTCCATAGTCATCCTCGAATTTTCTCGAGATTCTCGGGGAGGGGAAGGGGAGAGGTATATCGGAGCGCCTATGGATTGGCCCGGTGTGCAGTGATTATGATCCTAAAAACAACAATAAGAGAAAATGAGAGAAATGAAGTGTTCGGAAGAAATACGAGACAACCAATGAAATGACGTGATCGGATAGAATAGAGAAATGAATAGATAACACGTGAAGATAAGACACAGAATTGAAGATAAGAGAGAATGATAGTCAGAGAAAGGAAAATGTGCAGAGCGAACAGAATGAGAGAAAAATGATGAGAAGCATGCAGAGAAAAAAAAGGGACGCAGAATGATATCAGTGTATCAAAGTACAAAGTTTGGTAGAGTATCCAAGTCCGAGTAAAAGCAAGCAGAACAACACTAACTTGTTGGTAGCTGGCTCGCCTTAGCGCCCCCGCGGAGAACACCGATGGTTATGTGCACGACTGAGATGTGTGCTAAGAGGCCACACATGTACGCCAATTGCCGAATATTGGGTGAAGAAAGCAACCACATGGCGTGGCCGCAAGATTTCACAGCTGCATGTGGGAGTCGACTTTACTCCGGATATGGCAAGCCGACAGGTTCCATCTGGAGCACGACCTAGAGACATTAGCACTAGATTGTTTCCACTGGCAGTGATCAAAGATGGTGGACATGGCGCAACGGTTACGATGTGAATCTGACGAATTATACTTGTCGATAGTTGCCTGTGGCGTGGCTTGGGAAAACACCTGGCAAACCTTCAGTGCTGTCGGGAAGAGGTTAAGTCTTTGAAGTACGTAACTACCGGTTGTGTGCCCTGCAGACTATGGCAACAGCTAACATCATTCTTGTTGGTCTATTCATCATCACCTTCATCATACAGTACAGTCCCCGCACCGAAGGGTTGGCTTCCATGGAGCACCATTGCGTTCTGTCTCTTGCTTTGATGGTGCAGGTTCTCATAGGCTGATTCATCCATCTTTTGATGTTACCCATCCGTGTTTGTCTTGGTCTGCCTCCTATATCTTGTATTTTCCCTTCTAAGATTACTTTCAGTAGGCTGTTGTGTCATTTAACATGCCAAAAATAACATGTGTCTTGTTTGAATTGTGTTTAATATCTTTCATTCTTAGTTGTTTTAAGACTCCATCGTTTGTTTTCTCTTCTTTCAATCCAATTCTTCTATCCATCCACATTTCAAAGGCTTTAACTTTATTAAATTCATCAATTCAACATCAAGAGTGAAACTCTGGAAACATGTTCCACGGGTAGACAGAAATGATTCGCTCTAATAAAGACTGACATGACAATCGAAGACGTAACAAGACAACGAACATGGTGAGAAAAGAAAATACGTAAGAACTAAGACACTGCAAACGTATAAACGTCATCTTCTTCATTCAACTAGGCCAGATGCACGAGTGGACGAGAATGTCATTCTAGAATATAGGTCGTGTTCGCACTAAGTGAACTAGGATGACGACATCGATGTATTCCCTCCCGAGATAGAAAGGTCACCATCATTATCATCGTATTCTGGCCAGCAAGTCACGGGTTCACATTTCAGAAACTGCTTACCGAACGCATTCGAGTGACGTCGTCTTATTTCTACCATTTCTTTTCTAGAAGCGAGTGCCGCGGACATCTCACTTGTCCAGGTGGATCACTATAGCCTCAACTACAGACTTTTAACATCCGGGACTAGAAACTGAGTCAAGTACAAGAGTATAGTTCCGACATCTGTCACAACAAAAACATGGACTATTTCAAACAGCACAAAGAATTTCACAACAGAAATTCATGAATATCGCAAAAGAGAGACAGAACATCAACACAACTATAGACGGCAGACAACTAAAACAAGTAGAGTTATTTAAATGCCTAGGAAGGCTAGTGACAAACAACAATTCACAAACAGCAGAGATAGACTCAAGAAGCATCAAAGTTTGTCAAATCATTGGACAGCCATCACCACTATTGTCCAACAAGGAAACAACTCTGGAGGCAAAATGGGCACTCTACAATACAATCTTCATCCCAACGTTGTGCTACCAATGCCGGACCTGGACCCTAGATGCAAGAACAATAAGAAAAGTAACATCTAATGAGATGAAATGTATTAGACGAATGACAGGAAACAGTTTGAGAGATAATATCAGAAATGAAGAACTGAGAAAAAAGCTAGGAATAGCCCCCGCCATAGAATATATAAGGAAACAACAGATAAAATGGTTTGGCCACGTGACAAGACAGAATGATCAAAACACAACACAGCGAGCCTCCAATAAACGTTGTGAGAACACCAAACCCAAAGGCCGACCACGAAAAAGATGGATCTACGGAATATTGGAAACACTAGGAAATATAACAGCAGCAGAGGCGAACAGAAGAGCAAAAGACCGCAAATTATATCTCTTCTCGACGCTGAAAGGCAGATGAGGAAAGAAAGAAGAAGAAGAAGAGAGAGTTAATCACATCATTGTCCCATAACTGCGTTGTTTCTTCTAATGTTTCTACAGGTGAGTCTTTTTAATAGATAGATGGGGTGTGTGAGAGAACAACAGTGAGATTTGGATTTTGTGTGGAGGAAGTTGTGTGATGTCAAAGGTGGCATGTAGATGATGCCCAGAAAGATGAAGATGTTTATATCTAATTGAAGCAGTTCTACTTTCATCTCCCCCAATCCTCACTTCAAAAGCGCCAGCCATAAATGTCAAGATGATAATGTTAAACAACAAAATCAAGAATTGAACGGCGTCAAACCTGAAGTCCTGGTCCCTTCGGGCAGACCACAACCAACTACAGAGAAGCCCTGATCCAAACCCCATATTTGTGAGCGGGGGGAAGGATATAAAAATTTCTCTCTCCTTTCTTATTTCTACATCCTACTTTCCTAGCCCTCCACTTGATCATCTAACATGTTGTTATAGATAATTGTGCATCACCGTTTGTTGTCGTTGTCCCTGTATTCTGAAGAAGGCCACAGGCCGAAACGTCAGTATTGTGTTGTGTTCCTTCCTTGTAAAGCTGTCATCATACTTTGGAGTGTTTAGCACACCATACCACTGGCTCTTTGCTACCAGCTTTACCGCAGCATTGCAATTATTTGCCTGTTCCCTACCGGAAGGATATATATATATATATATATATATATATATATATATATATATATATATATATATATAGAGAGAGAGAGAGAGAGAGAGAGAGAGGATTCTATCAGCTGCCTGTAACTCGGAATTGAATCCTGGCCACGTATACCAGAGGCAGTTTCTAGAGCGATGAGTTATTCATTCCAATATCAACTCTGTACGGTCGCTAAACAATAAATAAATACAAATAACGTGTCGGTGATTGCGCCGGTCTCTGGTATCAAACAGGGCGTCGGCGACAAATATCCGGGTGTTAACCAAACAATCACACTAGAAATCAGGAGCAACTCACAAGAAAAGGTCGAGACCTGTCTGGCATTAATCACACACCAATGTGCCCTCACAAGCATCTATCAGCCCTAGTTTTGGTGCACAGACTCCCAGGCGCGACTCCACCTCTAGATGTGCTCGAAATATGGCCTAACTCGTGTGGCCACTTCCTGGCTGATGACGCTGAGTAAAGGTGTCGTCTTGGCGATTTGTGACCAAAAACTAGAGGATTCAATAACCTAAGATATGCTGACGATACTGTACTACTAGCAGAAAATCCTAAACAACTACAACAATTACTTAATGTAATAAACATGACAAGCAAAATATATGGTCTAGATATGAATATCAAAAAGACTAAAACTATGATCATAAACAAAGAAAATTCTCAAGACCTACAAATAAATATCAAAGTTGAAGGAATAGATCTGGAGACAGTTCAGAACTACAACTATCTTGGACATACTTTAACCAGTGATAGAAAATATAAAACTGAACTAAATAAAAGAATAGGTATGGCAAAAAGTAATTTTAATGCCATGAAAAATATACTAACAACAAAACAAATAACACCACTGCTAAAACTAAGAATAGCAAAATGTTACATCTTCTCAATATTCCTGTATGAAGCAGAAACATGAACATTAGACAAGAAAACAGAACAGAAAATTGAAGCCTGTGAAATGTGGATTTATAGAAGAATAGGTAGAATTGGATGTGAAGAAAAGAAAACAAACGATGAAGTTTTAAAACAACTAAAAATAAAAAGAGAACTACTAAACACAATTAGAACAAGACAAATGGAATTTTGGGAGCATGTTAAAAGACACAGCAGCCTAATAAAAGTAATATTAGAAGGGAAAATACAAGGTACAAGAGGCAGAGGCAGACCAAGATTAACTTGGACGAGTAACATCAAAAGATGGACAAGTCAACCTATGACTATCTGCACTATCAAAACAAGAGACAGAGTGGAATGGTGCTCCATGGTAGCCAACCTTCGATGCGGAGACGGCACTCAATGATGATGAACTAGAGAATTGAGAGGCAGGCGAAAAGTGTAAGAACAAAGGTAGCGGATAAGATAGTGCAAGATGTCTCGACCGCTGTACTTGACGAGGCGTGTTTGATCTCTGGATGGGAGGGCAACCAGTTTCTTTGGTTGTACTAGTCACCTGTGTTAAACATCTGGTTAGACAAATTTATGACCAGTTTCTTTGGTTGTACTAGTCACCTGTGTTAAACATCTGGTTAGACAAATTTATGACCAGTTTCTTTGGTTGTACTAGTCACCTGTGTTAAACATCTGGTTAGACAAATTTATGATCAGTTTCTTTGGTTGTACTAGTCACCTGTGTTAAACATCTGGTTAGACAAATTTATGACCAGTTTCTTGGTTGTACTAGTCACCTGGGTTAAACATCTGGTTAGACAAATTTAAGATCAGTTTCTTTGGTTGTACTGGCAATAATAGTGTAATCTGCTGGGTAGCTGGGAGTGTAACTGTGATGTGAAACGAAATCCGTGACCGCAACACTACATTCACGTGTGAGGTGAACTACAACGGCCTAATAATTATGGGCACATAATGAGTGCAAAGAGAGAGAATTGGGCTATGGATTAGAGCAACAGTTTTAGGAGGGTAGCGGTTGGTAAGTCAATTGTGAAATAGAGAGACAGGGTCAGTGATGGAGGAAGCGATTTAGAGATAATGATAGAGCCATAGAAAATTTTATTGGGGGGAGGGGGGAGGAGGAAGGGTCGCTAACAAGGGTAACCATTATAAAAACTAATGTGAGTGGTCAGCTGATGTGTGGCTTGCATGAGTCTTCTGTTTCAGAACATGAATCAAGTACACAAGTACCTCTAAGAGAGCTATACGACCAACAATGTAGCATCCACTATAACTAGGCCTGTAGCTACAACTAGAAGGTGCATTCCGTTTGTCTCCTGTACCCCTCGATTAGGCGTCTTTATTGTCTGCAATACTTGGTTTCAAATGTCAAAATACAGGGAAATACAGACCGTGGACAACAAAGAGAGAAGATACTAGAAGAACTAGATGGTCCGAAGCAGGATTGAACCCGTACTCGGCACAGCGGCTTGCCACGACAACAAAACACTACAGCACACAGCCAACTCAGCAACCTAACAAAAGTAGCTATCACTGGCGATGTTTCACACAAGTGTACTAACTAACAAAAGTAGCTATTACTGGTCATGTTTCACACAAGTGTAGTAACTAACAAAAGTAGCTATCACTGGCATGTTTCACACAAGTGTACTAACTAACAAAAGTAGCTATTACTGGTCATGTTTCACACAAGTGTACTAACTAACAAAAGTAGCTATTACTGGCATGTTTCACACAAGTGTACTAACTAACAAAAGTAGCTATCACTGGCCATGTTTCACACAAGTGTACTAACTAACAAAAGTAGCTATTACTGGTCATGTTTCACACAAGTGTACTAACTAACAAAAGTAGCTATTACTGGTCATGTTTCACACAAGTGTACAAACTAACAAAAGTAGCTATTACTGGTCATGTTTCACACAAGTGTACAAACTAACAAAAGTTGCTATCACTGGCTATGTTTCACACAAGTGTACAAACTAACAAAAGTTGCTATCACTGGCTATGTTTCACACAAGTGTACAAACTAACAAAAGTAGCTATTACTGGCTATGTTTCACACAAGTGTACAAACTAACAAAAGTTGCTATCACTGGCTATGTTTCACACAAGTGTACTAACTAACAAAAGTAGCTATCACTGGCTATGTTTCACACAAGTGTACAAACTAACAAAAGTTGCTATCACTGGCTATGTTTCACACAAGTGTACAAACTAACAAAAGTAGCTATCACTGGCTATGTTTCACACAAGTGTACTAACTAACAAAAGTAGCTATCACTGGCTATGTTTCACACAAGTGTACAAACTAACAAAAGTTGCTATCACTGGCTATGTTTCACACAAGTGTACTAACTAACAAAAGTAGCTATTACTGGCTATGTTTCACACAAGTGTACTAACTAACAAAAGTAGCTATCACTGGCTATGTTTCACACAAGTGTACTAACTAACAAAAGTAGCTATCACTGGCTATGTTTCACACAAGTGTACTAACTAACAAAAGTTGCTATCACTGGCTATGTTTCACACAAGTGTACAAACTAACAAAAGTAGCTATCACTGTCCATGTTTCACACAAGTGTACAAACTAACAAAAGTAGCTATCACTGTCCATGTTTCACACAAGTGTACAAACTAACAAAAGCAAGTGCCCACAGACAGGCCACAAACTCGTGCTGCGATAGATGGAGCTCATGCCATCTTGTCTCTGGCTAACTGACCGTGACAGTTTGACCTCCACAACAAGAAAGGTAAATGCCTCGTTATACCTGGGTCAGGTCGGTACAGCTGTCGAGGCGAGACGCCGGGGAGAAATCTTCCAATAAATGATACCTTTTTTGGCATCTGGGGAAAAAAAAGGGGGGGGGGAGGGTAGAGAGAAGAGAGGAGGGGGGGGAATCAGAATAGTAGGTAGAAGTCTGGCTAAGGGAAATACTGTATATCTTTGTTGTATGATTGAGTATAGCTTGGCTGTGGATGTCCCTGTTTGACAGAGTAGTCTAAGAGAGACAAGCTACTGGTCTACACACTGCCAATAATGTGTCTCCTTGTGTTGTCTTATCTCTATGTCTATCCTCCTTTGCCGTTCAGCTTGGAGGGAACGACGAATGTCGTTGAGTGTCGTTTGCTTCATCACACAGAAAGTGATTTGTGTGGACCCAGAACTAGGGATGTAAGTCTTGTAAATTCTCAAGTTCTGGAACATTTGTCAGCTCTGTTCTCTCAATGCTACCTTCCTACTTGTAACTCTCATTATGGTCACGGCCTCTACGTGTGATGGAATGATCGCTCTAATTGTCGGGTGTGCTTCATGTCATTCCTTGAGATATTGTTGTAGAGCTTTTGCTGTGAATGTCTTAGCCTGATTGGCACGACCTCACTTAGGCCTAGCTCTCTAGGGCTTGCTGCTGATTTGGATGTGCACGACATGAATAACACAGACACATGTACACCGGTGGTCGAGATCCACGTCCAGCAACTGGGCTGAGGTCACGATCGCCAACACCTGATCATCAGACCCTGCTCCACCTCCCGACAGTGCTCCTGAAAACAGACTATCCAGTCTGGCCACGCAAGTAGAAATAGAAGAAGGAAGGCAACCTGGTACTCAGAAATGAAGTGCTACGGTCGGACGTCTTGGGACGAAAGTGAATAACACAACGCACCTACGTCTACTTAACGTCCTTTTAGAGACGGAAAAGTGGACTACTCATTCTTCTGGTCGCCTTTGGTTGGGCGCCAACAAAATGTGAAGGAATAAACAAGACAACAAAACATAAAGTTGGGATGATAAAGTGTGGAAGTATGGGATAGAAAGGTTTGTCGGGGGACAACAAAACAGAGTTTGAGATAAAGAGGGAGAATGTGAGATAACGTTGTCGGGAAAACAGGTGTCAAACAAGGTGTCGATCACGTGATGTTGTCGGGAAAACAGGTGTCAAACAAGGTGTCGATCACATGATGTTGTCGGGAAAACAGGTGTCGATCACATGATGTTGTCGGGAAAACAGGTGTCAAACAAGGTGTCGATCACATGATGTTGTCGGGAAAACAGGTGTCAAACAAGGTGTCGATCACATGATGTTGTCGGGAAAACAGGTGTCAAACAAGATGTCGATCACATGATGTTGTCGGGAAAACAGGTGTCAAACAAGGTGTCGATCACATGATGTTGTCGGGAAAACAGGTGTCAAACAAGGTGTCGATCACGTGATGTTGCTGGTAAATGGTGTTTGTGGTCAACTCTATGAGGAAAATGTGAGACGCCAACTCCCGGTTACTTGTAGAGAAGAGCTGCTATTGGTTTGCCTTCACAATTCCTTCTCTCTCTCTCTCTCTCTCTCTGTCAGTCAGTCTCTCTCTCTCTCTCTCTCTGGGTTTTGTTCAGCTCTCAATGCAGCTCTTCTGTGACGGAGCGGCATCATTGACTAGACATGCTACTTACCCACAGCTAGACAGAAGCAGACACGTTTAGTTCCGTGTTAGTAGAGACCGTTCTTGTAGTCATGAACTTGAAGATGAATGACTGCATCTACTTTCATGGCACATCTACTGTTATCATAGATATCTACTGTTCCCAGATGTCTACTGTTATCACAGATATCTACTGTTATCATAGATATCTACTGTTATCACAGATATCTACTGTTATCATAGATATCTACTGTTATCATAGATATCTACTGTTATCATAGATATCTATGGTTATCACAGATATCTACTGTTATCATAGATATCTACTGTTATCATAGATATCTACTGTTATCACAGATATCTACTGTTATCATAGATATCTACTGTTATCATAGATATCTACTGTTATCATAGATATCTATGGTTATCACAGATATCTACTGTTATCACAGATATCTACTGTTATCATAGATATCTACTGTTATCACAGATATCTACTGTTATCATAGATATCTACTGTTATCACAGATATCTACTGTTATCACAGATATCTACTGTTATCATAGATATCTACTGTTATCATAGATATCTACTGTTATCATAGATATCTACTGTTATCACAGATATCTACTGTTATCATATATATCTACTGTTATCACAGATATCTACTGTTATCACAGATATCTACTGTTATCAGATATCTACTGTTATCATAGATATCTACTGTTATCATAGATATCTACTGTTATCATAGATATCTACTGTTATCGCAGATATCTACTGTTATCACAGATATCTACTGCTATCATATATATCTACTGTTATCATAGATATCTACTGTTATCACATGTATCTACTGTTGTCAGGAAGAGAAAGAATTGCACTTACAGAATGTTATCAGACGCCTACTGTTTTCAGACATGTACTGTTATCGAAGTCTATTATTATCAGACATTTAATGTTATCCGTAGATTACATCTATTATCAGTGCTGCGCCACCATCATCCACCACTACCCCTCCTTTCTTTCGTCCTCAATTTAAAGCAAAAAAGTTTTAGCCTGTTGAGAATGGAACCCACGTCGGCCAGCTCTAGACCCTGACCATTTCTGTCTCACTAGTTCATCATCATCATCGAGTGCCTTCTCCGCAAAGAAGGTTGGCTACTATGGAGCGCCATTCTGCTCTGTCTCTTGCTTTGATGGTGCTTGGTGCAGGTTGTCATAGACTGATTTGTCCATCTTTTGATGTTACTCGTCCATGTTAATCTTGGTCTACCTCTTTTACCTTGTATTTTCCTTCTATGATTACTTTTAGTAGGCTGTTGTGACTTTTAACATGGCCCAAAAAATCGTATTTGTCTTGTTTGAATTGTGCTTAGTAGTTCTCTCTTTATTTTTAGTTGTTTTAAGACTTCATCGTTTGTTTTCTTTTCCTTCCATCCAATTCTACATATTCTTCTATATATCCACATTTCAAAGGCTTCAATTTTCTGTTCTGTTTTCTTGTCTAATGTCCATGTTTCTGCACCATGGACATTGGACAAGTTTCACTAGTTAAGTTGTGATATATGAGCACAGTCAATCAATAGATCTCTTATTTTCTCACAACAAAAACATTACTGTCTCACTAGTTCAGTTGCGCATATGACACAATCAACTTATATGGGACAAAACGATGTCCTAGGATGCTGCTACAGAAATGGTTGAGGCGCTGGTGCTCCTGTAGCGGTGGTAACGCGACCGTCTATGCGCGGCAATTACAGCAGGTTTGCATGAAACGACGAGGTCTCTCTACGCGGCCGTGCGGTCCGAGTTAATGAGAAAGCACAGTAGTGATTACGGGAAAACGATGACATGTACTGGCATGCATCAATTATGGATGGTATGTGATGGACAAACTGGAGATGAGAGTATTGTATGTACTTGGATTGGTCGGTACAGATTGTGATAGGCAACATTGATGCGCGATCGGGTAAAGAGGAACATGAGGGCGTGACGAATGTTTGTGGATGCGTGCGGCACGGTGATTGAGGTCAGTGAGAAAAGTGTCAACTGTAGATTTGATGTGAGGAATTCAGACGGGAGTGGGAAACGGTAAGTGTGTGTGTGTGTGAGAGAGAGAGAGAGAGAGAGAGAGAGAGAGAGAGAGAGAAATGTATTAGCGGGCGAGTAAGAACAAATAACACAAACAGAGAGCCTAGACGTGTTTACGCCAACAGAGATAGAATGACGCAGTGAGCGCCTAATGAATGTCATAATACACGATTACTTGTCGATTATCTTCCCCATATTTCTCATCTTTACATTTCCATAATTCGATCTTCTTCCTAACCACCACCCTACCCCGCCCCCAAACAAGCCAATCACGTTTTAAATATTAAAAAAAAAAACACACACACACACAGAATGGAGAGAAGAAAGCGAGAAGCACAGCTTCAGTGATCAGACGTGAATTCAGGCCACCAGCCCGCCTGCACATCTAACGTTTCCACTTGCGCCCTCGGGCATGAATACATGCATAAAGCTGGCGAGTGGTGATTGGTGCAGATTCATATCTCGTGTGTCTGTCCCCAAATTATTCAGAGGACGAGCCGCGGGAGGATAGGACGAACAAAGACAGGGGTCAATGGAAGATTTTAGATTAAGTTAGGCTGTGTAGATTGGTCCGTGTGTTTCTTGATAAAGGATGAAGTTTGTCGATGACAGATCGTTCCTGGCCATAATGTCTTAACTCGTCGTTACCAATTGGAGAAAACAGTAATTTTGTATTGATTGATGTATGATCTTGTTAGAGTAGAGTTACGTTTAGTAGATGTTTCTACTCGGACATGTGAGAGGATGTAGAGATTGTCTCTACTGCTGCACTATCATCATCGTTATCAGGTCGCATATCCTTGCAGATCGTTGCATATACTACAGCTGGTCTGAAATAATCTCTGTCTCTAGCCAGATCTCCCACAGAACGTGGTATATACTACAGCCGGTCTGAAATAATCTCTGTCTCTAGCCAGATCACCAACACATCGTTGCATATACTACAGCCGGTCTGAAATAATCTCTGTCTCTAGCCAGATCTCCCACAGAACGTGGTATATACTACAGCCGGTCTGAAATAATCTCTGTCTCTAGCCAGATCTCCCACAGAACGTTGTATATACTACAGCCGGTCTGAAATAATCTCTATATCTAGCCAGATCTCCCACAGAACGTGGTATATACTACAGCCGGTCTGAAATAATCTCTATATCTAGCCAGATCACCCACAGATCGTTGCATATACTACATCCGGTCTGAAATAATCTCTGTCTCTAGCCAGATCTCCCACAGATCGTTACATATACTACAGCCGGTCTGAAATAATCTCTGTCTCTAGCCAGATCCCACAGAACGTTATATATACTACAACCGGTCTGAAATAATCTCTGTCTCTAGCCAGATCTCCCACAGAACGTTGCATATACTACAGCCGGTCTGAAATAATCTCTGTCTCTAGCCAGATCTCCCACAGATCGTTGCATATACTACAGCCGGTCTGAAATAATCTCTGTCTCTAGCCAGATCTCCCACAGAACGTGGTATATACTACAGCCGGTCTGAAATAATCTCTGTCACTAGCCAGATCTCCCACAGAACGTGGTATATACTACAGCCGGTCTGAAATAATCTATCTCTAGCCAGATCTCCCACAGAACGTGGTATATACTACAGCCGGTCTGAAATAATCTCTGTCTCTACCCAGATCACCCCCCCCCCCTCCCAAACGTTGCATCACCACATACGTCTGATTATTATTCTTGTACTCGGTGTGTCTACTAGCTACAAGACTATAGATTGTAAACATTTTTGTCTATTCTTGTATTCTGTGTGTCTACTAGCTACAAGACTATAGATTGTAAACATTTTTGTCTATTCTTGTATTCTGTGTGTCTACTAGTTACAAGACTATAGTTGTAAACATTTTTGTTATTCTTGTATTCGGTGTGTCTACTAGCTACAAGACTATAGATTGTAAACATTTTTGTCTATTCTTGTATTCTGTGTGTCTACTAGCTACAAGACTATAGATTGTAAACATTTTTGTCTATTCTTGTATTCTGTGTGTCTACTAGTTACAAGACTATAGATTGTAAACAATTTTGTCTATTCTTGTATTCTGTGTGTCTACTAGCTACAAGACTATAGATTGCAAACATTTTTGTCTATTCTTGTATTCTGTGTGTCTACTAGCTACAAGACTATAGATTGCAAACATTTTTGTCTATTCTTGTACTCTGTGTGTCTACTAGCTACAAGACTATAGATTGCAAACAATTTTGTCTATTCTTGTACTCTGTGTGTCTACTAGCTACAAAACTATAGATTGCAAACATTTTTGTCTATTCTTGTACTCTGTGTGTCTACTAGCTACAAGACTATAGATTGCAAACATTTTTGTCTATTCTTGTACTCTGTGTGTCTACTAGCTACAAGACTATAGATTGCAAACATTTTTGTCTATTCTTGTACTCTGTGTGTCTACTAGCTACAAAACTATAGATTGCAAACATTTTTGTCTATTCTTGTACTCTGTGTGTCTACTAGCTACAAGACTATAGATTGCAAACATTTTTGTCTATTCTTGTACTCGGTGTGTCTACTAGCTACAAGACTATAGATTGCAAACATTTTTGTCTATTTTGTACTCTGTGTGTCTACTAGCTACAAAACTATAGATTGCAAACATTTTTGTCTATTCTTGTACTCTGTGTGTCTACTAGCTACAAAACTATAGATTGCAAACATTTTTGTCTATTCTTGTACTCTGTGTGTCTACTAGCTACAAAACTATAGATTGCAAACATTTTTGTCTATTCTTGTACTCTGTGTGTCTACTAGCTACAAAACTATAGATTGCAAACATTTTTGTCTATTCTTGTACTCTGTGTGTCTACTAGCTACAAAACTATAGATTGCAAACATTTTTGTCTATTCTTGTACTCGGTGTGTCTACTAGCTACAAGACCATACAACATTCTTTGTCCAGAACAGCCTGGGCGGTTCGTTTGACTCAAGACATTCCACCGACAAGTGTCAACATTGGCTGAGCTGAATCCACAGCGCGGTTCGACAGCCGACGCTGCAACAATGAGCGTTGTTAGATGACAATTGTCTTGACCAAATTTCCGAGCCGTTTGTTCCCTCGGTCACAGCTCGGGCCACAGACTTCGATCAAACATTCGCAATGCCTCTGTTCCCAATTTTCTTCTAGTTTTCACTCGTCAACCTTGTCTCACTCTTTGTAGTTTATGCCTTCTATTCTTTACACTGTAGCGCAGGCATTTGGCCAGGGCAGAAAAGCAACAAACGCCCGAGACTAAAATAAACATGTTACAGGACAAACGGGGCCGCTAGCTAAATATTGTCTCCACTTAACGGAAGTTCGTTTAGGAACACCCAGTTCGGTCCGCCTTTTTTCTTCCACTCACATGGAGCCTTTAACAAGAGTCCAGTCTAGTAGCAGCGAAACAATATAGGTAACACCATGTCGAGTAGAAGTCTCCAGTCTAGTAGCAGTGAAACAATATAGATAACAATGTCGTGTTGAAGTCTCCAGTCTAGTAGCAGTGAAACAATATAGGTAACCATGTCGAGTTGAAGTCTCCAGTCTAGTAGCAGTGAAACAATATAGGTAACAATGTCGTGTTGAAGTCTCCAGTCTAGTAGCAGTGAAACAATATAGGTAACCATGTCGAGTTGAAGTCTCCAGTCTAGTAGCAGTGAAACAATATAGGTAACAATGTCGAGTTGAAGTCTCCAGTCTAGTAGCAGTGAAACAATATAGGTAACCATGTCGAGTTGAAGTCTCCAGTCTAGTAGCAGTGAAACAATATAGGTAACCATGTCGAGTTGAAGTCTCCAGTCTAGTAGCAGGAGTAAACGAATAAGTTTTGGAACAAGTATGTTAACAACACTCGGAAAAATCCGGAAATAAACAACAAGAGAAAACACAAGAAACAAAAGACAAGCCTAAGTTCGAAATATTACCCAACGCGTACTCCGTGGCAGAGAGATAGAAGTCTGACTGTTATTTCACACACTGATATCTCATGAGACAAGAGACTCACTTCCAGCACGATATATTTCTCATCTGTTGGTCTAGTCTTGAAGTCTTTTCTCTCTGACCGATCTCTAATTTCACACTATCAAACAAATACCAAGTCCTCCAACAACTAGAAAATACAATAAATATAGAAGATCATTGGAAACAGGTAAAAAATATATGGAAAGAGACATGCGAAGAAACACTGGGGAAAAGAGAACGCCAGGATAAGGCATGGATGACAG